>JAJJMC010015859.1:10138060-10184318 GCA_023531435.1 Papaver californicum
AGAAAAATAGGGAGAGAAGCCTAGAGATCGATTTTCGGAGTCACCGGAGTTTGGCCGGAACTGGACAGCGATCCGGTCACCGCCGGTGCTGTTCTTCATCTACCACCGCCTGAGAAGACAACATAGCAACGTCCACAAGTGTTGCTGATTCAAACTACTCATGTTGCATTAGCTTTTAAACCTTTGTTGCTTAGAACCCTTTCTGTGACGGCTGAACCCTGTTCTCTGACATTTATATACGTATCTGTTCAGCTGTTGCACTATTCTTTCACCTTGTAATCAACTTTCTGAGCAATGAAAAGATCTTTTGAGCAAGTTTTCTTCACCATGAGCTAAGTTTATTTACTGGGATGATGGAGGAGGTTTTTCTCTCAATTTTATGTGGTAAGTCTATTTTTAATTAATTATTTACAATTCTTTACTTGTTAAAATTGCATAGTTTCGAAATAGAAAAAATGGTTTTCATTCAGTAGTGGTGTTTTTATTTGATGGGTCATGCTGGGTTGACAACCTCTGATGTCCCATGCTTGTGATTTACCTCTGCTTGTTTGCATAAAAACCTATTTTGGCAATATTTGAGCTTAATTTATTTAAAAGAATTGCATGATTAATCACGTAAATTGTTAGAAATAACTGAATCTTGATTCCTGGTTTTCTCCATATTTTCCATATATCATCTCTAGTTTATTTTCATGATTTTTATTTAATTAGATTAAGTTCATTATTTTCTAAAATCATTACCTTCACAAGTTCGAGAATCGAACACTTTATTTACCACTTTTAAAACTACATCAATTGGTGTAAGGTTGATGGCCCTCTTTTGACTAATACTATACTTAGATAGTACTCATTGTTTTTAGTGCAATGCCAAGTTCTAGATCTTGCTCATATGCACATCTCTCAATGTCTAAGTTAGCTCTTTGATGCCTCGAGCCATAAATATTGAAAACACGATTCTCTCAGTCGATATTAATCAAAACACCACCACCAGTCATTCATGCTACCACTAAATACTTAACCTATTAAAATGTTCGCGGATGGCATCACTACTTATAGCTCATTGATTAGAGCTCATCGCTCACATCATGTAAAACAGAGTTCAACGCTATAGCCTGATAATACAATTTATCCTTATACTTACTAAAATTGACTTACTAAATATCTAAGATATATTACTAGATAAACTATTTTCACCAGACTTGACACTGATCAGTCTACTTAACCATTTAGCAAACTTAGCAACTTGCCTCGCTAATTTAGCCGGTTTTTCTTGACTTAACCAAAAATAAGTTGTAGTCTGTGACTTCACTATATTTCTACGAGACATTAAATATGTCACATGAGAGGATTCTCATTGGGGTATTGGTCTGGCGGTTTACAACAAAGTGTGTTGTGCTAACACATCCATAAAAATAAGTTAATGATTAGTTAGACGGTTAAGAGAAATTGAGAGGATGAGGGAGTAGTGGTCTTACAGTCTTTCTGACATAACAGACACGACTTTATCATAACCTCCACGGTCATCACTTCTCCATCTCTTGGCAACTTCCAAAAATTACGAGAAATCAGTGTGTTCAATATAACTATAAGACTTCATACATTCAAAAAGCAGAACACATCTATCTCAAGATAATCAGATTTACAGTAATAAATACAGCCTTCACCATAGTTCAACAACTACATACTGTAATTTCATCACACGGTTCTTTATCAACTTTTTCTGCTTCCTTCCCCTTAGATCAACCCATCATCTCCACCTTAGTGACCGAAGCATGATGTGAACGAATATTTTTTGGTTTAGGCTCGTCTTATGTTTCTCGAACCTAAAGAAAAGTACTCTTTGCAGTACACTTTTTTTTCAACCAAAAACATACAAGTACCCAAAGACCCGAGATGAAGTCGTGTGAAGAAGTGCGACGAAAAGGGATTTTTTTTTAATAAATTCTCAACCATGGAGGTGGCGGAGAAACCATGATTTCTCGATCATAGAAGTGAGCGAGAAAGATAAATTTAGAAACCTCAAAAAAATTCCATATTTCTCGACCAAGGTAGTGAGCGAGAAAAACCATATTCAGAACTTTAAAGTTTTCTCGATGGGGTACATGAACGAGAAAACAAGGATTTATTGTTGAGGGGTAAATGAGCAAGAAAATACATAATCTTGACTAGTGTAGTGGTCGAGAAATTTGCGTGAGCTTGGTATTTTTGACGGGTTTTTGTGCTATTTTCAAGTTTTGACGAGTTTCCAAAACCTAATATGATCGGGATTCGAGCACGGACTCTCATACTTTTGGAGATTTATTTAAGAGATAGTTTTACTTATACTTGAGAGATTACATATCATCTACAACACAAAAATCAAAGAACTTTGGAGCAGATTAAGGGGAGAACCATTATACTTTTTTCTTCTTATTCCTCTACTCTTTGTATATTTTTCATGGGTTTTGAGAAACCCATGAGTAAGTAACTTTATTACGTTGGTTGGGGATGTAATTTGAAATCCTAAACATGTGAATCAATCTGGATGATTATTGTTAATGTTCAAGATCTCTTTTTATAGTTTGTGTTTTACTACTTGTAACAATTGTGTGATTGTGTTCGTGCAATATGATAGTTTATTGTTTGTTTAAGCTGCAAATTAAATAGGTATGATAAAATATCTATCGCTAGTTAGGTTCTTAAGTAATTTTATTAGGAAACCTAGCAAGAAATTCCAATTTCTGATCACTAGAGATGTGAATCATGAATGAAGTCATAAGTAAGATTTGGCTTAGGTTGAATTTGCTACGAGAAGTGTGATGTATTTACTATGAATAACTCATCTCAGAGATATTAATGCTTCTCTAAAGTTGAATCTTTGTCTAGTGAATGAACACCTCTTGGCTATTCTGCACTTGGGGACTTGATTTGTTAGAAAAATCAATTCAAATCCATTTCAACCAATGGGACCCTCAAAACCAAGTCAGTAAAATGTTAGTATTGTCGACAAAACCTCTCAACATCAGTACCCCACACGACTAAGAAGCTTCCTCCTCTTACCTGACCGCGTCCAGAACAGTGACTTCACCCTTGTTGCTGCTACTTACTTCAACCACACCAGTCTACTGTTGAAGACACACTGAACTTGGACTTCTCAAGTGACGTCATCAAGTCCTCTCGTTCTTCGAGCAAGCCATCATGGACAATACCCATGGTCATGATATTCGTCTCAGCTATCACTGGTAACGAGGCAGCCACAACCATATCTAGCACAAGAAGAACATCCAACGGGGACGACCACTTCAGATTCATGTTTCTCCTCTCAACTTCAATATTGGTTTACAAGCTGCTGGTAAGGGATTCAGTGACGTGTTCATCACCTTTACTTTTGAAGAAAAATCTCACGTTCTGCTTCCTTCTTCTTGTCTCGATCCATGATGGTGATCCAGTCATCTTCATCAACTAATCATTATGCTTCTTTAGCCTTCACTCTAGAAATATGGCCTTGATGAGGCAAGATACTCCAAAGCCAGAAATTATTCTAAGAGATGAAAGGTGAGTCTTTCCTTCTTGAGAATAAGTTTCTCCACCTCTTATCCAACTTCTCAGAAATCCCATCCTATTATAGACTCCAAACAATAAAACCTTCGTCGTCTGTCATGAGTTCCTCACCTCCTATGAGACCCTTACTCTCTTCTCAGAATATCATTTCCTCTTAGAGATCTCATGGAACTCTAGCATGCTCACAACGTCAATATCTTTAACACTAGCTCCTTCTACGGGACTGGAATTTCCCAGAACTAAAATTTCCCTAAGGCTAGAATTTTTCTCAGAGCCAGGATTTTTCACAGAGCTAATATTTTATAAAAATTAGCATGAAGCCAGGATCTTCATAACGACACCATCTCACATCGCCATCTCCCAGCATCAGTTCGGTCCGCTCCTCTATTCATCGTTGTTGCTTCCATCATCACCTCTTCATTTTACAAACTCAGAAATCGGAAAAAATCAGTAAGAAATGGGGCAAAGCATCTTTCACGAGAAGTGTTCATCTATGTCTCTGCTACGATATATCAAAAAGGCACGTCAATCGGATATATGAGCTAGGAAATATTACTCTTACGCTGAAGTCTTCACAATCTGAAAAATGTATACGGGATTACTAATCACGAATGTTCACGCATGATCGGATGACCTATCAAACTCCGAATCATTTGATTCTTTTTGCATATGATAGCTTGGACTCCTGGCTTCAAAATTTGGGGTCAAACATTGAAATCCTACATCGTATGAAACTTCTACAACATCTTAAGTAAATGATGTGCAAACAATAGTTTCCATACGGGATTTATAAGACTCAACTTCACGAAGACCTCACCTACTCATAGGCTCTCATCTTCTCATATATACTATCATCTCAGGTTTCACTACATCTCCCAAGAAGATCTCACCATACCGAGGACGTCATTAGCCTTACTGTCACCATTACCCATTGTTATGACCATGCTATCAGCTCTTCTGATATTGTTGCTGCCAACCCTATTGTTCAATGTTTTGTTCATACGAGATCAGGCCAATGGATATTTTGTACTTAAAGAGTTAATACGTTTAAATCTACGATAAGAGCACTAGTGTCCATCACCAACCCTATCCACAGCTCTGATCTACCATCAGCTTCTCCTATTGTCTTCCGTTATTTTCAACTTTGTTGCTGCCACCTACGACTCAAGACATCGTCTGGGCATCCTAGATATTATCTACTACTTCCTTAATTACGTTATCACTAGTACTTAGCGCTGCATACTCAAACCCTAAGTACTAGCGTCTACTTCTTGCTCACATGAGAGCGTAATACATCAAAAGTCCAAGTTTGTGTGCAAAAGATGGCCTAGAGGAGACAAAGATAAGTAACTACTCCTAAACTAAGTTTCAAATTTTTAATATTTTCTATCTGACTATCACCATCTAGTGCTTACTTCAAAATATTGCTGTTCCGCACTAAGCATGGGACTTAATGTTAACGGTGGATTTTTGACAAGGGTGAAAATCATAAAATCACCCTTTGCGTAGCAGCAGAAACATAAAAATATTCGCATATATTTTCGTCCTTGGTGCAACACCAATCCTTCGCCTTTCTCATGTGTGTCTCGAGTTTGAACTGCCTTCTCGAAGCCATGAGTCATAATATTCTTTGAAAATCTCTCAGTTGAGATCATCACTAAGACACCATCATTGGTTATTCACATTATCACTGATTACCCAGCTTACTCAAATGCCCGCGGTTGTTGTCATCGCTTACAGTTCATTACTTAGAGCTCATCGCTCATATTCATTGCTTAGAGCCCATCGCTCACAACCAATTTCTTAGAGATCATTGCTCGTAACTTACTACTTACAACTCATTGATCACGTCCTCTTTATTATAAATCAAAATTGAGGCATGTCTATGACATTATTAGAGCTCAACGTTCAAATCATATCAAAACACCAGCGACAGAATATTACCCAGGTAACATTAGTACCAGTGTCAACACTACCCAAGTTACGTTGGTGCCAACACTTCGCGCCAACGTTACCCAAGTAACGTTAGTGCTGACATTACCCAAGTAGCGTTAGCGCCATCATCCCTTATTGCTATCAACACCCATGTCTGTTCAAGCACATTTCCTCGAGGATGCATGACTGCCAAACTTCGTTACTCAAAAACGTGTCAAGGCCCCAATCCTGTCTGTCTTGGAAGCCTCGCTACTCGAGGGCCGATACTCGAGAATGCGTCACGACCTAGTACCATTCCTATTGGAAGCATCATTGCTCCAACGTCGATCCCAGAGGAAGCGTCGGTAATATATCTTCTCTTTTTCTGGACGCACAATATTTTGAGGAGCCGTCCCTGAGGACACTCTCCATGGCGTTGGCTTAGTGCCAGCGCCACCTCCTTTACACCGTTAGCACAATCTAGCGCTAGACTCTTCCACGACTTTGGCCTATGGTCAGCGCCAGCTTCCTCGCAGCCATAGCTCAATGCTAGCGCCAAACATTCAAAATCCGTCCCTAGGGACACAATCCCATATACGGCGTTGGCCTAGTGGCAGTGCCAGCCCATCCATGGAGCTAGCGCCAATTGTTTCTCGTCTCCGAGGACGCGTCCTTCTCACAGCATCGTACCTTAGGGATACGTCATTGCTCATGGTGCTAGCCTAGTGCCAACGCCAGCCTACCAATCCTTGAGGAGACATCACTATTCTTAGTACCGTCCTCAAGGAAGCGTCATTTCTCCAATCAAAAACCTTGACTTCGAATACTTATAAATTTGAGTCATTTACTAGCCTTGCCACTTTCAATCTTGCACCCAATTACCAGACTTACTATTTTTACTAGATTTGCCACTAATCAGTCTTTAGAGAACTGATTAACTAGCCTTACTAATTTTGCAGGTTATTGTCCTGACCTAACTAAAATAGTAGTAGTCCATGACCTCAATTTTTTTCTACGAGACATCAAATATGTCATGCACATGGAAGATTCTCGTTGGGGTATTGGTCTGGAGGTCTATGTCAACGTGTGATATGGGAACACATCCACGACGAGAAAGTAATAAGTAGTAGGACGGTTAGGAGCATGCAGTTGACATGATGAGGAATAGTGGTCATACAGTCCATCTGACTTATCGGACATGACTCCACTATAATATCCACGATCATCACTTTTCGTCTCTTCACAACTTCCATAATTTACGAGAAATTAGTGTGTTCACTACAAGACTATAAAATATTTGGCTTCATCTATTCAACGAGAACTGAGGAGATCTATCTCACAGATAATTGAATTCCTGGTCATAAATTCAGTCTTCACCCACACACTACCATTTTTATCACACAGTGATTTCTCAACCTTTATACTTCCCTCCCCTAAGATCAACTCTTCATCCCCACTTTTGTGACCGAAGCAAGACGTGAATGGCCATTTCTTGGTTTATGCTCGTCTTGTACGATTTTGATCTCTCGAACCTACATAAAGTACTACTTTTTGTAGATTTTGCTATAAAACAACCTATTATTTCTAGAAATTTTCTTTCTGTTCTTCAATTTGTATTTTGAGTTTCATCCCACTCATTTCTATGTGAAGAACATTCACTCTCATAAGTATCTCCTTCAAGTTAGTGATATTAATGACTTATATGATCTCAATTTCAGCTTTAACTCCCTTAAACAAGCTTTTGCTGCTTTTAATTTTTTTTGAGTGGCATTGGACATCTAGCATATATAACACTCAGGTGCCGACATGTTTTACATTAAGTAGATAAGTTTATTTTAGTTCATTTGAGTCATTCTGTTTGCAGTGACTGTCAATTGGAAAAATCACATGGTATACCTTTTCAGTCCTCAGTCAATAATTATTCATTCTAATGTTGGTGTTCACTGATGCGTGTCTTCAGTGTAACAAATTACTCAAGATATTTTCCATTAATTAATAGGTAATATAGTGGTAGTAAGGATCGTTCCCACAGAGAGTTGTGCAATTGATATGTTATTTAGATTAGCAACACTATAATAAAACTAAATACTAAGAAGGATTGGTCTAATTAACTAAAGATAAAAATAAAAATATAATAATAAAGAAAGGATGATTAGGGAGTCATTCGTCGTTACCAAACGTTAACTGAATTAATATACTTATCTATCTTTCATAAGAATCATTCATCACCAACCGTAGAATAACAAGTACGCTTATCTATCCCCAAAAATCCTTGTATCACCTGACAACAGGTACACTTAGTCACCAGATTCTATTCAACTGAGCCACCTTGAGGTTCGCTTACAAGATGTAATTCAATCGAACGCTTTAGGGTTTGTGAATTTAGGTTTGATCCCAGTAGTTAAACTCAGTATGCTTGGTTCACTTACTGGTTTTGTCTTCACACACGATTGCTCCGCAGAATCCCTATGCAAGGTCACACGTTTTCTACTTGTGTAGGAGATACTCGACAAATACGGAACGCTCAATTTTCTACTAGCGTTAGAATGATCAATAGATTAATCCAATTGTACACTTGAACAATCCAGAAATCAATCATAAACCCTAGATGTAATGAAAACAAACGATAATGATTAAAACTCTAAATAAACTTATATAACTAATAAAACTTCGTGTCTAGAATATTGAATTCATCCTTAATCGACAAAAGGTTTAGATACTCATATTACAAATAATAATAAGAAAAATAATGGTGGTTTCCCCCTAAAGGGGTAAACCCTAGGGTTTTTATGTAAAATTGTAGCACGAGATGTAAGATGGTATATCTTGTTTGAGCCTTGGATGTCTTCTTTTATAGCCTTCAATGCTTGGACCTCAAGTATCCTCTCCTTCTAGGGTTTAGAATCCCATTGGAACTAAGTTTCCTTGATTTGGAAGTTAAAAAACAAGTCAAAATGGACCCCATAGGCTAGCCACAATCGGCATGGTCGATTCCTATGAACCGTGTTGAATGTAGGACCAAAATAGCTCCAGTTCTCTGTCCCAAAACTTGCTCCAGACGGTATTATCGATTTCCAATAAGCAATGTCGATCCTAGGAGTCAAAAATACAAGTTTTAAGCCCGAAATAGTGACACAGTCGGTATTATAAGGAGCAATGCTGATTATTGCGATGTAGATCACTTTTTCTTGCTTCGGTTGTTTTGTGCATAACTTCTTCGTTCGAACTCGGAATGACCTCATTCTTTCTGAGTTCACTTTGTTTTCTCGTCCTATTCAAAATGATATTAAGAAATCCTGGATTTGAATGAGTTGAATTTGGTCTTTGGCCCTTCTTCATTTGTAGAACTCAATTTCCTTGCTCATTTTTTGCACTTTGTAACTCCTTTTTGGATGATTCACCTAATATGACACATAAGATAGAAAACAAGATATTAACAAGTAATATGCGATAATTATAGCTAAAAAAGTATGGATTTGACACTAGAAACATGTGAATTAAGCACTTATCATTCACCAGTGTGTTCAGTTAGTGGATATAAATACTATATCAGTTTCATTGACTCTTTAAGCATATTTACTTGGTTTTATTCTCTAGCTTGTAAATATGAGGTTTTTTTTACATTTCAGAAATTCAAAACTCATGTTGAAAACTATTTTGGTAGACCAATTAAAATGGTTCAATCTGATTGGGGTGGTGAGTAAAAGAATCTTTCTACTTTTCTCACATCTTGTGGCATCTTGCACAGATTTTCGTGCCATCACATTCATCAAAAAAATGGCAAAGGTGAAAGAAAGACAGGCATATAATTGAAAAAGGTCTTGCACTTTTGAATCGTGTTTCTTTTCCTATAAGTTATTGGTTTATGTCTTTAAAACTACGATTTACCTAATTAACATGCTTCCCACACCAATTTTGGATAATTCAACACCTTTACAAACTTTGTTTTTAACTCCTCTGGATTATTTTTTTGTCAAGATATTTGGTTGCAATTATTATCCTTGAGACCTTATATAACACGCATAAACTTGAGAATAAGTCTATAAAATATATTTTTCTTGGGTATAGTACTATGCATAAGAAGTATAGATGTCTCAAACCATTTACCAAAAAGTTGACCATTTCTATAAATGTAGTTTTTGATGAAGTTGAATTTCTTTATTTTCCCGTGTTTCCTTCATCATCTTCATCTACTCCACATTTTACTCCTTTTGTGTCAGTATCCTTTACATTACATACTAATATAACTTTACATCAACCACCGCCACCACTACCAACTCATGTCCCTGTTATGGCATCTCCTCCTCCATTTCTACCTCCATCCTTTTCTTATACATCAACTCAAGTTCTCGATGTTTTTTCCTACATTACAGAAAATCAATTAGTTTCCATCTTTGCCATCTGTCGCAGCTTCTGGTACTTCATTTTATTTTATGTAAACTAGACGCAAAAGTGGCAATTTTAAACCACCGGTCTTTACTGCATTCTCTGGTGAATCTCTAATCAATCCAACAAATTTTATTGACGCCAGTAAGGAGGTTGTGTAGAGAAAGTCTATGTGTCTGGAGGTTGATGCATTAAGTCAGAATAATATTTTGGTTCTTGTTCCACCTCATCCTTATCATAGTGTTGTAGGATGTAAATAGATATTTAAAGTGAAGAAGAATATTGATGAGACAATTGAAAGGTATATTTGGGTTTTTGAATGGTTCAATCAAGTGGAATATATTGATTATCCATATATTTTTATTCATGTTATAAAGCCTATAACTACCAAATTTAGAGGTGAACAACGGGTTGGGTGGGTTGGGTTTGGCAATTTTCGCCACCTTGCCCGCCAAATACGGGTATGAGAAAATCCTAATTGTAACTTACCCTCCCTAACATCGAGTCGATTTCCACCCGACCTATCATTTGATTAGGTCGGGTAGGGTGGGTATGGGTCTAACCATCCATTTTTGTTTTAGAAAAGGATAATTTGCTGGTTGATCCAGAAAACCCGGACCTAGTTATCCTATAGTCCACCGGGAGAACCCAATTATCCATAGGTCCAAAATCATTTTGAAAAGTTAAAATTACTGTTATGGCCATCACGTGTAAACCATCCATGTACTCCACCTCCTCCACTTCTTAGTTTCTAATAACCGTTTCAGTTTCACCTTCTTTATTTCGTTTAAACCTGAAAATCTAGGGCAAGATTTTTGGAAACCACCTGAAACCAAATCGAAAAACCCAGCGCAAATAATAAAATCAAATTCGGTAATAGCATACTTTGAAACATAGACTTCTTTGAGCATTCTACAGTTTACTGCAACTGAACCTAAGCTATTGTCAGCAACTTTAGTGCACTCACTAAGGTTTAGCATTGTGAGGGTTCTCGGCGTCTTCAACCACTGAGAGAAATCTAGCATCAGTAACCATATTGGCTACTAGTTATCATATAGTCCACCTAAAATGGGTACCGAAAGGAAAATCAATAGAAGAATTAAAGAAACAATAGTTGAAGAACAAGATACTCCTCAATCTCCACCATCGAAGAAGAAGAAGAAAGATTCTCCTGTAGATTCTCTACCACCAAAATCAAAAAGGAAGAAGAACACTGATGTTGTTGATTCTCTAACAACATCGAAGAAGAAGAAGCAAACTGTTGTTGTTGATTCTCCATCTACAAAGAAGAAGAAGAAAGCTTTTCTTACGAAAGCTTTTGTTGTTCATCCTCCATCAACATCAAAGAAGAAGAAGAAGGGTGTTGTTGTTTCTGGTAAAAAAGGTACTGATTCTAATCGTCGGTACATATCAATATATAACATACTTTTTTCATGTAATAGGAGTTAGATCTAACATACAAAATTGGTACATATCAATATATACATAGTTTTTTCATGTTATAACATATAGATCTAGCATGCAACATAGGTTATATATTTATATGTACTTGGTTTTTAGTTTTAATTCTTAGATTGGATTAGTACATATCAGTATATACTTATTTTCATGTTATAACATCTAGATCTTGATTACAGGATAAGTATATTTTGATATGTACTTTGTTCTAGATCTTGAATTGGATCAGTACATATCAATATATACTTTGTTCATGCTATAGATATAAAGCATATATATCGATATATATTATTCTATATTATAGCATCTAGATCTTGCATACAAGATAAGTATATTTTGATATGTACTTTGTTCTAATCTTGAATTGGATCAGGACATATCAATGTATACTTTGTTCATGATGTAGCAGATAGATATCAACATATCAAAATATATACTTTGTTCTATATTATAGTACACATTAATATATTGTAGGGTTATTGATAGTTTGTTGATTATATAGGTAATGTCAAAAAAACCACAAAGAAGACAAAATCACCTGCACTTGCTAGGAAAATCTACAGAAGTGGTTTCATGTGAATTTTCTCACTAGTTAGAGCAATCAGGGATGCAAAGCTTGAGTTGAGTGAAACTCAGTTGAGGATCATTGGTGACCAATCATATGGGAACCTTTTTTTTTATGTTCTAGTACACAAATCTTGGTGTAGATCACTGGATGAAGAATGAAACTGCGGTGACCAATCTAATACAGTGTTTTGAGAGAAGTAAAGTTGTGAATGAGCTCATATTTGAGTTCAAAAGGCATGAAGTTTCACATATTCTGACATCCGCTCCTGAAGAAATATGTGTTATCTTTGGAATGCCAAGAGCAGGGAAAAGACAACATGAAGATATGATGCTGACATCAAGGGGTGGATATCGAAACAATGATTTATTCCAAAGGTTCTTTGGTAATATAGAAATGAATAAAAAGGTAAATAGGGTGAGGATACAAGAAGAAATCTTGAAACTCTTAAGAAAAAAACCAGCAACTGAGAAGAAAACAAATGAAAAAGTTGAAGAATCTGAAGAAAAGCAAAGTGACGAAGAACCTGAAGAAAGTGGGAGTGATCAAGAGAATACAGAGAATGAAGAAAATGAAGAAGAAGAAAGTGAAGAAGATATTAAAGAAGGGAGTGAGGAAAAAAGTGAAGAAGTGAGAGATGTTGAAGACCTTGTAAGGCTTATATGCCTATTCATGTGTATCACGTTGTTTTTCACAACAAAATATGCAAATGTGTTGACTGAAAAGTACATTGGTATTGTGGATGGTCTCGAGGCTGCAAAGAATGTGTCATGATCAGATTTGATACATTCTTACCTAGAAAATTCACTAAATGACAATGTAAATGCAGTCGAGAATACTACCGGATGTCTGAACTATTTATTGGTAAGAATACGTACTAAAAATCTTTTTAGTAGTTTACTCAATGAAAATCAAGATTTACTTTTAACTTTGTTTTGGCAAATTTTTTTTCCAAAATAGATTTGGTATGCATATGGAACCAGAGGAAATAAAGACGATTCCGAAAAAAAGTTTGTTCCAAGAGCTGTCAAATGGAATCTGACAAACATATGTGCTGCACTCCAAAAAGACATTGATACAACTGAATATGAGGTAACAAAAATATGTACTTATTTACTGCATTTATGATGTTTGTTATCCTACAGTATATAATGATATTATTGAGTGTATGATGTTTGTTATCCTACAGTATATACTGATATGTACCTCATGAAAAACCTAGGTTTTATAGTACATATTTCTGACTACATATTTTTTTGTTTTGGTACAATTCCATGAAAATTTCAAGGTTCCGTACACCAATCAAGAAAAGAAAATTCTAAATAGAATCACATGAAGACTTGCAAAAGAGGAGAGTGAAGCTGAAAAGGTAGAAGATAAAGAAGAAACTGTTGGGAAGGCAGTGGAGGAAGATAATTGGAAAGCAAGATATGAAGATTTGACAAAGACAATCTTTGAAAAATGGGGTGAAGCGAATACAATGCAGCATGGAGATGGACCGCTTGATGCATCAAAGCTTTGCAAATATTGAATGACATATACACGAAAGCTTCTCCCTTGCATCCTGAAAATGAAAAAGAGTTTCGAGACTCAATTGATGGGAGTCCCACTCATTTGGGTACTGACCCAACATGAGAATCCTATCTCCTACTACTCCAACAGATCCTCTTTTGCAAAAAAAAGAAAGAAAATGAAGTAGTTTTGGGAGATCCATTTGTTTAGATTCTAACAGAAGAAGTGCCAACTGCGACTACTCCAACAAAAGATGAACACAATGTTTTGAGTGACACCACCGTCAAAAGGGTTCCATATAATATTGCATTTTCAACACCACCTTCGGTGCACAAATTTTATGGTGTTGATGTTTCTGTTATTAAAACATGGGCTAAATCTGACTTGGAGAAATAAGTCAAAGAGATGCAAGAGAAAAGTAACACACAGGTAAGTAGTGCTGGATAGTTTCACTCTTTATTACAAATGTGTTATCAATATAACCGTAAATATCAATATATACTTGATTACAAATGTGTTTTATTATTTTCATATAACTGTACATATCAATATGTATTTAATTATCATAAAAAAACTCCATGGTTGCAGGATGATTTACTTGAACTTCAAAAAGAAGCAGTGAAAAAGATGATTGACGCTATAGACCAGAGTATTGAAACTATTAAAAGGATGTCGCAGAAACTTGATGAAAAAGACGTTGAAACCTTGGGCGACAGCTTCGTGGACATGAAAGTAGCTTTGTTTACTGAGATGGAGAAGATGGAAGACATAGAAAAGTTCACATTTGAAGAATTTTTGGACTTAGCCATTTTCAGCAAGGGAGTTTATGATGAAGAATAAGCATCTCTCATCCAAGATAATGGTAGTGTTTCAAGTGATGTGTTGTAAATAGTGGTAAATAATGGTTCGTTTAAGACTTGTGAAGATTTGTTTTTAAATCTAATTTCTAAGACTAAAAATAGGAAAACTCGAATAAAATTTATAACAAGTTTGAGAGTAAACTGAAGCCAAGATTTCCACTATATTCCAAATTTTAAAGTGATTTAATTCAATAATTATGATTAAGCAATTCTTACGTTTTAATTTGATTCTAAAATATTACAACAAGTAGATTTTTAAAACAACAATTGTATAACAAAAGCATGGAACATCTAAAACCTAGGCCAAAGCATGTACCATATAACGAAATCACAATTTCTTAACAAAAATCATCAAATCAATTTTTAACCAAGGAAATTAATCATAAATGAATTGCATAAATTAATTAAATAAATATTACCACATAATCTTTAGAGAAATAGCTTCCTCCGTCGCCCCAGTGGTGATGATTAGCTCATTGTATTGGAAAAACCCTCAAAAATATATTTCATAGCTCAAAAGTGCTTACAATAGTGAAATAATAGTAACACGGGAGACTTGATACGCTTATAAGCGTTACAGAGAAGTGTTCTCTGCGTTACAGAAGAAGAAAAAGAAAACAGGAGAAAAGAACGGACTTCAGGTGCTGTTGAACTAAGACTGCTTTAACGACACTTCTCTGACGCCTTATGTTCTTCCTCTTCTCTTTCACCAGCAGAAGACTATTTTTTCCTGGATTTGTTTTTCGATCTCTGGCTACCTCCTGAGCTTTCCAATACTCTCTCCAATATTCTCTGCTTCCTTTGTGACTCGACCCCATCCTATTTATACACCACAGGCTATCAAATCTCCAAAAATCATCATTAACAGAGAATGATACTCGGGAATTTTCTCATAAACTTGCGTGATCTGATTTGATTATTTTGTCTTGATTTTGCGTATCTTTTGATTCTATGCAATCACTCTTGATATGGACAATATATTCTCTGTTTTAAAGCCCAAAAATCACGTATAATATCTTCAAACACAGATTCACGGAAGAAAAGATAGTTTCCCGCTTAGTTTTCTTTTTGAATTTGAAATAGGTGGGTGCCCGTAATCCAAGGCATATGTGCCTTTATAAATTCTGGTGGGTGCCTTTAGTATTTTTCCGGGTGCCTTTATAACTTTTTAAGCCAATTTTTTCCAAATATTTATTTCTTCAAAAATACCTACAAATACAATAAAATGACAATATTAGTACAAAATTGAGTTCCAATACTATAAAGATTGAGAACGAATTAGACACATAAATGTGTCTATCAAATACCCCCAAACTTATTATTTGCTAGTCCTCGAGCAAATCTAATCTAAAATAAATCCTAACTCACTTTCACAGACATCGCGATTGCACTAATCCAGGAATTATCTACGTGAATAACCATTTCCCGCCATTCTCGGGTTTTTGAAATACAAAAGGGGGTGCCCCCAATCCAAGAGTTGGGTGCTTTTAATACTTTGTCCTGGGTGCCTTTAACAATTTTTCGGGGTTCCTTTAACACTTTTTGAGCCGATTTTTCCACAAATATTTATTTCTCGAAAATACCTACAAAGACATAAAAACCCATAATAAGTACAAAATCAAACACTATCAAAATAGACAATCGAGGACAATTTAGACACAAAAATGTGTCTATCGAATACCCCTAAACTTACTATTTGCTAGTCCTCGAGCAAATCTAATCTAGAAAATAAAATCCTAACTCATTTTCACAGGAATCGCGATTATATTTAGCATATGTAATAAGCCATTAAACCCCTAGGTGTCCCTAGTGGACGAGTTTTGTCTCGTGAGGGTTTACAAGAGGTGTACCCACAAAACCTTTACTCCAAATTCTAGCTACCTGTGAACGATTGAGGATAGACACTAAACAAACTATTTAGTTGGCATACTAAATTCTTCGCCTATAAGAATCATTACCATATATGAGTCCAATTGTTGTACACGAGTTTTCACTCAGCGTACTAAAATTCATACAAGAATTCAAAACTCTACTTAAATAATCGTTCAACCACGATACTCAGAATCTATCAAAGTACAATCACATGGAAAGATTTAGAAGATGGATATAGACAAAATGAAGTTTACGCGTGTTGACTAAGGTGAACGGTGTTTCCCATATCTGTATGAAGGTCAGTGCCAGGATGAATGGCTTGAGATACGCTCCCACTAGTCTTATTCCTTAAACTAATATCGACTCAACTGGTATATACAAGGGTCCCAGCGGTCAATTTATTGAAAATATTTTAAATGTATTGACAATATGATTGGATCAAATGAATCCAAGCGCATGCTCCTTATCAGCATCGTACATGATAGTTCTTATGGATCCTGCGTTCCACGCTTGCTTAGGCAATGGAGACAGGGAAAACACACATATATTGCTATCAAAGTGTCAATACTCGATCTTTTTTTTTTTATTTTTTTTTGGAAAATTATCTAAATAATACAGTAATGGGGCTTATCTCAAACACTTCATCCTAGCGGTGATAAAAATTTGATACTGATGCCCCACCAAATCACTTAGAGAAATACAAAATTGTAAAAATAAAAACAGAAGGTGATATGGTCAAGGTAGATTCCGAGATATGGTGACAACTATCATGTTATTTCTAACACCTGAGCTAGGCATCCTTTTATGAATAAACCATTTAGTTGGGCACATCAATTCCTATAGAAAAATAGCTAAGTTTCCATCTACCTATAATGGTTAGTGTCACCCTGAATTGTTCACAAGTTTCTAAAGTTTGGAGTTTTATTATTTCAACTAAAAGTTTCTCCCTTACCCCCAAACTTAAACCTAACATTTTCCTCAATGTTTCAAATTAAAGTGCAACACCAAAAATATAGGTAACTAGAGGAATAAAAAGGTAAGTCAGAAAGATAGTACCTGGGTGAAGCGTAACAATCCTTCTTTGGAGAATATCACAGAAAAATAAAAACAAAAACCTACAAAAACTTACTAATGTACAACAACATCCTTGATGGTCAATCAAGGTAAGCAGGGTCTTCCAGAGGGACCTCCTCAATATCACCTGTAGGAAAAGGCTCTAAAAAGAGTTTCAATCTCTGACCGTTAACCTTTGAAGAACTACTACCATCCAGTGTCTCAATTTCGATAGCACCATGAGGATAAACAATACATACTATAAAAGGACCCGTCCACCGAGAGCGTAACTTCCCGGGGAATAGATGCAAAAGGGTATCATACAGAAGAACTTTTTGACCCGGAGAAAATGACTTTCTTAAAATATTTCTATCATGCACAAGTTTTATTTTGTTCTTATACTCCTTAGCACTCTCGTATGCATCTCTACGAATCTCGTCCAACTCATTGAGCTGGAGCTTCCTGTGAGCTCCTGCCTTGTCAAGCGAAAAATTAAGTTGTTTTACAGCCCAATATGCTCTATGCTCTATCTCGACGGGCAGGTGACATGCCTTGCAAAAAACTAGACGATAAGGTGACATTCCAATAAGGGTCTTAAACGCAGTACGGTAAGCCCAAAAGGCATCAGTAAGCCTCAATGACCAGTCTTTCCGATTAGGATTAATTGTTTTCTCTAAAATACGTTTTATCTCCCTGTTGGAAACCTCTACTTGACCGCTAGTCTTTGGGTGATATGGGGTAGCTACTTTGTGGGTAATACCATATTTCTTCATCAAAAGCCTAAATGGTCGATTACAAAAGTGCGACCCTTCATCACTAATTATAGCTCGCGGTGTACCAAAACGTGCAAATATGTTATCATTCAAAAACTGGACCACAACCTTGTGGTCATTTATTTTACACGAAACCGCCTCAACCAACTTAGAAACATAGTCTACAGCGACAAGGATGTAAAAATAACCAAAAGAATTAGGAAAAGACCCATAAAATCAATGCCCCACACATCAAAGACCTCAATAACTAGAATAGGGTTCAAAGGCATCATATTTCTACGGGAAATGGTTCCTAACTTCTGGCAACGCTCACAAGTAACACAGTAATGGTGGGTGTCTTTAAACAATGAAGGCCAATGGAATCCACACTGCAATATCTTAGCAGCAGTTTTCTTAGTACTAAAATGACCCCCACAAGCATGATCATGACAAAAGGAAATAATACTGGAGTGGTCACTCTCAGGTATACATCTCCTAATAATATGGTCTGGACAATACTTAAACAGATAAGGATCATCCCAAAAGAAATGCTTAACCTCGGCTAAAAACCTAGAACGATCTTGTTTACCCCAATGTTGGGGCATTCGACCAGCAACAAGAAAGTTCACTATATTCGCATACCAAGGTAGTTGGGAAACAAGGAAAAGTTTTTCATCAGGAAAACTATCCCTCACAGGAGGGGAATCATCAGGGAAATCAAAAACAAGCCTAGAAAAGTGGTCCGCTACTACATTTTCCACTATTTTCCAAATTTTAAAGTGATTCAATTCAATAATTATAATTAAGCAATTCTTACGTTTTAATTCGATTCTAAAATATTGCAACAAGTAGATTTTTAAAACAACAATTGTATAACAAAAGCATGGAACATCTAAAACCTAGGCCAAAGCATGTACCATCTAACGAAATCACAATTGCTTAACAAAAATCATTAAATCAATTTTTAACCAAGGAAATTAATCATAAATGAATTGCATAAATTAATTAAATAAATATTACCACATAATCTTTGTAGACATAGCTTCCTCCGTCGCCCCAGTGATGGTGATAGCTCATTGTATTGGAAAAACCCTCAAAAATATATTCCATAGCTCAAAAAGTGCTTACAATGGTGAAATAATAGTAACACAGGAGATTTGATACGCTTATAAGCGTTACAGAGAAGTGTTCTCTGCGTTATAGAAGAAGGAAAAGAAAACAGGAGAAAAGAACGGACTTCAGGTGTTGTTGAAGTAAGACTGCTTTAGCGACACTATCAGTGACACTTCTCTGACGCCTTAGTTCTTCCTCTTCTCTTTCACCAGCAGAAAACTATTTTTTCCTGGATTTTTTTTTCGATCTCTGGCTACCTCCTGAGCTCTCCAATACTCTCTGCTTCCTTTGTGACTCGACCCCATCCTATTTATACACCACATGCTATCGAATCTCCAAAAATCATCATTAACAGAGAATGATACTCGGGAATATTTTCTCATAAACTTGCATGATCTGATTTGATTATTTTGTCTTGATTTTGCGTATCTTTTGATTCTATGCAATCACTCTTAATATGGACAATATATTCTCTGTTTTAAAGCCCAAAAATCACGTATAATATCTTCAAACACAGATTCACGGAAGAAAAGATAGTTTCCCGCCTAATTTTCTTTTTGAATTTGAAATAGGTGGGTGCCCGTAATCCAAGGCATGGGTGTCTTTATAAATTCTTGTGGGTGCCTTTAGTATTTTTCTGGGTGCCTTTATAACTTTTTGAGCCATTTTTCCCAAATATTTATTTCTTCAAAAATACATACAAATACAATAAAATGACAATATTAGTACAAAATTGAGTTCAAACACTATAAAGATTGAGAACGAATTAGACATATAAATGTGTCTATCATCAAGCCATACTCTGTTTGGGATTGACATTCACAAACATTTTGATAATTTATTTGGAAATGATTTGTGACGTGTAGAAGTTCGACAAGTTACAGCTGAGCCGAACCAACTTACACCTGAGAAGAATGCAAATCAATTCACAACTGAGCAGGAAAATGACCCAGAGGTATATCTTCTACTTGTAGTAATTTACCTTTCTTCTCTTTGTTTGAAAAAATATGATTCAAATATAGTACTAAAAATATGGATTCAAAAATGCAGGAATATGAAGTTACAACCACCCAAACGTCAAGCGACGTGCCACTAGCAACCAAACTTGCCAAGATGACTGCTGTCAAAGCGAAAGCAAAACCAAAGGTTGTTGCAAAGAAGTCAGTACCAACTGGAGAACAAGTTAGCAGGCGAGTAATTCGTGCGAATCCAGCAAAGAGCACAAATCCATTATTTGATAGTGGAAGTAAGTTTTCTGAAAAGAAGAAGTCGAAAACTGACCAACGAAAAAAGACAATAAAGACATAAAAGAACAATAAAGCTCGTAAAGATCAGAAACCTCGTATGAAGTTCATGGATCTTGAGAAATCACCACTCTATGAGCAGATGACAGATGCCCAAATAGAGATTCTACTTCCATACTTTGAGAAAGGAAAGAGAATGTAAGTATTTTCTACCTTTCATTTTACTTTTAAATCAAGTAAGTTTTGCAGTACATGTCAAAAAAACTTACTTCAATATGTGTTTTTGTTATAAATGTGCATCTCGGTTGCTTGGACAGTAGAGGATGGAGGTGGTATGTGCGTCAATGAGGCTACAACGCAAGATTTGATCTTCAACAGAGCATTAGAGCAAGATCTTCTCAACAACGCTCAGTATAAGCTTCAAGTGGCGTCTAAAGACGACCAAACAAATCCTGAGGTAGAAAGAAAATACTTAAAGGTGTTGCACCTGGATCCAGCTGCTTAGGTATATGTTGTTTTCTTCTTTTATACTTCTGAACATTGGATATGAAAAAAAGTACATATTGATATATACTTTGTGAAATAACCTATTAAACGTTTCCATTTTTCAGTATCATGTCGACAAACCAGAGTCTTTACAGGGAGTAGAACTGGTATTATTATTCCCATCTTGATAATGAACAACGACATCGAGAAGATCCTTGTACCCATGTGTCATGGCAACAAGCATTGGACACTGCTCGAGTTAGAGTTTGAAACCCAGAAATTTATCCATTACAACTCGTATGTGGCGTTCAGGGATCATTGTTATGAGAATGCCAAAAAAATATCTGAATACTTGTTCAATCCAATCAATCAAATCTTGGCTGAGAATTAGAGAGAGAAGGTGAGCAACTTAAGGTTGACTAACTATGGGTGTCCACAACAAGGAATGTGTCCAGAATGCCTTTTATACGTAATGCATTTTATCAAGAGGAGATCAAATATTGGTCGTGATGAAAAAAGTTTGGGAGATGACGAACAATTGATGAAGAAGATTCAAAAGAAAATAATCAAGTTATCATGCAGGTTGTTGACATCCACTCCTCCTGAAATCAGTTGGGACCCCTCCAATGAAAATAAATGTTTACCTGCAGAGTAGATATGGATATGTACTGCAGTAACTTTCTTTTTACTTATTGAACTTGGTTTTTAGTTATTGAACTGATAAGGATTTATATACTTGTATCATGATCTTATTATGTTTTTATATATATATATATGATCTTTATTAGCATTGTTAGGTTTCTATTTATTTTTAGAGTTATATAGAAAGGAAGAACATATTGATATGTGCTAGGAAGTACATATTGATATGTACTTTGTTCTGAAACTCTGAACCAATAGATTCATATTCTAAAAAGTACATATTGACATATACTATGAAGTACGTATTGATATGAATTGAAAAAAATTACTTTGTATAGTGTGATTTTTTTTTTGTATTTTTATAACAACTACAAGATTACTAAATAAAAGAAAAATGTATTGGAAATAAAAATCACTAATAACGAGGAGGCGCTGCCCCCTCGACCCCGTATATAGTGAATAACATTCAACCACATGTTCATACATCTTTAATAAGATTTATATCATCAAATTCTCGTTCTATCATTAAGAACATAATTCAGTTGGCATACAAACAAGTTCTGAAAAAAGAAACCTAAAAAAATACGACAAGTATCTTCGAAAAGAATTTAAATCCCAAATGTACTAAAAAAAACTGTAATGAAATTAATTCTCATCTGTATATTGGTATTGACGGATAACATTGCATGTAGCTTTGTTGTGATGAGCTTTTAATTTACAATTTGAACATGTAACATGATTTTTGCTCTTCTCCCATGCACTCTTGATGCAGTTCTTTTTTCTTCTTCCTAGAGGAGCCTTAACTACTATTGGTGGCAGAATAATATCTTCTGCGGTATACTCATCAGGCCTGTGGTATATTGAAAAATATAAATAAGAAAAATCTACTATACTTGTGCAGTTTTTATTGATGTATGTTACACTAAATATCAATATGTACTATGCTAATTCTAGTTTATGGTTTATATGCACTGCTTAAAATCATTCTCATGTCTGATACTACCATAAAAAATATCAATATGTACTACTTAAAAATTTACATGTCGTAATTAGGAACAGGTCTAATAGCGATTAAATATAGTTGGCGATAACATCTAACTTCAAAGTAGATATAATCAAGGAACTTTGCCCCAGATGCAGCAATAGTTGCAGTAGCATGCGAGCATGGAAAACCATACACGCGCCATCTTTGGAAAGTACAACTCTTTTATTGTAGATCTACCATATGAGACCTGCACACAAGAAACCAAGCATATTATTTACGCAATATATATTGATATTTGCCCTACACAAACAAAAAAGAATATAATCTGCACAACACATATTGATATTTTCCCTACACAAACCCAAGAAGATAATCTGCAAAATACATACTTGATATGTTTTCTGCAGTACCCCTAAGAAACTAGTTTAGTGGATATCTCACATCAAAAGAGCATGTTACCTAAAAACTAACCTTGGGGAATGAACTTCAAAGATGTGAGCATATGACTGACTAGCTTTCCAAGGACGACCAATTTGAATGTGTAGTTCAAGCAAGGCTTGATACACTCCGGATCCATCAAAAGACTTTCTTCACGACGTTCAGACATTAACTCCATTACCCGTATCCTACACGACAAATAAAATTAAAAAACAACAAACATATTATACATAGTGAAAAAAACAAAAATATGTACTAGAAGAAGATTGGTGGAGCATACTAAAAAAAATAGTACATATATACTTTTAGTGTTACAAGAAACTTATAAAAACCTGATTGTATCAGCGAGAGCGCAGGGAGGTAACTTCTTCTCGCGACGAATCCAGTTATTAAAAGACTCGACAAGGCTTGAAGAATTATGACCATACCTACAACCTGGGAAGTATGCACTAGACCATTTTTCCCTATGAATGTTATGATAATATTAAGCAACCCAAGGCCTTCCTAGATAAACTATTTCTGGAAGACCTTCTTCATATCTTGCTGGAGAAAGCGCATATGTTTCTTTTTGGAAACAGTCCATCACTTCTTTATATTTTTCATCAGACTTACTGATGGGTAAGTTCTTTTCCAAGTGGAAAAAACAATAACTATGATAAGAATCAGGGAAAACTTCAGGAATTGCATTCAACAAACCTTCACTTCTGTCAGTCAAAAAGGTGATGCGACGATGGTCCACAACTTTTTTAAGATTGTCCATAAACCAATGCCAATTATCATTATCTTCGCCAGGAACTAATGCATATGCAAAAGGATAAAAACCTGGAAAAAAAATATATAAAGCCCATATCAATATGTACTTCATGTCTGCACCTTCAAATTATGTTATACCTACAGTGTATATCAATATATATTTTATGTATGATGTGTATGATCCTACAATATATATTGATATGTACCAGAAAATAAACTACATTTCTCTCTGTACTGGTACATAAAAAACAGTTACATATCAAATATGTACCATGTAAAAAAGTCACCTTGATTGCCGTTAAGACATGTCGCAGCCATCAGACCTCCTTTAAACCTCCCCGTAAGAAATGTCGCATCACAAAAGATCATTGGATGACAAAGTTTATAACCCTGTCTGTAAGCTCCAAAGCAAATAAAAAGTCTGTTGAATCTCTTTGTTGCGTCGTTGAAGTCAAAATCAATATAAAACCCTGGGTTGGTTTCCCCAACAGAAGTGACCCACCAAGAAAGATCAGTGTATGACTTTATATCATCACCAAAAATCATTTGATGATAAGTCTAATGCATGATACGCGTGGTGATACTTGATGTTGATCGCTCCCCCAACTTTAATATAATTCATAATCTCTTGCGGTTTTATGAGAGGGTTGTGCTTGACATGCTCATGAACTAAATGATTTACAAGCTTCCTCGAAATAGTTGGACTCCTCAACCTATACCCAGCACCACAAGTGTGCCTCCCCATGTAATCCTTTATCTTAAACACATCCAAAGACCCATTCATGGCAACCGCATGAAGCATCCAAGAGCACCAGTCATTGCTGCATCTCACCGTGAATCTCTCAAGGTCATTCTTCAATTTTTTTAACCTTATATCCAGTCCTCACACAATATTTCTCACATGCTAACCGAACAACTTCAACACCACCATGGAAGAGATGGTTTTTATCTTCAAAAACATTCTCCCAACCATCGGAAAAAAGAACACTTGCAACCTCTTTACAATCTTTCAAATAATTGTTCCTAGCACTCACAACCAACTCAGCACTGTTGTCAAAATCAGCACTTCTCGAAGAACTAGATGCATCAGATAAAACAACATCCACATGCAACTCAAAGAAATCTGAATTCTTCGTAAAATATAATGCACTAAGCCCTTGAAGTGATACATCAAAAAGGATAGGGACTTTCACTCCATTTTCAACATAATTAACAACAATAGTTGATGGAGTCAACCAGCTCCACGCATTACAAATAGTAAACTTCAAATCTTCCAAAGTCGAAGATAATGTAACCAAATATGCAATGTGGTGTTGCTTGTGGTATACATGAGAGTAGCAAAAGGTATTTGGATTAGGAACACTAAAATCACACTGACATGTTGAACCTGTAGAAATGTGATCCAAATAAAATAACACAAACACAAAAATCAAATATATATTTTAAGATGATATGAACACTAAAATCTATAGTACAACATAATATGTACTATTTTAGAAGTATCACATATATTATAGATTCACACATAACAAACAAACAAACAAAAGCATATTATATGCAGTGCAAAACAAATATGTACTGATTTAAAAATGGTATACCATACAGTACATATCAAAAAGCTTAGAAAAACAGTACGTATTAATATGTATTGAAGAATCATATCAAAAATCAAGAAAAATAACAAAAATCATGAGTTCCTGAAAAAATAAAAGAAAACCAAATCAAACTTATTATCAAACTACATGTAAATAAGCTGAATACGAAAATCTAATGAACAAAATAGAACGATTATAAAAATCAATTTCAAAAAATAACAGAAAAACTAAAACACGAACGACAACGAGATCAAAACATGCAATCGAACAAAATGCACATCATAGAAAACGATAATCATCAAGATTTCAGTGTAAAAAAATCAACAAATCATGAAATCGAACTTATCATCATGATTTCAATTGAAAAAACAAAAAAAAAATATAACAAAAATCAAAGAACAGAGAAGAAGATTATAGAAAATTACCTGGAGATTTGACATCGAAAACCTAAAATTGAAGAACACCAGCAGAACGAGAGAGAGAGAAATTCGGATGTGAACTGAAGAAAAAGGTAAGAATCACGAGTTCTAATTTGATTTTTTTTTCGTTTATACGTTAGCTGTGGAAGGGTAAATTGAGATTAAAAAAAAAACAGATTAGCTGCTTGCACGTGGGATGGACCAGCGAGTAAAAAATTCGCTCAAAAACTATGTTTTTGGACCAGCGATTAAATACAGTTTAATGGATAAATTAGATATTAAACGGGTCTTGAATATTTAGTTAACTAGTAATTCCTAGTTTAGAAAAAAAGACAAAATTAATCAAATGAAATTTCAAAGATCTCTGATCCCATTGTTTAATCACAACATTATTTCACGTGATATCGGTTTGGATCAAAAAAACTTTCATTATAAACGAGAAAATACAAGCAAGAGAGTTAGTAAAGGAACTCCAAACTCAAATAACCTGCTTCATCTACTCCTGGTTTACTGTTTGTAAAACCAATAATATTTGTTTCTTTTCTTTAATGGAGGTAAGAAAGAACAGAGTCAATTAAATCTATCCAACCAAATCCATGTTTACCATCTCATATACAAAATCCATTTATTTAAGAAAACCTTGCTTTAAATATTTTCTTAAATCCCTGTTTTAAAAACTCGTTCCTCACTTTTCTTCTTCTTTTCAACTGTGACTGTCTAATTGATAACTAATTTCACTTCGTACCATCATACCAACAACAATAATGAGTAATAAATATTTATAAAACTGAAGATTGGAGAACATAAAAGAGAAAATAGGGTAACCATCGATGGCTGCAATGACGTTAGTAATTGGGATATCAAAAGAGAATGACAAAGGTGATTGTTAATGGAGGAATCCTAACAGATGTGAATGGTAAAAGAAGAGGCACAGTGTTTACGACTGAATGAATGTTGATAATATAGGAAAATAAGTTTCTTTTTTATATATCAGGGGTTTGAACGGTTGGGATAAAGGGTTAAGAAGTAATATGTGGCTAAGATATTTGGCTTCCGCTCACAACCCGACTAAACCATGACGGATAATATAAAGAGCTACTTGTAACTTACCCGTGAATTGGTGAGTGCGGTTGGGTCCGGGCTGATATTGACGGGTATATGTAAAAATAGTGGGTGCGGGCGGGTCTGTGCAACCATAATCAGACTCACGATCTTTGTTGCTCTGCTCAAAGGTTGGTCTATTATGTAACTTGATGTTAAAGATGTCTTTCTTGGTTCTTTTCATGAGAAAGTTTATATATAGCAACCACGTGGATTTGGGGATAAGCAATATCTCAATCATGTTTGTGCTTAAAAAATGTCTATATATGGACTTAAACAACCTCCTAGAATTTGGTTTGAGAGACCCATCCAATTTTTAGTGTCTCAAAGTTTTTTATCTTCCAAGACAAACATCTCTCTATCTTTCAAGGTATCCTCCACTATCTTTATCTATGTGATTATTTATGTATATGATATCCTAGTGGCCGGTAATTCAAACTATGCCATTTAGTCTCTTTTGTCTACTATAAGAACTGATTTTTCTATTAAGGACCTTGTTTTTCTTTATGTTTTTCTTGGGTATCCAAGCAACATATTATAACACTGGTATTCATCTAAGTCAACAACAATATATATATGTACATAACCTTTTCGAAAATACTAATATGCTCTCAGCTAAGTTAGTGTTAACTCCTGTTTTTGCCGCTAATGCTCATTGTAGACCTAAACCTACTACATTTAATGATCCTCGACTTTAAATGAGTATAGTTGGTGCCTTGGAACACTTGATTATCACCAGGTATGATATTTCTTTTGCAGTTAGCAAAACCTGTCAACATATGCATAATCCCTTTGTTGATGACTGTAGTGCAATCGAGAGAATACTCACGTATTTTAAGGGTACCATATCTCATGGGTTGCAATTTAGGAGATCTTCTTTTTTGCACTTGCAAGTATTTTGTGATGTTGATTGGAGAGGTGATTTTATTGCTAGATGATCTACAAGTGGAATGAATCTATTTATGGGTCTTCCCATGTTCTCAGATCAATAGGAGACTTTGTGCCAGAACTTTTGTCGTTGGGCAACTGCCTTTAGTGTCAGAGGCGAGCTGGAAAGCAAGGTCGACCGTTCTTAGTATAGAAAGGTTTATCGATCCTCCATCAGTGGGAATGCATAAATTTAATCAAGGAATGTGAGAATGACCCATAGGAAGTGTAGCTGATATGCTGTTGATGTACCATAATAACCAGAGGCAGCAAGGCCACTCTAATCTGATTAGTTAGGTGGACGATTTGATTCCCCAGTGTTCAAGAAAACGTAATTCTTTGTATAGATCAAGTGCTGAAGCTGAATACCAAGCCATGCTCGAAGTTATTTCTGGACTTCTATGGGTGGAGTCTATCTTGCAGGAGTTATATTTTCAAAAGATACACCTCCAGTTCTTTGGTGCGACAATATGGGGGTTACTATTTTATCTACTAATCCTATTTTTCATAACAGAATAAAGCATATAGAGATTGCTTTACATTTTGTTAGATAGTTGGTCACTGCCAAAGCTCTTTTGGATCGTCATATCTCTACTAAGGATCAAACTGCTAACACTCTTACAAAGTCGCTCACTTCTATAAGGTTTCTTCTTATTCGTGACAAGTTCAATGTCACTGTCTCGGGTGACATGAACTTACAGGGGTATTAGCACGGTATACTATAAAGTGTAAATAGAGTGTAATTTTCTCTATGAGACCATTACAAATATTGTTTGGTAGTATCAGTTTCTCGTTAGATAAGGAGTAGCGCAGGTGTGTCGTGTATTTCTCATGTCATGTATCTCTTCTTCTATAAATAAGATTGTCTCTCCCTTATCTGATCTTCATCATAGACTTGACCACTGACTAAAAGCTCTAGACTAAGATTGTACATGGATCGATTCGGTTCGGTTTCCAGCTAAACCAGAACCGAAACCATCCTACTAGGTTATTGGTTTCTGTTACCAAAACCAAGCCATTAGAAATCGGTTTCGGTTCTGAACCGAAACATCTCGGTTTTGGTTTTATCCAGTCTATTCTTGATAACCTATTACTCTATGAGTTTTATGTAACTGAAATTTAAAAAAATATTAAAAAAATTCTACAGACTGCATCAGTTGCATCAACCATCAATCTATACTAGTTCAACATCTCATGTGTTCACAAGAAGATGCAGCTGAAGTAAATGCGTATTCATATAAAAGATACAAAACATTAAAATTCCTAAATATTTATCCCACACAAAATCCACCAACAACAATGAACATATACAAGAGTACAATAGATTCAGATAAAGGATTATTCATCTAAACATATTCAGATAAAGGATTATTCATCTTTTCATAAGAAATACAAGAGTGTAGATGATCAGATTTCATTCATTCATACACACATACTGAAATTGTTTATATTCTTCTTTTGAAAAAGAACATATGGAAACAATAAAATTGGTCTGAAGATTATATGAATACGACTGGTTGAGTGACCTAAATTAAAACAAGAATCCAAGTTGAATGAACAAACAAACAATTGAATTGAATTGATTTTACACCTAAATGAAAACAACAAATTTGAATGAAATAGACACATATTAAACCGATTAAACACCTCAAGATTAGTTTCACATACTAACAACTTATTTTGTTTAGAGCTTGTTATCCATCACAACAACATATCTAGAGTAGAATAGCTGAAACAGTTGCATCAGTGCAACAAGAGATTAAAGAAATTAATCGATTGTGTTGTCTAATTCTACTGAAATAGTGGTGGTGAAGTGAAGATTAGGGTTGCAGAAGAAAAAGAAGAGAAGTGATGGAAAAATATGGAGAAAAAGAAAGAGGAGGTGGTGTAACTGGTGTTCAGTGGAAGAAGAAGAAATGGTGGTGTAACTGGTGTTTAATCCACGACTGTAGTACCCGTAATTTTCGCATGACGCTTACTCGAGGATGCGTCATGGGATGAAGGTTCATCCTAAGCTTATAAAGCTTACTCAGGGATGCATTAAGGTGTGAATGCATTAGCCTTGGAATATTTACCTATCAGCCTAACTAGATGGTAGATTATCCTAGAAGCTGGCTAACTAGTTAGTGGATACGCTAACTAGATTGCGGATTATCCTAGCAGCTGGCTAACCAGTTAGCGGATGTGCTAACCAATTTGCATATTTACCTATCAGCGCCAACCAGAAAGCGGATTTGTCTAACCATTTAGCGGATGTGCTAACAAGATGGCGGATTAGCCTAACAGCTGGCTAACCAGTTAGTGGATATGCTAACCTGTTGGTGTATTTGCCTAAAATGCAGTCTATGGATGTCCTTCCCTTTATTTTATTTATTTGTAAAAATGTGAATAAAACATATATAGGGAAGAGGTGTTGGTTGGAAATTGATGATGCTTAGCGATGCTAACCATAAAGAGAAATAGCCTTAGCTATGCTAACTAGAAAGAGGATATGCCTTAGCTATGCTAACCAGTTGGCGGATTTTCCTAGCCATGCTAACCATTTGGCGGATTTTCCTATCCATGCTAACCATTTGGCAGATTTGCTTGTAGTTTACCCGAGCAAGCTTGAATTATGCGAAAGCATCATTCGTCTATGTTGCGTACTCGAGAATGCATTATGCATGATAAGTAGCGATAGTTATGCATAAGCTGGTGCATACTTCGCGAAAGTCTTTTGGCTTATGCGGACTAGGCTTAGCTTGGCCTTTGTCCTTGCAATGAAGTTGGAATCGATGTTGGATTTACCTTAATAGGCTTTATTTGCTTGTCTTTATCTGGATGAACTACGGTTATGCTTGATCCCTTCAAGGTACATGTTGGGTACCTAGACAGCCACAATGCTATGCATTGAGGTGCATCACCTTGTCGATCATATCATTTAATTTAAAGGTGGTTGCGACATTATGGTAATTCGTATCATATGGCTCGGCAATGCCAAGCCAAGAGATGATTGTTGCCACACTCGATGAGGTAGGTGCAATTCGATTCGATGGATTGTTCATACTTCCTATCAACTTTTACGGCATGGAATGGCATATGCCTGGATGTTGTACCCTTGTCAAGAGAAAGATCAATGCAGGCTCCAACGCATGGTCGAAGCAGAGTAAGAAATTGGAAATTAGGCTTGAAATATCCTAAACGTTAGTCCAAAGCATGACTTAGGCCCGAACAATGCTCGTAGGCAAGTGATGCATGCCAAAGGCATCACCATTGACTTTTATGGCATTACCCCTTGTTCTGGAAGTTGGAAGAAGAGTGAGTTGGAATAATGTGGGAACTACGTTTCAAGTATCATGCTTGTAAAACATGCTTGGGAAGGCAAATCTACCTGCATTTGCTAGCAAGAAGTTAGGCTTTAAGGTCCGGTTACTGTCTTTTAACCCCGCGCATCAGGGAGTTCTGGTTTACCCAGCGCACAACGCCGGGGGAGGAATTCCCCGGTCCATGACAAATGGTATCAGAGCAAGTTCCGAGAAAACACTAGGGACTGTGACTTTCGGACTCGTCGGTGAGCATTTGGTAATATGACTACAAAATTTTCCTTCAAAGGAAAAAGAAAAAAGTTGAAAGAGTAGGCTAACTGTTGTACGCAAATAAAGTGGATAAGTCAGGCCAAGTGCCTATACAAAAAGAAATTGTAACTTACTAGTTACTCCGCTAAGATTTCGCTGAGTTTGACCTAGTTCTGTGAGTTTGCCAGAAAGCACGATTGGAATGGTGGCTGGTATCCGAATACCCTTGTCACTGTGAATGATCACCCCACACTCGTCGCTGGAACGGAATGCTTTGTCAGGTTGGCTAGCTCCCACTTACGAGTGGAAGATCGTCAGGGACGATGGCTTGCATTCGATTGCACTGACATTAGAGTTTGGTCCTCACAGTACTACGCTAGGAAATGCTTATCAATTTGTGATGACCCTTTCAACCCTTGTGAACTTTGGGGAATCTTAAGTGTATGGTATGGGACGTCCACTTAAGATCTCGTGTTGCGTAAATCCTTTTTCATTTTTGAGCATTTGGTATAGGACACATGTTTAGGGATCCAAATTGATTTTTCTTGGTAGAGTTGTAAAGCTTTTTCTGATCCTCGAGCATACGATATGGGACGTATGTTTGGAAGGTCTTAATCGGCATTTACAAAAATTATGGACCATATTAGGATTCCGAGATATGCAAAATGGAACGCATATTCAGAAGGTTCTAATTTGTGTTCATTAACAAACATTAGACTCTTGCAGGATTTCTGTGCTTCATGGTATGGGACATATGCACAGGAAATCCAAATCGATGCTTGTCCACAATAGTTTTTGAGTTGAACTTCAGGGACGAAATATTTTGAAGGTGGTAAGAATGTAACACCCGTAATTTTCGAAGGACGATTACTCGAGGATGCGTCATGGCATGGGATGAAGCTTTATCCTAAGCTTATAAAGCTTACTCAGGGATGCATTAGGGTGTGAATGCATTAGCCTTGGCATATTTTTCTATCATCCTAACTAGATGGCGGGTTAGCCTAGAAGCTGGCTAACCAGTTAGCGGATATGCTAACTAGATGGCGGATTAGCCTAGCAGCTGGCTAACCAGTTAGTGGATGTGTTAACCAGTTGGCGTATTTTCCTATCAGCGCCAATCAGAAAGCAGACTTGGATAACCAGTTAGCGGATCTGCTAACCAGATGGCGGATTAGCCTAGCATCTGGATAACCAGTTAGCGGATATGCTAACCCGTTGGCGTATTTGCCTAAAGTGCAGTAAATGGATGTCCCTTATCTTTATTTTATTTATTTGGTTGGAAATCGATGATGATTAGCGATGCTAACCAGAAAGCAAAATAGCCTCAGCTATGCTAACCAGAAAGCGGATATGCCTTGGATATCCTAACCAGTTGGCGGATTTTCTTGTAGCTTACCCGAGCAAGCTTGAATTATGTGAAAGCATCATTCATCCATGTTGCGTACTCAAGAATGCATTATGCATGCTATATAATGACCCGACCCTCCACCGATATTGTCCCCACTTAGCCACTGCGGTTATCCGGCAGTGTGGGGTTTTCAACGGGAACCGCTGCGGTCATCCAGCAGCAACTTCCTGGGAGGTCACCCATCCCTGGATTATTCCCTCCCGAGCACGCTTAACTGCAGAGCTTTTTGCCAACTCTGGAGCCAACTATGCTGAAAATTCCTCGATGTTAGGAAAGGACAAACCATTACTTATATTCTATTCGGAGAACCCTACCTGCCGATTTGGGGTATTACATGCTAAGTAGTGATATTTATGCATAAGTTGTTGCATACTTTGTGAAATTCCTTTGGCCTATGCGGACTAGGCTTAGCTTGGCCTTTGGTCTTGCAACGAAGTTGAAATCGATGTTGGCTTTGCCTTAATAGGCTTAAGTTGCTTGTCTCTATCCGGATGAACTACAGTCATGCTTGATCCCTTCAAGATACGAGTTAGGTACGTAGGAAGCCGCAATGTAATGCATTGAGGTGCAACACCTTGTCACTTATATGATCTAATTTAAAGGTGATTACGACATTATGGTAATTCGTACTATTTGGCTCGGCAATGCCAAGACAAGAGAGTATTGTTGCTATACTCGATGAGGTAGTTGCAATTTCATTCGATGGATTGTTCATATTTCCTATCAACTTTTATGGCATGGAATGGCATGTGCATGGATGTTGCACCCTTGGCAAGAGCAAGATCAGTGCAGATCCAAGGCATGGTCGAAGCAGAGTTAAGAAATTGAAAATTAGGCTTGAAATGGCCTAAGCGTTAGTCCAAGACATGACTTAGGCCTGGACAATGCTCGTAAACAAGTGATGCATGCCAAAGGCATCACCGTTGTCTTTTATGGCCTTACCCCTTGTTCTGGAAGTTGGAAGAAGGATGAATTGGAACGGTGTGGGAACTACGTTTCGAGTATCACGCTTGCAAAGCATGCTTGGGAAGAAAAATATACCTGCATTTGCCAGCAAAAAGTTAGGCTTTAAGGTGCGGTCTTTCAAGCCGCGCATCGGAGAGTTCTGGCCTGCCCAGCGCACAACGGCGGGGGCAGAATTCTCTGTCTGTGACAACAGCTGTTGTGATATTTCTTCTTCCCAGACGCGTCGTTGGTGGTGATGGAAAAAAAGAAGACTTAAGTGAATTAGGTCAAAGAATAGGAGTGAGTACGAAAGATTGGATGAATAAAGTTAAATTTAATCTCCAGTGCTAACTCACATCTTTTAACCACAACAACGTAACCATATGGCATATCTGGAAGCTAGGTGCATTAAAGTGTTTAAACAGAAAAACCAAAACCCAAATGTTATAGTTCAACAATTATTAGATTCAGTCAAGATAACAATATTAGCACCCAGGATGATAGAAATAATTGCATAACTCATGCATATAAAAAGTTACATAACCTCCTAGATCATGGCATACGATAAATATGGATGATGTTATTCTTCTGAATACTAACTTGGTTGGTATGGATATGATTGTTCAAAACTCATCGGGTGGATTTGTGGAGGCCATGGCCTACACAATAAGAGAAAGAGATAGTGATCAACCTGAAGCTCCGGATCTTCTTAAAGATAAAAATTGGATTAAACAAGGCAACATATCCAATTTCATCTTTGAAGGAGACAACATGGATGTTATGGAAGGAATCAAGAACCAAAGTAAAGTCAGATAGGCTTAGCTTATTATCGAGGAGTGTAAGTCTTTAATTACTAGTATTAGGAATGTTTCTGTTTGTTTTAGTCCCAGGTTTAGCAACAAAGCAACAGATGTGCTTGGTAAGTTTGCTAGAATAAATATTTGTAGCCAGCATTGGGAAGTTAAACCCCCCCCCCCTTCGCTGTTGTTTGTCCTATCATTCTATCTTATAGATATGATATGGATAGTAGGACTAATGAGAGTAGAGAGGAAGTGAATTTTAATCTACATAGTAGCATAGGTTAACTGTTCTTTCAGGTTTCAATAAAAAAATTTCATTTTCTTTAAAAAAAAAGTTAAATTTAGAAGGAATTAAATATATGGCTAAAATTATCGGTTTAACCAATGGTTATTTGGTTCGATTTCGAGCTAAACCAAAACCTTTACTTTCGGTTATTAATAATTTATTACCAAAACCAAACCATTAGTAAATGTTTCGGTTCAGTTATTTACTAATTGGTTTGGTTTGGCTCGGTTTGCCCGGTTATCCGTTACCATGTACTACAACTTGACAGCGGCTAGTGCCATTAAGACTATTCTTTATGGATAAAAATGGTAGGATGATAGTGATGTTAAACCATGGCATTAGCATTGCTAAAGGTTTCATTCCTGTTCTCTTTCCCCGAAAGTAGGGAACGTGGGAGGGAACTAAGATAAAGTCTCGCCAGAAAAACTAAAAAAACGAGGATTCCAATCTCGCTTAATCACTTTTGACCCCACCTTTAATATTTTAGATAAATAAAATATTATCAAATTTAATAAAATATACATTTATCATATTTTGGCCTCACCATTAATATTTTATATATATACAACTAGTAGTAAAACACCAAGGTGACCAAGTTTGGTTTATAAAAACTCCTCACATATTATTTTTTACAAACAAAAACCATTTGAAATTAAAATGATACAAAAACCCCATATCAAACGTTATCTTTAAATTTAGTTTTCTTTACTTTTCAAAATACCAGTCATGCCCTTCCCTATATATTCTTAAGCCTTTGAAAAGAAAGTATTTGGCATAAGAAAATATTGAGAGAAAGAAAAACATATCTTCGTTTTTTCTTTGGGAGAGAGAAAATATTCAGAGATAATCGAAATCTTCTCCTATAAATCATTTTCAGATCTTCGTTTTTTCTTTGTTTTTAGGGTTTCAATTCTAAAATTCAAAGATTCACGCTGATTTAATCAATATTTGCAACTCAGAAAATAATTTTTTAAGTTCAAATTGATTAAGTAAGAGTATAACAAATCTGATATTCGTTTCAGTTTAACTGAAGAAGATAAAAAATTTACAGTTTCAGTTTGTTCTTCGAATCATTCATCGGAGACTGAAATTCAACTTTTCAGTTTGTTCTTCGAATCATTCATCAGTGAGATTAGATATTGATTTGAAGAATCCAACTGAAGTTACAATTTATTCTTCCAATTTGATCATCTTCTCATTCGGCTCAAGCTATTGTATTAGTGAATCATTCATTGGAGACTAAAATTCAACTTTTCAGGTAATTGATTTTGTTTTTGTTTTTGTTTGAATTTTCGAGTTTATGTTGATTATGAAACTCAGATCCATTTGTTTTTACGATTTTTTTGGTTATGTTGTTGATGTCCTTATTCAAATCTATTGGAATGAAATTTTTTATGTTAATGATGTTCTTATTCAAATTTTTTTTTTTGTTGTTGTTGATATTCACATCTAGTGAAACTTTTTCTGGTTCCATACTTTGTCTTGTAGATTATCGAATCTGTTCTCGCGTTTATATCTCACAAAGAGGATACATTATCGTTTCGTATTGGTCTACAAGCATCTGTTTTTGATTTGAAGGGTAGTATATGTTCAAGTTGGTGTCAATTCTCTCTTCTTTATTTACTTTGTTTAATAAGCTTCCATCTCTTGATTTACTGATAGACACATTTTTGTGTCTGATTTGATCTCAATTATATGTATTGTTGGTACTCGATGTTGTATTTATTATGGTTTTTTATGTCTTTGTAGGTGTTTTTGGAAAAATAAACTCTTGTGGAAAAATTGGCTCGAAAAATTACTAAAGGCACCTTCTTATTGGATAAGGGCACCACTCCCAAAATCAATAAAGGCATCCAGGAGTTTTATAAAGGCACCCATGCTTTCAAATTCAAAACATAGTTATGGGCGGGAATTTTCTATTTTTCTCAAATTTTCAATCTGTGCAAATTGTGACCGAGATTTGTCAAGTATTTTGGGAGTTTAAGACAAGAAATATTCTTGTCTCACTAAAGAAGAGTCATGTAAGACTTGAAGACAACATCAAATATCCCGTGAAAATCAAGATCAAAACTAAAAAAATTCTCGTGAGATATTCTCTCACAGGGAAGATATCGGGATTTAATTTGAGATATTTTGTGAACAAAGAAACAATATATTTGAAGAGTAAACAAAATCACAGAGTTTTTGAGAATTAAAGACCGAAAAATCATGTCTTAATGATCGACGCAGAAGAGAATATTTCAATTTCCTGCCAAGAATCATCTTCAATAAAAAGAAGATACTTTTGAAGATTTGATCGAGTTATTGGTGCTCTACTATAAATAAAGAGGATTACAGAAGAATTGGAGGGGGGGGGGGTCTGGAAAGGCCAGAATCACAAAATCAAAAATCTAGAAAATTCATGTGATGAAGAAGATGAAGATTCTGTTACGAAAAGTTTGAAGTTTCAGTGGCCAAAAGGTTGAAGATTCTGTTGCTAAAGCTTTTAACTTTGCAACATTTAATTTCAGTGAAACACATTCCTTCTGTAACAGTGAGTTTGTAACGCTTATAAACGTTGCAAACTCATCGTTTTCATTATTTTTACTCTTTTTCATCATTTGTAAACACTTTGAGCTATGTACCAATATTTTGAGGGTATTTTTCAACATGAGGAGTTAAACCCCTTTATTGGGGTGATGTAGGAAGCCATTGTTCCAAGAAAAGTGGTATATTTCTATTTTAATTGATTTTTGCAATTTCTTTTATGATTATTTGCCTTGGTAAAAAATTGATTTAATGATTTTTATTAAGCAATTGTGATTTCGTTAGATGATACATGCTTGGCCTAGGTTTTAGATGTTCCATGCTTTTGTTATACAATTGTTATTTTGAAAATCTACTTGTTGCAATATTTTAGAATCAAATTAAATGTAAGATTTGCATGAATATTAATTAGTTTGAATCACTTTAATTGGTTAATTGTGAAATTCGTAACCTCAGTATTTGTGAATATCATTTTCATAATTTGTGTATAGTTTCTAGTTTAAAAATTATTTTATTAAATCTAAAATCAATCTTCACAAGTTCGAGCGAACGATACTTTATTTACCACTATTTACAAAACCATCAATTTTTGGCGCCGCCACGCGGACTTGTTTTTAGAATTGTTTTTAGATTTTTTTTTTAGGTTAGTTAGTTTAGTTATATTTTTATTTATTTTTGTTCTATTTTACGTTTTTGGTTATTTTTCTTTGTATTACAAGTTTTGGATCAAAAAAAAATTGGAGCCAAAGATTATGTTGATTGATTAAATACTTGGAGTGAAAGACAAATCGAAAAGAACGAAAAAAGAAGACAAGATTTTTTTAGTTAATATTTTGTTTAGGGTTTTTATATTTCTTTTTAGAAAATGGTATTAGGAAATTTTTATTATTTTTGTAATCATTTTAGGTATTTTTATATTATATATATACATTTATTTATTTTTTAGAATTTGAACTTTATTATTAATTTCTAAACCCTATGGAAGGGTATTTAAATATAAAATGCAACAGGGAAGGACGACAATACGATATTGTCTCGGCCCCTCGGGTTCGTACACTGACACACGAGTTGGTGGCCCGAGTCGACTTCAACGGTTCATCGCCCGTCTGGTACAGGAGGTAAGACTCTAACCACCCACGAATCCCATGTCATTGGGTTTTCTGTATTCCTTCGTAATGCATATATGTTGAGGACTTGAATACAGAATTTACTTTTCTAGTAAAGGGCAGAAGTGGCCATACAAGATAAGGGTTCAGATTTCATCACAGTATCCTTTTTGCGCGACTTACGAACACGTTACCTACCACTAGTACAAATTTGGGCTTATGTGACAGTTAAAAACTGCCACCAAAACATTTATGTGACAGTTTTGAAAAATAATTGCACTTTCATTAAAGCCTCTGTTACGAAAGAGTCTATAAAAAACTGTTACGGAATCAGGACTATAAATATCAGTTTTTTCATAAACCTGTCATTGTGGACAACATACAATAACATTTTCTAAATAAAACTGTCATTGGTAACTTAATTTTTCTTACTAAGGTGACAGTTTCTCCATAAAAACTGTCATTAAAATCTTAATTTATTTTACTAAGGTGACAGTTTCTCCATAAAAAATGTCATTAAAAACTTAATTTCTTTTACTAAGGTGACAGTTTCTCCATAAAAACTGTTATTAAAAACTTAACTTCTTAGACTTACATGACAGTTTCTTAATAAAACTTCTCATTATTGACAAATTAATGTAACACTTTTTTAAGAAAACTGTCATTAAAAACTTAACTTGTTAGACTAAGATGACAGTTTCTTCATAAACCTCTCATTATTGATAAATTACTGTAACATTTTTTAAGAAAACTGTCATTAAAAACTTAATTTCTTAGACTAAGATGACAGTTTCTTCATAAAACTATCATCAGTAACTCAATTTAGTAGCAATTTCTTTATAAACCTGTCATTGTTGGCAAATATCAGTTATATTTTCTAGATAAAACTGTCATAGAAGAGTCAACTTTGTAGAAGGCTAATTTGTAGCAAGCTAGTTCATGATACGACATATGCTCAGTTAATATGAGATAATTATGGAAAGAAAATTTAGCTTTTATTAAAATTGTCATTAGATTACTCAATAAACTGTTTAACAGATAGCTAGTACGGAACTAGTAAATTCAAATAAAATAAGTTAACTAGAAGTGAATATACTACATAATTCACAGACTTGATATGAAAGTAGTCTTAGTACTAACTAAAAGAAATTAACAGTGAAGTTGGAAACTACATTCATTTTCCAAAGTGTTGATCGAAATATACTCCTGCCAATTCATGTCCCCAATCTACTCCTGCCAATTCATGTCACCAATAATGGAAGCACGTGGTTTATCTATTCTCTTCGTACTTCCATGATCTTTCCTTCATTGTACTCGTACTTCCTCTGCAAAAAGAATACAAAGTAAGTACTGTTTGAAGTAACTAACCAAAAATGAAAATTGCATTTTCATAAAATAAGTACCATTAATTGATTCCGTTCACTCACTCCCCAAAAACAACACCCACCAAACCAAGCACTCAGAAGAACCACCCATTCACCAACAACAAACCACCTACACCAACTCTGTAACCCACCACTAGCACTACTCACTCACCACAAGAAAACTAATAGGTATCGAAGTCCAGTAGGGGGCAATTTTCACAATAAATCAACCACATCAATATTGCATTTGAGGTATAACAAACATATCAAGTTCTAGCAAAAGGCATTTTCATTTTTTCATTTGCAAAAAACCCATTCATGTAAAGCCTTCAACAAACACACCAAAGTTCTAAAATCAACAACTAATTAAGAAGATGAAAATCAGAAGGAAAACAAGAAAACTCCAAAAGTGTACTTACCATTACTGTACTATGCAGTTTTAGCTTCCCTTCTATGATTTCCTTCATAAATCGCATTACATAAAATCCAGATTCCCAATTGTTTTTATGTTGCGGGATATGCTAATATTTAGGCAATACACAATATATGGGTTAATTATGTTCAACTTTGCAATTTATCATCACAATTAAGTTAGTGCGCTTACTTGTGGAAAACAAAACACCGTAGAACCAGTCAAATGTCTTTTTGTAAGGCATCCTTCCACAACCCTGGATGATAATAAGTTTAAGTAAATATGAAGATACTTAATGACAATACAAAATTAGTATGGAAAGAGAAATGTAATTGACATTTGCATGATTTTTTCAATTTCTTTATCTTGTTGCCCCCCTTGCGAATCCAGCCACCATACATTTTGAATACTCAAGTTCACAACCATTAAGACCCAATGATGGTTATAATGTACAAAACAACCAAAGTTAATAACGTCTTCCAATAACCAAAAAAATACATAGGGCATGATAATCCATGTTCCTACATCAACCACAGAACTTGTCCAAAATAAAGGAATATTTGTTGGATGCATATAAAACATACGGGTCATGTGCTAAAAACCACCAAAGGAGACAACTCAGACATCCTATTCTTCAACAGATGAAAAGCGAGGACATTCTAAAAACAAATACAAGTGTGCTTAATCTTACTATTGAAACATATAACTAACGCCAATACTTATTTCTTCACATAGGGTACGAAAACAAGTTCTGCAGTTGTTTTGTCCATCCACGCTACCAAATCACAGGTCAATTTTGAAGAAATGGATGCACTTGCAGTTATTACCGTAGGATCCATAAAAGTGAATTTGTTTTGTTTTTTATCGAGAGAACTTTTTGATGCAAATACCTAAAAATCGAGCCATATGAAGTTATAAGACTTTATGATAGATACATTGTTGATTATACTATTACATATGAGGATAACGTCTAGCATTACCTGATGTAAATAGCAACATCAGTAACAGATGCCCGCAGTTCTCGTTTACAGATACTCTCGATATCTCCCTCTGTAATACATACAGAGTCATTGGTTGCTGTCTTGAAAACTTTGGCCTCTATTGTAGCAAAAACTGCCCCTCCTAATTTTTTTAAATGGCAAGTTGCATCATGCAAAAATTTCTCAAGGAAATCCAAAGGAGATGCTGTATCTTCACCCTACAGAATAAGATTCATGACCAGAAATACAAAAGTGATAATAATAAAACAGGTCAAAGAATACAATGCAACATTAGCCACATACCTTTTCCTCTACGACTACAAGTTCTTTGGGAAACGCCACGTATGTCCCTAGAGCACCTCTGATGGTTACTATCTCATCTTCATGTGGTATTGGGACTAATGCTTCAAGATCTTTAGCAGACAAGACCTGAACACGACAATTACCTTCACCCAGCTCAACATTATGTACCTTTTCTTTGGGGCTGATGTCAAAGGCATTTCCAGCTGCAACCTCACCAGAGTCTATGAATAACTTGCATGGTTTTCCCTATATGTATTGACCGATTAGTTTGTACAAAATAATAATGACAAGAAAATAAAGCATAGAATACTACAAGTCAACCATGGGATATGTCAAAGACTACCTTCCCAATTCCAGATCTTTCAGCAGACGTATCTGTAGGAGATTCGGAAACCTGATTTTGAGATTGCATCAATAGACCCATAAATCAACTATTTTGATAAACCAATGAACACAACTAATGATCCAAGCTATATATTGGGTAGTGGACAATTAGTTACCTTCTTTTGCTTAGACTTGAGATGAATATCACTCCCGGATCTCTTCCTCTTAGGAACAATTTGTTTTAGTAACGAATTAGCTCTTGTCTGTAAACATGAAATCTAATATTTAAAAATGAAAAAATAAATCACTAATGAGATCAATGAAATAGTTTGGTGAAACTGTTCAATAATTAAAAACAATTCAGATGTATGTACACCATTTCATGCATGGGAAAAAAAAACAAATGTTTTAAGGCATGCCTTCTCAACTTCAAAACTCCATACTTCAAAACTCCATATAGTATCAGTAACGGCTTTCTGGAGAAAAAAATTTAGTTGGCTCTCAACAAAATTAAAAATTAGAATAACAAAAGAAAAAAAATAAAAAAAATGGCCACAAATAATAATCAAATAAATGTGGTAAAATTTACCTTTTTAATTATGGGACTTCTTGACGATTCAAACATTGTTGGCTGAGCTAGATGGTGGTGAGATTCCTTCTCAACTTCAGAACTCCTTGTAGTAGCAGTAACAAATTCCTGGAAAAGAAATTTAGTTGGCTCACAACAAGATTTAAAATTAGAGTAACAAAAGAAAGAAAAAAAGAAAAAAATTGCCACAATATAGTAATAAAAAACGTGGTAACATCTACCTTTCGAATTCTAGGACTTCTTGACGATTGAGACATAGTTGGCTGATCTAGATAGGGACGAGATGCGGCAGATGACTAAAATTTGAAAAGAATATCAATACTAAATATGAGAGTCAATATAATATCTAATGTACCCATTGATCACATCACAAATATAATTAAGTCTTTTCTATACATAACACTTACAAAAAAAAAAACTGAATGAACTTTAATAAAACTCAAGACAGTCCTAAAATGAGTAAAAAGCAAAGCCTGCAGAGTTTTGAGTGAGGTAATCAATGAAGATGGTTACAGGACTTGATCCACAGGTTGGTTCATTGGACATAAGACACTTTTTTACTAATTCAGTGAACCTAGACGAAACTATGATGGATCGAAGGACTGTATTGGATTGTGAGTTTGTGAAAACATCGATAAGGGACGATATCTATGAGGTGCATAGGTCCAGTGATCGGTAAGCCTATTGGACTCGGTGGGTTTCTGCATCCTACTTTATTTTTGAATGAAAAGACAGTTCAAGCAGAAACAAAGAAAAAAGATTGCATAACAAAATAGGTTTTGAAAATTAAATTTGTATATCACCTGATGACTTTGTCGAGATTCTAGAACCTCCTTTTCTAATACAGCATTTGCTAGTTTCAAACGTTTATTTTCCTCTAGGACTTCCTCGTACCGGGCCTTGGTTACGCTGAAGCGACTTCTCTGTTTACCAAAGAATGCAGTTGGGGTGATGTGTTTGCCAGCTGCCCTGACTCTTCCTGGATGCTCAGGACCAAAAAGCTTGGTTATCGCATCAATATCACTATCTTCATCAACAGTCCCATCTTTACGTCTTTTTTCAAACTCATCCTGCACAAACATAAATATTTGTAAATTAGGAAGAAAGTAAGTAAATTAAGAAATCTGGTTCCTCGAAGCTACTTGACGTTCTGAAATAACAATTTAATTATCTTACGTTGTTTCTCAATACAGTTTGCACTGTTCTCTGGCTGAGGCTCTGAATCAGGCTCTGAACCAGACGCTGAATCATCCATGACTAGAGAACAGATGAAAAAAAATAGGTAAACAACACTACACAATATTGTAATTGTTAACTTCCCAAATATTACACCCCACAAGCATATCTACCAACACGACTGTACATAACTGGAAGAATTGATGAACAATATCTACCAACACGACTGTACATAACTGGAAGAATTGATGAACAATGGACATCATAGGTTAAGATTATTTCTTAAATCAAAAATAGGTAAACAACAACTACTGATTTTTCACTCTAAACAGCAAATGCCCTAAATCTTAAACCAAGATATACATTATTCATAATCTCAATCAAAAATGTTATAACCCTAGATAAAAATGGTTATGTATTTTCATTGATTTCATAGAGAACAGATGAAAAAAAAAAATGGTACCTCCTAGTGTTGGCACAACAGACACCAGATCTTTGTTGAAGAGAGGAGAAAGAAATGGTGATTTTCGTTTTAAGAAAAAATGCAAGGGAGCAGCTAGGGGAAACAAAGATATTTTTGAGAAGGTTTAAACAAAGAGGAGAAAAATATGTTTGAGAAGGTTAGGTCGTGTGTGAGTGGGAGAGCGGTTGTTAGGTCATGTGTGACCAAAAAACCTACATATATTTTATTGGAATTTTTTTAACATGGAAACCCTTATAACTTTGACCTTACCATAAAAGTTATATAGCACCTGAGAAGTGGTCTTATAGTAATTTAACATGGGTATCATACATAAAGCCTAAAGTTCAGAATATGGTTCTTTAATATAAATTGGAGCAATAAAAGAAATTGAATGCACAACAAGCAAGATTTGTTGTGGAAAAAAATTTTACCTCAGGAACTTTAGGTTTACGCAACTGCAAGCCTGAGTCCACAACCTTTACTTTACTTGCACATTCTGAATTACAAGGAAGCAACCAATCCCGAACTGACTTTTAGAGATATCTTTGGGATCGCAGCCACTGGCGATATAGGCAGCTTGAACGTCTTGAGGTTTTGACAGCGACAACGAACGTTTACCTTTAATCACATAGAGAGATATGATTAGAATAGGAACTGTCAACAAAGTCCAACTGCTACTGTTAAGGTTTTTAACAAGTTACAATCAAATGACATTGCATGATACTTAAGAAAATCTATAATGAAGGAAATGTTTACGAGAAACTTTCTCACAAAATGTGTTACAAGTTGGTGTTAAAACAAAAATCTCAAACAATAAGCAAATGGGATCACATTATCTGTTTACTGCATTTTTCAGGTGATGGGAATTGCCCAGGATGACATTATCTTAACTATGCACTTTCTTACATATCTGGGAACCATCACGGCAGCAAGTCTCTATAAGAAAAACAATGAAGCATACAAACACTAACTAGCATTAGCAAATTCTACTCTAAATACTGACTCAAAAACTAATGATAAGATAGAAATTGACTGGTTTCAGTGTGCTTGCACAAGGAATGATTACCTTGTCATTCATACAAATAATCACTTCACTGTGTCTGAACAGAAAATGATGATGGAGAGGGAGCTGGGGCTGAACTCCCAATACTATTGGCATGTGAAGTTAAACTAGGCCCAATTATAGAAATTTCTGTTGTAGCCTTTGGGGATGATGCCATTTCAATCGATATCCCTTCTAACATCTGGACTACTTTTCCCATTTTTGGCCTCTGGGATGGCTGCTCTTGGATGTCTAGAATTCAAACTACAGTTTTATTGTGGTTGTTATTTGGGTTTATAGACAACAAGCCTCTTCTTATTAAGGAAAAAGCACACAAACCAGAGACGAAACTCCAATATAAAAGAAACTAAGAGAGAGAGATATACGTACCCGTAGAAGATGCCTCCAAGATGGTGAAAGCGATCACGTAGACGAGCACTAGCCAGGGTTTCTGGTGCCGCTGCCACTGTGTTGATTATGGCTGTAAGTAAGCTTGCAGTACAATCACCCCCACGGTAAGGGAGATTGAGAACACGAGTATACACAAAAAAGAATGTGTTTGCATGGGAACGCTGAGTCGGGGCAATTGCACGACGGGGTTCTGGATAACCTGACGGTGTACACATTACCAGTTGAACCTAAAATGAAGAAATAGGCAGCTGAGCGGTGAAGGAGACGGAGATCCAGGACATCCTGTCTGTTAAGATCATCTTCACAAAGTTTATGTTTTTCAACTTGATCCACTGGCTTTACACCCACAATAAGACCTCCATTGATCTTCATCCAACTCTTGCCAAGAGCTTTTTGAGCATCACGTCGTCTCTGCATTCATTTATTAATAAAAATAAAGTAATAAACTAATTAAAAACAACCTATTACTTTTTGAGCAAGAGAGATGCAAATAAAGTTCCAAAACAATAACAGTGACTAAGAAATGGGATTAAGTGTAGCATCAATAGCAAAAGGTTTAACACTTGAACTGGGAGGCTACATAAAATTCAGTTGCCTAAAGAATATGAATAGTGAACACAACTTTTAAAGCCAGGGAAAACAAGAACCTTAAAAAGAATATGCATCCAGTTACCATCATCCAGACCTCGGACATGTTTCAGTATCACACCACATGTCTTTAATTCATGCAATACCAAGTCTGCATCACGTGGGTTAAATCTAGGAAGAAAAAAGAAGAAATGTTAGTACAACCATACAGATGCATGTGTACTGATAAAAAAAAAATACAGATGCATGTTTGAAAACTAGTTCACATTTTCACACTTATATAAGCTTTTACTGAATGACCATCACAGGGGAAGCTAGTGTGACTAGTCAACCTGAGGTTAGTGGAGCGACCACATGTACGCTAGC
>JAJJMC010015859.1:10189318-10255393 GCA_023531435.1 Papaver californicum
AAAAAGCAAAATTTGTTGAAGAAATTCTCTGAAAAACACACAAAATTGAAAACGAAAGAAATAAAAGCAAGTACCTGGTTCTGGTTGGTGAACTTGTCTAAAAGTAATTGGCTTACAACTTCGTTTAAAGGGTTTCCAGATATATTCTGATGTAACTTTGAGATCCGATTTCTTAATAGCAGTGATTGTAAACCCTAAACAAAAAAAAGTAAAATTTGTTGAAGAAATGTTCTAAAAAACGGACACAGTGGCAACGGCACCTGAAACCCTGGCTAGTGCTCGTCTACGTGATCGCCTTCGTATACGTACCCGTAGAAGATCATAAATGGGATTTGCCTGATTTTTATTGGGTGAGAAATTTTGAGATGGGATTTGCCTAATTTTTTGGGGTGAGAAATCTTCTTTTAAGTTAAACGAGATGAGAGGTGAAAAGACCCACTAATAAATATCTCATTGTACAGCTAGCCCACTCTTCAGAAAAATTTCTAAGAACTAATAAAACTAACAATCGTATTTGAGAATGATAAATAGCAGCAGTTTTGGATCAAAACTGTCACTATAAATGAAAATGACGGTAACTAAAAGAAACTGTCATCTATAACGATACACTTCTATAACAGTTCTTATATAAAACAGTTGCTATAGTTTAAGAATAGTAACAGTTTATAACTGTTATTATACATCAATCTACACTAACAGTTTTCTACAAAATCTGTCATCGTATAATTAATAAGTAACAGTTAATAAACTGTCACGATTTTGTACCATTATTAATGTGATTTTTGATAAGAAACAGTCGCTTATATCTCGTAGCTTATTCTTTTGTGACTGGTATTTCGTGATCTGTCATGATTAAGGATTTTGAACTGTCACGTAAGCCTAAATTTGTACTAGTGTACGCGAACCTAAGCCTAAAATTTTACTAGAAAGAGACCTATAGGATAACGAGCTTATTAGAAATCATTCAAAAGGACTGTGTTGGTTACTTTGTTAGCCTAACTTAAAGTTCAGGAAGATTATTTTAAGTTAATTAAAGCCGCCTTGTAACCTAAGGAAAAGTTTCCAAAGAGGCAGGGTTATCAAAGCTCCTTAGAGCTTATCATGTTTCTATTCGACTTAATCTAAGTCGTATCGTTCTGAGATATTCGCTAAAACTGTAACTAGTTGCCTTTTGGAAGAATAGAAGCTGGTCTAGAAGTCGGCCTTGTTTGTTTTTGTTTAGAACCCCCTTCCTGTTAGGATTTATTTTTTTAGATTTTTTTAAATATATTAGGAAGTTTTGTTAGAAAATGTCGAACTGGTATTATTAGGACCAATACAATGAATATCCGACTGAATTTCAAAATAGACTTTATCCGTGCTATCAACATGGTGTGGATAGTAGTCGAGACCACCACCAACCTTTTGGAGGTTATTGCTCATATCAGGGTGATCCGAATTACTATTCATATACACACCCGTCTTATGAACATGAAAATGAGCAAAATTCGAGTTCTTTGTCTTGGAGGGATGCCCTAATGCAGATGCAATCTAGTACTTATAATGAACCTATTATGCCTCTAGAAGAATCACACGAGCAATTACGATCTAGTACTCCTTATGATCCAATTGTTTCTCTAGATAATTCCATTAAGGAGTTGACTGGGGATACAAGAAGGTTCATATTAAGTATGGGGGGAACAATTAGTACTCCAACTCCTCCTCTAGAAGAATCACACGAGCAGTTACAATCTAGTAATCCTTATGATCCATTTGTTTTTCTAGAAGAATCCCTCAACAAGTTGACTGAGAATACAAAAAAGGTTTAGATTAAGATGGGGGGGAACCAATAGTAGCCCAAATCTTTCTCTAGATGAATCCCTCAAGCAGTTGACTGAGAATACAAATAGATCTGCATTAAGTGTGAATGATAGTCTTGCAAAGAATAATATTGCTCAAAATGATTTTAATTTCCAATATAGTGCTACCCTTGATAATTGTTCACTTATTCAAGAGGACGAGGATAGAATTGGTAACACTACCTATTTAGACGAGGTTCAAACATCTTCATATTATTATGATGATGAGGATAGTATTGGTGAAGAACTTGAAATATACAGGCAGAGTGATCAAGAAATTGTTACTCCAATGTGCTTCGTGATAATAGTGTTATTTCTGTTTCAAATTCAAATAATTTTAATGATTATTCACCTATTCAAAAGGAAGAGGATTCGACCAGAGATACCACTATTTTAGACGGTGTTGAATTTTCTTGTTTTGAAGATGATAATGGTTTAGAGGAATGAGTTTGTCCTGAGACTAGTGATTTAGAGTCTGACGATTCGAAGACAATAACCTATGACGAAGATGATAGACTCCTAGAGAATTTTAATGTGATAGAGGATGATTTGTTCAGGTTGATAGAATAGTTTTCCCTGTGGATTTTGTTGTCCTAGACACCTAACCTTATCAGGTCCCAGAGGCTCAAATACCTCAACCAACAGTTTTTAGTCCATCTGAAAATAATGTCCACCCTAAGTTTGGGGGTACCGATGATTCTTGTGATTGTCAAGTATCCCTGCTTAAAGTCCCTCACTTGGGACTTGACATATGCACCTCTACCATTTTTCAAGATCATCTTCAAACTAGATCACCTAACACTTGTTGATGTCCAGAAAGAAGTTCAGTTGTTAGAGACCCATGCTAATGTGGTCTACCCAGGAAATAATACCAAGATTGACTTTGTTTTCCCACCAAAATATTTTTTTCCATATGTGGGAACGTTTGAATTTCAAATGTGTCAGTTATTAAGTTTTGAGACTAAGCCTAATTACTTTAGGAGATTAGAATCGACACATTTGCCTAAGAATGACCACCATTTTCATAGTAGTCAACTGTGTGGGTCAAATATGATTGAAATTGAGGATCCTCAATTATTCAGGTTATTATTATGTCCTTAAATTTGTTATTTGAGTTTTTCCAGACTCTACGTATGGGGAAATTCATCCTAAAGAGATTTATCTAGACCCTTTCATAGAGCCCGAACCTGAACCTAAATTAGATGTAGTTGTCTTAAACAAGACACTAGATAGGGATAAGGGTGTGCTCGGTTTGTTCACTTTCTGGGCCTGCTGCAGTTTCCTTCTATTTTGGATAACATTATTTTATTCAAATGACCCACAGTTGTTCCGACTATTGCTATATGATTTTATGAGGTGACTAATTCTTTCTTAGTCTGGCTGAATACTTTAAACTTAGCACTTCTTGGGAGGTAACCCATGCTCATGCAACACGGTAATATCTTTCCTTAACTTCTTTCCTTCGATCGGTAACACTTTCTCCTTGTTCATTCTTTTAATAATTCATCTTTAGAACATTGAGGACAATGTTAGATTTAAGTTTTTGGGGGTAAGGGAGAAACTTTTAGTGAAATATGAAACTCCAAAGTCTAGAGACTTGTGAACAATTCGGGATGACACTAACCATTCTAGGTAGATGGAAACTTAGTTCTTTTTCTATAGGAATTGGTGTGACCAGCTAAATGGTTTATTCATAAAAAGATGCCTAGCTCAAGTGTTAGAAATAACATGATAGTTCTCACCATATCTTTGAGTCTATCTCGACCATATCACCTTCTGTTTTTATTTTTGTAATTTTTGTGTTTCTCTAAGTGATTTGGTTGGGCACCAATATCGAATTGTTATCGCAGTCATGATGAAGTAGAGTATTTGAGATCAAGCCCCATTATTGTATTATTTAGATTATTATTAAAAAATAACAATCGAGTATTGACACTTTGATAGCAATATGTGTGTGTTCCCCCTGTCTCTGTCGCCTAAGCAAGCATGGAACGCAGGATCCATAAGAACTATCATGTAATATGTTGATAAGGAGCATGCGCTTGGATTCATTTGAACTAATCAATAAATCGACCTCTGAACCCCTGTATATACCAGCTGAGTCGATATTAGTATAAGGAGTAAGACTAGTGGGAGCATATCTCAACCCATTAGGATTCATCCTGGCAGTGACCTTCACACGGATATGGGAAACACCGTTCACCTTAGTTAACATGTGCAAACTTCATTTTGTCTATATCCATCTTCTAAATCTTTTCATGTGATTGTACTTTGATAGATTTTGAGTATCGTGGTTAACGACTATTTAAGTAGAGTTTTGCATTCTTATATGCATTTTAGTACGCTGAGTCCATACTCGTGTACAACAATTGGATTCATACAGGGTAATGATTTTTATAGCCGAAGAATTTAGTATGCCAACTGAATAGCTTGTTTAATGTCTATCCTCAATCATTCACATGTAGCTAGAATTTGGAGTAAAGGTTTTGTGGGTATATCACTTGTAAACCCACACGAGACAAAACTCTTCTGATAGGGACACATATGGGTTTAAAGGCTTATTGCACAAGCTAAGTGCAATCACGATGCCTGCGAAAGTGAGTCAGGATTTATTTTTATTTTTAGATTAGATTTGCTCGAGGACTAGCAAATAATAAGTTTGGGGGTATTTCATAGACACATTTTTTTGTCTGATTTGATCTCAATTATATGTATTGTTGGTACTCGATTTTGTATTCATTATGGTTTTTTTATGTCTTTGTAGGTGTTTTTGGAAAAATAAACTCTTGTGGAAAAATTGGCTCGAAAAGTGATATTTGGACCCCCACGGGAAAAATTACTAAAGGCAACTTCATATTGGATAAGGGCACCACTCCTAAAATTGATAAAGGCACCCATGCTTTCAAATTCAAAACATAGTTATTGGCGGGAATTTTCTATTTTTCTCAAATTTTCAATCTATGCAAATTGTGACCGAGATTTGGCAAGTATTTTGGGAGTTTAAGACAAGAAATATTCTTGTCTCACTAAAGAAGAGTCATGTAAGACTTGAAGACAACATCAAATATCCCATGAAAATCAAGATCAAAACTAAAAAAATTCTCGTGACATATTCTCTCACAGGGAAGATATCGGGATTTAATTTGAGATATTTTGTGAACAAAGAAACAACATATTTGAAGAGTAAACAAAATCACAGAGTTTTTGAGAATTAAAGACCGAAAAATCATGTCTCAATGATCGACGAAGAAGAGAATATTTTCATTTTCTGCCAAGAATCATATTCAATAATAATAAAAAAATACTCTTGAAGATTTGATCGAGTTATTGGTGCTCTACTATAAATAAAGAGGATTACAGAAGAATTGGTGGGGGGGTCTGGAGAGGCCAGAATCACAAAATCAAAAATCCAGAAAATTCCTGTGATGAAGAAGATGAAGTAACTGTGGCAAAAAATTTTAAGTTTCCGTGGCCAAAAGGTTGAAGATTTCGTTGCTAAAGCTTTTAACTTTGCAACATTTATCTTCATTTGCAATATTTATTTTCAGTAAAACACATTCCTTCTGTAACGCTTATAAACGTTGCAAACTCATTGTTTTCATTATTTTCACTCTTTTTCATCATTTGTAAACACTTTGAGCTATGTGCAAATATTTTGAGGGTGTTTTCAACATGAGGAGCTAAACCCCTTTATCGAGGTGATGGAGGAAGCCATTGTTCCAAGAAAAGTGGTATATTTCTATTTTAATTTTTGCAATTTCTTTTATGATTATTTGCCTTGGTGAAAAATTGATTTAATGATTTTTATTAAGCAATTGTGATTTCGTTAGATGGTACATGCTTGACCTAGGTTTTAGATGTTCCATGCTTTTGTTATACAATTGTTATTTTGAAAATCTACTTTTTGCAATATTTTAGAATCAAATTAAATGTAAGAATTGTATGAATATTAATTAGTTTGAATCACTTTAATTGGTTAATTGTGAAATTCGTAACCTCAGTATTTGTGAATATCATTTTCATAATTTGTGTACAGTTTCTAGTTTAAAAATTATTTTATTAAATCTAAAATCAATCTTCACAAGTTCGAGCGAACGATACTTTATTTACCACTATTTACAAAACCATCAGTTACATGTAAGGCATAGAGATGAGTGTTCTAGTTCTAGTTTATGAAGTTCAGCAATTATACATTTTGAGCAGCCACGAAGTTCAGGAATCATACCTTTTGAGCAGCCACGAAGTTCAGGATACATACCTTTTGAGAAGCCACAAAGTTCAGGAATTATACCTTTTGAGCATGCAGGACTTATAATTTTAGTTGATTATGATGTCTGTAATAAAGTTAAAGAACCGTTGAAGTCTGCACTTTGGTTAGGCATTTTTTCAGGGTATCAATCAGGTGTTTCTGGGAGGTGTTCAACAAGTTCGTTCTGATTTATTAAAATATCATGCAGCATCTGGGTATTCATTCAAGACGAAAAGGAATGAGAAGTCAAGGATTGGTGCATGTTGTGCTAAGAAGGAAGAAGAGAAATGGGAATGGCATATATATGTTGCTTCTATTGATGGTGATTAAGGTAGTCCTTTTATTATCAAAGAGTTAAATAAGAAGCATACTTGTTGTTGTGGAGTTGTAAACAGACCACATGTGTCGAAGAAACTAATTAGTAGCTTGATTCTCGAAGAGATTAAACAAAATCCAAAGAAGAAGACAAAGGATACTATGAATCAGTTTACAAGAGAGTATGACTTTGATATTAGTCGTTATTATGCATATGCAAGGAAGAGGCATGCATTGAATATTACATGGGGAGAGAATGAGAAATCATTTATGTACTTGAAATGGTATAACAACAAATTGACTGAAACCAATCCCGGATCTCGTGTTGTTTTGGAAGTTGAAAATGGGACTCAAAAATTTCAGAGATTGTTTATTTCTTTCGGGGCATGCATTCGTGGATTCAATTACCGGCGTCCTTTATTATTCCTTGATGCAGCTCATTTGAAGAGCAAATACCTTGGTCATATCATGGCAGCAACAGGTCTAACCGGGAATGACGGTAAGTTTCTTGAACATTCTATTTGTTTCATCATTTTTTTTTCTATTGGTTTCATTATTTTTATATGCTGAGACATTTTTTCCTGTTCTATTTCAGACATCTATCCTTTAGCTTATGTTGTGGTTTCATTGGAGAATGATGCAAACTGGAAATGGCTTTTGGAGAATTCGAATGGAGTCATTTCTCCTTTGCGCAAAAAGCTTACTTTTGTGAGTGATCGAGGTAGTGGTTTGGTGAATCAAATTCCTGTTGTATTCCCTGATGTTGTTCATGGTTGGTGTTATTGGCATATAAAGACAATATCAATACATATTTGCCGAAGGCAAATAAGGTTTATAACAATTATTGTTGGGATTGTTTGAAAAATGTGCGTATGCTAATACACATACAAAATTTTCAGAGAACTAGGAGAAGTTGATGCAGGTCAAAAATCAGAAGTTACAAGATTATCTGAGTAGAGCTCCGGTTGATAAATGGGCAAGTGTTTATTTCCCGGGTCGTCATTATGGTAGGTTGTGTTCGAATATCGCTGAGAGTTTCAATATTTGGATCCTTAAAGAGAGAGAGGAGCTTATAGCCATCATGGTTGATGAGATCAGAGTGAAGCTTATGAATCAAATGTGTGTACGTCGCGAGGAATGTGTAATCTTATTGAAGTGGCGAGAAACTTTATATCCAGAATTTGAAATTAAGCTCTACAACAACAAGATGCATGGTCGTGAATACAGTGTCACCAAGTCGTAGCAATATGTGTTTGAAGTTCATTCGACATTAACACAAACGGTCGATTTACAAAGAAAAACATGTTTTTGCAACCGCTGGCCCATCAACGGTTTCCCTTGTGCCCATGCTATCCGCTGTATCATGCTGAATGAAGAAAATCCTTATAAGTATTCTACTTTACAATAAAGTTCTACCGGGAATCCTATTCAAGAGCAATTAATCTTGTCCCCACAGTTGAAAAGCCTGCGATTGTGTCTCCAAAATCTGTTGTTATTGGTCCTGATACTCTACCACAATCAAGTCGTCCAAGGAAGAAGAAGAGAATTCCTAATACAGGTTTAGTTCCAAATAATAAGATGAAAACTTGTGGTAGCTTCCATGTTTTGACTGCCCATAACCGAAGGCCATTCCCTGCGCATCATATTTGAAGTCATTTCGACTACAATTCATCGACTTTCAGTTTCAGTTTTCGTTTAGACTACTATATGTTTTAATCTACATTTTCTGATTTATTTTTTTTCTATATTTTTTACAGTTGAACATGTGTAATTTACTGCAGGTGTTTCATGTTTGTTTAATTTTAGATTAAGTTTTTCAGAGTTGCAGGCTTTTATAATTTGTTGGAACCAAAATAGGTTTCATAGTTTATCACGTGCTTCAGTATTTTTTTCATCTCTAATATGATGGAACTTTTTTTTGGTTCCATCATTTTTTTTCATCTGGAATAAGATGAAACCAAAAAAATGATGGAACTTTTTTTGGTTCTATCATTTTTTTTCATCTGGAATAAGATGGAACCAAAAAAATGATGGAACTTTTTTGGGTTTCATCATTTTTGTTTACGTCTGTGATATGTTTGTTCAATGCCTACGGTTTTAGCTTTTCTACATTATGTTGAAACACTTTTTGGTTTCAAATTTTTTGTTCCATCAACTGAGATCTTCATAAACATACAAACTGAGATGTTTTTTATAAAAGTTCCAAGTATTTTAAACAAAAACTGAAATCATTACACAAGTACTTTAAACTAAAACTATAATTTTTTAATTGCAAACAAAAACTGTTAACTTTAAGTTGCAACTTTGGCCTCATAGTATGCACATTTGTCAAGGAGGATCTTGCAGGCCAGCTTTGGCCTCATATTTTGCACCTTTTGTTGTATATGCGCTTCAGACGAAAAATTTCCTTTCAAGAGGCTCTTCATGTAATATCAAACATGAAGGTCACAATCATTCCTGAAATTAACAACACAAGATCTTCAAATTAAACAAAACAAAAAAGTGTGAAATAAAGAGAGCGAAGTGAAGATCTCTAAACACAAGTTCTTTTAAAGCACTTACACATCTTGCTGACAACACAAACGGGTGTTCAAAATGAATTATTTTGATTGACTTGCTGGCTCTAGGGAGAGATTTGCAACATGTTGTTTGAATGCTAACACCATTATTTCTTTCATGCTTTCATCACTTTTGTTGCATTCATCTTCAGTTTCAGTTATGGAGTTGTAGTGAGAGAATTCTCCAGTCTCATTGTCAAAAGCTAGCAATGTCCAGTGGTACAACTTTTTACCAAGTTTTGTGAGCAATGGAACGAATATAAATTCTGGACTATAACCCATGTTTTCGATGAAAGCTTCAATTGCAGAGAAACAATTTTGCCCGATTGAGTGTAATGTCTGGAATTCAGTATAAAAATCAAAAATCAAGTTCTAATTTGGTTTCAGAAAAACATTTGCATAAGAGAATTTAGAGGAAACTTACATAGACATATGTGCTTAGAAAAACTGCTCTTTTGTACTTAAGAGTACCATCTGGTTTTAACTTTTTATTTGATATGTTCTTTTGCAATTTCATCATGTAGAATTCAACCATATTCTGCGATGACGTCACCCTTTTTATCAAGTTATTCATATTCCTTCCCGTTATGTACAATTCAAGCTCTTTTTTCTCCCATGCCATGTCTCTGTTGTTAAATTGTTGGAAAAAAAATTAATGACTAAAGAAACTGAAAGAAATATATTCTCGTTTTGGTTTCAACACTGAAATTATGAAACAAAAAAACTGAAAAGTGTGAATGCCACTTACCTTTCATTATGCATTTTAAAATATCTGCACACGAGCGGTTTCTGATTTGAATCGAGTACCTGCATAATCTTCCAGTTGTCAACTGCTTTCAACTTCACCTTTTTTTTTCCGTTTCTTTCTTCTCCGGCTTTTTAGAGTGCTTTTTGCTAACACAACAACTTTTGTTTCTTTTTTTCTTCTTAACTTCCCCAGGTGTATAGTCCTGCATCTTAACAGGTGCTTGCATATTCCTTTTGTTTTTCCTCATTCTTGATATTATGTTACTCACCTTTTGTTCGGGAGTGACGTCTTCATGTTCACTAGCTTCTTTGTCACTGTCACTTTGCGTCAATCCCAAACTAAAATGAGGCATATCATCTTCTAAATCAATTACATCTTTTTCCATATGTATAACTGAGTAGTAGCACATGCCTTGACTTTCTGGCTTTGATGTAGAACCCTTCTTTGCATATTCATTTTTCATTTGCTGAAGAACACTTTCATCAATTGAACCCTGAGTTGACACTTCAATCTCGATCTCTGGATTTGACGAAGAACTTTTCTTGGCTTCCAATTCTACCTGCTCAGTCACCTTGATATCTTCTATTGTGTTTGGAGATAATTTAGAAACTTCTTCTATTACACTCTTCGATTCAGCCTTCGACAAAGAAGATTCAACTTGTTCATCCACCTTGATATCTTCAGCTGTGTTTGGAGTTATTTCCCAAACTTCTTTTATTACATTATATGTCTCTTGCTTCGCTTTTTTTATTTCATATTCAACTTGCTCATCCACCTTCAATTCTTCAATTGTGTTCGGGTTTAACTCTGAAACCTCTTCAATCAGCCGCTAAACTTTTCCTTCAGATGATTAAACCTTTTCTGGTTTCATCACTTGTCGCTCCTAAACTTTGCCTTCAGATGATGAAACCTTTTCTAGTTCCAACAAACAACCTTCAAAATCTTTAATCAAACCTTGAATCTGAACTTCATGTGTTGAAACCTTTTCTGGTTCCATTGCATCATCTTGTTGTGTTTCTTCAGGCGGATTCATTACCTGCAAGATTTATTGAGTTCAAAAAAATCAGATTCGTTGACAACAAACAAATCAAATCAAAGTAAATTATCACCTCAGCATTATCTTCGAAAACAACATTGTCAAACTTTTTCTCTTGTTCACCATCTTCAACCAATAAATCATTTTTTGGTTCAATCACAACATCGCCAACATCTTGTTGTGTTTCTTCTTGCAGCGAAACCCTTTATTTTTCTATCATGTCATCTACAATCATTATAGCTTTGCTTATCATATCCTGCAATATTAACATATCTAACTCAATATGATTCTCAAATAAAACTTTTCTGGTTTCATTAAAAAATAAATTCATACCAATCTATTCAAATGGAACTATCGTAAACCCAACACACACAAATAAACAAGATCATATTTAACACATGTAAGATTTAACATATCACCTCCACATGTTCTTCACGGTTCGAAACCGTTTCAGGTACCGTTTCTTCACGGTTTGAAACCGTTTCTGTTTTATCCTTTTACGTTTTCGTCTCACGTAATTCTCCTTCACTGGTTGTAACCTCTCCTCAACATCATATTTGGCCAATATTGATTGATCTTCTTCAGAAAGCCCATTGTTACCAACGGTTCTAAGCTTTTCAATCAAAATTCTCACCCACTGATATTTAGCATTGTAAGGGTTATCTTCATTTCCAGTTCCAACATTCTCTTCATTTTGCACAGGATCTTTATTGCTAGCACTAACATTCTCTTCATTTGCATTACGCTCGTCATTGCCATCACCAACCTGCAGTTCACATGCAATACGCTCGTCATTGCCATTACCAAGCTTCAGTTCTGTAATGACCCGACCTTCCACCGATACTGTCCCCACTTAAAAACTACGGTTATCCGGCAGTGTGTGGTTTTCTACGGGCACCGCTGCGGTCATCCAACAGCATCTTCCCGGAAAGTCACCCATCCCTGGATTACTCCTGCCCGAGCACGCTTAAATGCAGAGCTTTTTGCCAACTCTGAGCCAGTTGTGCTGAAAAGGCCTCGGTGTTAGGAAAGGACAAACCATTACCTATATTCCATTCGGCGAACCCTACTTGCCGAATTGGGGTATTACAATACCACCACCTTAAATTGGAGCCGCCCTCGGCTCCGGAATATACAAGCCCAGATCTCCGACGTTCCCTGCCACCTATGAGACCAATACCTGGAATACTCCGTCCAGCGTACTTTCTCACCCTCGGCAGGTGATCCGTCGTTGGCTCTGATACAACTTTGTAATGACCCGACCTTCCACTGATACTGTCCCCACTTAGCCACTGCGGTCATCCGGCAGTGTGGGGTTTTTCTACGGGCACTGCTGCGGTCATCCAGCAGCAGCTTCCCGAGAGGTCACCCATCCCTGGATTACTCCCGCCCGAGCACGCTTAACTCAGAGTTTTTTGACAACTCTGATCCAGTTGTGCTGAAAAGGCCTCGGTGTTAGGAAAAGACAAACCATTACCCATATTCAATTCGGCGAACCCTACCTGCCGAATTGGGGTATTACAATACCACCACCTTAAATTGGAGCCGTCCTCGGCTTCAGAATATATTCAAGCCCAGATCTCCGACGTTCCCTACCACCCATGAGACCAATACCTAGAACACCCCGTCCAGCGTACTCTTTCACCCTTGGCAGGTGACCCGTCGTCGGCTCTGATACCATTTTGTAATGACCCGACCTTCCACCGATACTGTCCCCACTTAGCCACTGCGGTCATCCGGCAGTGTGGGGTTTTCTACGGGCACCGCTGCGGTCATCCAGCAGCAGCTTCCCGGAAGGTCACCCATCCCTGGATTACTCCCGCCCGAGCACGCTTAACTGCAGAGCTTTTTGCCAACTCTGATCCAGTTGTGCTTAAAAGGCCTTGGTGTTAGGAAAGGACAAACCATTACCTATATTCCATTCGGCGAACCCTACCTGCCAAATGGGGCATTATAAGTTCACGATCAATTTACTCTTCAACAGGAATATCTTCTTCCTCTATACGCTGGACCAACCATATTTCTTGTTCATCATATGGAAGCAAGAACAACCCATGACGGTGACCCACATTCATCTGCAGAACACAAGAAAAATGATGGAACTTTTTTTGGTTTCATTATTTTTTTTCATCTGGAATAAAGTGGAATTAAATAAAGGATGAAACTTTTTTTGGTTTAATCATTTTTTTTCATCTGGAATAAGGTGGAACCAAATAAATTTTGTTGGTTCTATCATTTTTTTTTTATGTCTGTGATATGTCTAAGGGTTCATGGGTTCATGGTTCAAGTCTCAGAAAGTATAAACAAACAAGAACTATTGTTGCTTTTACCTTTGAGAAAATTTCTGGTTTTTTACTAAGATCCTCAAAATTATTCACTACTGCCTTGCATATTCCATCTGGGTTCCATGTAGCGAACCTTGCGTACATGTCGCGCCAAGCCTATCTTAAGGTGATGTTTGACATCTCAGCAAACCAATACTGAAAAAAAGAATAAACAACATTCAAATTAGTAATCAAACTCGGGAAAAATAAAAAACAACAACTTATGAATCAAAAGAAACAAAAATTAAATTACCAATGTAAATTACGCAACCAGATACATCATCAACTTATTCGGCTTTTATTATCGACTCAGTTAGATACTCATGGAAAACATCTGGCTAACACACCTTATCCATCTCAAATACTTGGTATCAATATTTTGAAGTCATATTCTGCCCACTTTTGTTTGGGAAAAATATTGAAACCAACGGGTAGAGGACGAATAACTTGACGAATTCTTTAGCTTCGGTTTTATCCGTTGCAGTTTCCATCATAGCTCTCAGAATATCAATTTTCCTCATCTTCTTATCTCCCTTAAAGTACTCAACCGCAAACATGTTTACCTTTTTCTTCAGCTCATCATCTTTGGCTATATCTACATCCTTCATCATTTGTAGACCAAAAATCACAACGAATTATTACGGTGTGGTCTGCAATATCATGTTCTTTGCTCTCATTAACTTAAAACAATCTGGTTTCACACGCTTCACACTCTTATGGTATGAACCTAAGATCATTTGAATTGCTTTCGTCCTTTTCTTCAATTCTTCTTCTTGCAGTGTACCTTCGTATAACGGTTTGAAGAAACGCCAAAACGGAAAGCAACAAGGGCCTTCATGTGTTGTTCCTTTTTTTGTATCAAAGCTTTTATGGCAGGTGCCTCCGTACAAAAATGATGCAATAAGCACCTATACGGTTCTTTAACTATTTTTTTCCCTGTTGTTAAACAGAAGTAAACCATAAGCACCAACAGAGTTGGTTTCAACCATACAGTGAAAATGATGAAACCAATTTTGGTTCCATCAAAATAGCCATTAAGTAAAAAAGCACCAACAAAGTTGGTTTCAACCATATAGTGAAAATGATGAAACCAATTTCGGTTCCATCAAAATAGTCATTAAGTAAAAAAAAACACCAATAGAGTTGGTTTCAACCATACAATGAAAATGATGAAACCAAAACTGAACATAAATGAACTGTGAATAAATAAGGTGAAACAAATGTAATTGAAACCTAATTATGAAACCAGTGATTTCGAAATAGATGAAACCTAAACCTAATTTATGATACAAACAGATGAAACCAAAATTGCGAAACCAAAAATCATTGATGCATGTTGATTTTCAACCATAAATAATTACTGAAGAACAATGAAACTTCGATTTACCTTATGGAGAATCTTGTTTCTTCATTGTTTTCTTAAGTTTTTTGTCGATCTTTTCATCTTTCTTTTTCTCTTGTTTTTTCACCATTTTTGATTTTGTTCAATGATTTGTTTCGATTTTAGGTTAGGTTGAAATTGTTACAAAAACTGAAATCAGATATGAGAATATAATAGATAGTTCATATGAGATTTGAGATTTATGAAGTAAGAAGAGAAGAGAAGAAAAGGTTAATTTTTTGAGGAGGTGGGAAAGGGAGTAAAGCTACTGATGATGATGAACAACAGCTTCAGAATAGAAATTCAGATTTTGATTTTGATTCTGAAGGTACTGGTGGTGATGCAGATGATGATGACGAGGATGATGATGATGACGCTGAGGATGATATGGATGAAGATGAAGATGATATTGATTCAAGAGCTGGTTCTGATGATTTTGATTTATCAGAATTGTGTGAAATTGGGGAAGAGGTTGAAGGGGGGAAAAAATGTCGTTACCAAATGAATGAGAAGAGATAAATGAGAGCGGTTATTTTTTCTATCAGAAATTACGGAAGGGTAATTTAGACAGTTAATTTCAAATGAGATTTTTGTGGATATTTTATTTTATTGGATTTTTTGTTATTGGATAATGACATCTTTAGGATTATCACCTACGGACTGTTATATAAATAAAATATTTTTGGTTTTTTCTTCCCTCTCTCACCGTAAGAAGTAGGTGTTCCGCTTACGTGTCATTATTGTACAAGTGACTACCGGAATCACCCGTAAGGAATAGCGTAGTAACTGAATTTTATCTAAGATTAAAAAAATGAAGAAAAAAAGAAGAAGGGGGAAGTGTGCACTAGAAGAAGAAGAAAAGAGAGAAAGGAAGGGCGAGCTGTCCGTACGTTTAATCCCACGTCATTTGGGTGCGAAATCTGTGGGAGAAGTTTGTATTGGAAGAAGGAGGGGGGATTATATTAGATCATGAGAAGAGGAAAAGAGAAAAATACGGATGTTATGTGTGTTGGGGAAATTTTAGAATATCTAAACATAATCCAACGACACAGATATGATTACTATCCTTTGTTTGATTTCTATGGGTTCTCATTCCTAAGGCTGTTTTTTGTTTTGGTTGTTGCTGAAGGAGAGAGAATCTCATAATCTCCTTCTGCAACAGTATTTCGTAATCTTTTTTTTTTTCAAGGTCTCTCTCTATCTCTGTCTCCTTGAGCAAAATTAGATAAAAAATTCTCATTTGATTGATTTATTTTGATTTTTTATTTCATTTCTTTGTTGACAGGAATTTCAATGTGAAATTGCAGTTGTTTGATCCAGGAAGACCTTAGGTAATAACTACAAAATCTATTGAAATGTATTTTTGATTTGAGGTCGTGGGGGAGACAAATTTGGAATTGAAATTTCAAAATCATATATATGTTCTTGTATAGGTGTTTGATTACTAGTGAAAAAAATGAAAGATTTATCTCTGTTATATTAGTTGGATAAAAAAAACTATTAGTTTCTTTTGCCGTGTTGGTTTTACACCATTAGTTGGATATGTGGAAGAAAGATTTATCTCTTTTATATTGGTGGGGGAGTCAAAATGTTGTAACAGACGCCCCACAATGTAAATTGGCGAAGATTTTAGGCAGTGGGGAATATTACAAGGTTTCTTAGGATTATGTATATTGATGGTGTTTTTTGGAAGTTATGTGACATAAGTAACAAAGTTGGCAGTTGCTGAAATTTAAGGTGGGTAATTCTGAGTGTTGCCTAAGCGGCGCCTAAAAGAAGTGGTTTGCCCATGCCCAGACATCCCTAGCACCCATAACGATATACAGAAAGATGGTTTATATTTTGTTTTGTTTTGCAGCTGTAATATGTCTTACTTTGAAATAATTAATTACAATGGCAGGTTCGTTAGATCTCTTTGCGGTTCTGGAATCTGATTCAAAGACCAATTTGTCACAATGGGTGGCTGTGTATCAACGCATAGCAGAAAAATTGATTCCAGAAGGAGGCATGGTGTCAGACCAAAGCTCAAAAAGCGCCGTGGGAGGATTTCTTCCACTGCTAACACACCCAGGAAACCAATCAGCAATACGGGAAATTTGGGAGATTTTACTAATTACGATGTTGTACATGTAGATTTTCAGACTGGTACAAGAGAATCTGAGGTTTCCAATTTGACAATCCATCTCACACAGTTACAGTGGCACCATAGTCAGACTGATGGAGAAGGTAATTTTTTTTGTCTTGCTTCATTTTTTGCAGGTGCTTTAAGTAAACAAAAGATGACTGCTCATTCATATATTCCTACTCGAAACACAATTAATATATATTTATATTTTGCAATTAACTTTACTTTTTCCTTTTTTTCTTTTTTTTCTTCGTATGTAATAGTGTGCCAAGATGAAGCTTGGTTTGATTCTACCAGTATTCTTGATTCTGACTCCGATGAGGACTTTATCAGCGTTCATGGAGGTAATGGTAATGCACCTTATTATTGATCACCTTATAAATATAGAAAATTAAATCCGTATTTAAGGTAAGATTTTTAAAGAATGTTGATGCAATAGTAAACATGACATAAACATATGGTAGCCCAATCACTGACTGAGTTAGGCAATTTCTCGCAGATTGTTTTCCATCTGTAGGCAATTGTATCGGTAACATCTCCAGTAGTCAAGTTTGTCCATATGAGACTCAGCGCATTTTGGATACAAGGCGCACGTATGGGGAATACTATGAAAGTCATTACCTGAAAATTGATGGAAGTAAAACAGAGAAGTTCACAAAAGATGGTTCGGCTGAAACTGATGGATTCGTTGTAACTACAAAAGGGTACGAGTTTTCTTGCTTAGCAAAAGCTGAGGATGTTTGTGGGAAAGAGGATAAGCGTGATTCTGTAGATAAAAGTCAGGAGAATGCACCAAAAACTCTCTTACGTAGATTAATTCCTTCAGTAAGTTTTAATGACAAGAATCTACATCAGCCAAACCCAACTCCACTATCTCAAAAGATGAAGTCAGCCGTTCTTAGGCTCTCCTTTAAGAGGAAATCCTGCAGCGAACCAGATGAAAATGCTGATGGTAGGGAGCTTATTTATGTTTATCATATCGTTTTTCTTTTTGATTTTTTTCTATATGGAATAAGTTCTTAAAACAAAACATTATACATACTAGAGTTCAAATTAGTGAAATACTGCTAATTGTTTCTGTTATCTTGATAATCACTTTACAACTGAAAGCTCAGAGAGTTTCTCTTCTTCATCTACAACATGGGCTAATAGATGTAGTACTTATATTCATCTACTTTACAACTGAAAGCTTGGAGAGTTTCTCTTCCTCATCTACAACATGGGCTAATAGATGTAGTTCTTATATTCAGGTGCAGAGAAGAGATTCTTATACCGACCTCGAGCAGGACTTACCATTCCTTGTTCAACAGGAGAAAAGCCATTGACAGGATCTTGGTCTCCTGTTGCACCTTCGATTTTTAAACTCCGTGGTTCTGACTATTTTAAGTAAGTTGTTACCTTTCTCTCCAACTTAACAAATTGTGTAGTATTCAGTGAATTGTTTTTGTTCGATTATCATTAAGTGAACTACCCATCTGAATTTTATAACACATTATGTAGAGACAGGAAAAAATCCCCTGCCCCAGACTACAGCCCTTATACCCCTATTGGAATTGACCTCTTTGTGTGCCCTCGAAAAGTGCATCACATTGCTCAACACCTTGAGCTTCCTTCTGTAAATACACACGAGAAAGTACCCTCACTCCTGATTGTCAATATACAGGTATTTCATTTCATTCATTGTTCATTTTTGAATTCTTTGGGTGGCCTTGGAGCTTGCTACTAAAATTCAACTTATCAGTACCATATATCTTTGACCAATCAGTCTCTTTTTTTCATTGTTTTAGCTGCCTACTTATGCTGCAGCCATGTTCCTCGGAGATAGCGATGGTGAAGGAATGAGTCTCGTTTTATATTTCAAAGTTTCTGAAATTTTTGACAAAGAGATCTCTCCTCATTTTCAGGACTGCATCATGGTAGTATCCTTTCCTATTGCAATTTGATTACCATCTTAATTTAGTTGAGTCCTTCGCATTTAACCTATTCTTGTTCTTGTTCTCATAGTATTGGAGTTTGTTAATCACATATGCATGTGCTGCAGAGATTAGTTGAGGATGAAACGGAGAAGGTGAAAGGGTTTGCAAAGGAGTGCACTGTTTCCTATAGGGAGAGGTTAAAAATAATGGCTGGTGTGGTTAATCCAGATGAGCTTAACTTGAATTCTACAGAAAGGAAACTTGTACATGCTTACAATGAAAAACCAGTGTTGTCACGCCCTCAACACAATTTCTATAGGGTATATGTCTGGTTATTATTCAAATATGAATCGGCTTACTTTAATCAACAACGAATTCAGTGGAATTCCCTTTCTAATGTTCTGATAGTGCAGGGTTCAAACTACTTTGAAATTGACTTGGACATACACCGTTTTAGCTACATCTCGAGAAAAGGACTTGATTCTTTTCGTGATCGTCTTAAAAACGGCATACTTGATCTTGGTTTAACCATTCAGGTACTGCTTTTTTATCTATTTATAATATGATGTTTTCATCATTAAATCTGTAAGTGTAAACTCTTCACTGAACCCCTGGCTAACTTGTGGTTTTGGATGCTCTTACAGGCACAAAAGCCAGAAGAACTGCCAGAGAAAGTCTTGTGCTGTGTGAGATTGAACAAAATAGATTTCGTAAATCACGGACAGATACCAACAATTATGACTCTCAATGATGATTGATTTTACCTTCAGAGGTGTTGGGTGAATCCTTCATAGGCAGACGGACAGTATCATATCTGCTTGAATGGCAAAAGAAAGTATAATGGGAAATGAATAAAGAAAAATAACCTCGGAGTCATCAACTGGTTTTTATGACGTTTCCTGTTCTTGAATCTGTATGTGATGTAATCTTTCACTGTCCATATTCTCTAACATTACTCTATTTGTGCATATCATTTTTTTTCTTATACTTCTGTACCCATAACTTCAATATAATATCAATATTGCTAATATAACCTATTTATTTTTGACCGTTAATAAGCAAATTCATTGGAAAAGAGGTATTTAATGCGGTACTCAACCCAATAAAAACAACCCAAATAAAAAAAAAACGAAAAAAAACGAAATGGGATATGAACAACTAATGAGAAGAAGAAAAAAAAAAGAAAGATAAAAAACCAAAGTATAAAAAAAAAAGAAACCTCACAACCTTACTTCTAGCCATATCAACAATAACAATATATGCCTCTGTCCCATAAAACTATCACTCTAAATCTTAAAATTTAATATCTCTAATTATACTTGTTAAATTTCTCTGTTTATTGTTGAAGATCTTTATTTATTATTTTTCCAAACACACCACCATATTGTAACCGTCAAATTATTTCAAATGTGGTTAAGACGCTCATCATCCCAGTCATAACTCCAAATTTTTATAGTTATAGCGATATTAGTATTGTAATTCTAATGGAAACTACATCCTTCAGCAAAGTATGTCGAAATTCTCTTAGTTCTCCAACAATAGTGAAACAACTGCCTACTTGTTTTACATTGTTGGCACTTATTTTATTTTGGTCCTCACAAAACCAACATAATTTATCCACATTCATACCCCTTCTAATTAATTTATTGGTCATCATCAACCTTTCATGAAAAACAAGCCAAAAAAAGAGTTTAGCTTACATGGGTAATACTGACTCCAAATAATCTCAGTTGGAAAATTTAGATCACGAACATCCATAAATGAATTACCTCATTCTTAATCCTATAAGTATCCACCGTATTGTTTTCATCAACCATCCATAATCTAGAATATAAAACTCCTTTTTGGATATTCACTGTATCTAGTGATGAGTTTATGGAACCAACCTCCCTCGTTATAGTTTGAGAGTACCCACTTCGAGGCATAAACTTGTTTCCATCACTCGAGATCTCATATAACTAAGCCAATACCCATCCCTTGGTTCTTGAAGCTTCAAGTGACAAAGAAAACCTATTACATAAAACATCATCTTCATAAATATGATGCCACAAACTAACATTCTTTGGCCCTTTAGTTTAAAGAGTTTCTCAACCGGATGAAGTTTCACCAATTTTTTCCACAATGATCTCTTCCCAAAGAGCCTCATTTTTCATACCAAATCTCTACCATCACTTTATAAGAAAAGTTGAATTCACTTGTTTAGACTTCCGAATTCCAAGGCCACAATATTCTTTAGACTTCACGACCATAGACTATCGAATATTATGAATTCTTTTCTTATTAGAATCATCATCCCAAGGAAAATTTCTTACTATCATATCAAGTTTTTTTGTGATGGAGCAAGAGGAAAGAAGAAAGGTTGATAGATAGTATATATGTAGACTCGATAAGACACTTTTAATAAGAGTTAACTTACATCCTCCCGCTATTGTCCTCCCGTTCCAAGAAGAGAGTGATAAGATTTTAATATAGTGGTAAAATAGGTTCGATTCTCGGACTTGTGAAGATTTAATTTCTAGACCTAATTTTTAATAACAGAAAATAAAGAGAATTAAAACAATTTAATTTTAAAATGGATGAAGAAAAACTAGGGCTTAAGATTCCGCCATTAACCAATACTTCAGTGATAACATCTAACAATTCTTATATTCAATTTAATCTAAATATGCCAAAGATAGGTTTTTGGAAGAATAATTGTTAATCAAGAGCATGAGACATCAAGAGTTTAAAAACCAAGTATGACTCATCAGAAGAAAACACAATTATTTGAGAAAAACCATTTTTTCAATTTTAATTCAAGCAATTAATAATAAAAGAATTGTAGAATAAATATAATTAAAATAGAAGTTACCACAATTATTGGATGAACAGCTTCCTCCGTCGCCCCAGTGATGGTGATTAGCTCATTGTAATGGAAACACACTCAATATAGACTTTCATTGCTCAAAAGGTGCTTACAATAGTGAAAAAGGAGTAACCCAGAAGTTTTGAGACGTATATAAATGTTACAGTGAAGTGATCTCAGTGTTACAAAAGAAATAAAAGGAAACATGAAAGAAGAACGGACCGATACCGCAGTAGAAATAAGACTGCCTTAGCAGCTGAAGATACAACTGAAACAACGACAAAGAAAATGACGGTTCAGAGGTGTAGTCTGTTACTCTTCTTCTTCTTCCCAGCATCGTAAGTTTTTTTTCTCCTGATTTTTTGCTGTGGCTCCAACTTGATTTTTCTTTGCTTCTCTTTGCTATATATAGTATTAGTAAACCCTAGAAACCCTTGTGAACCGATAAGGATTCAAAAACAACTCCAACTCGAACTCCAAATCTTCTTTTACCGAATCCAGGGAGAAAAGGGATTCACCGATGAAAAACTTGACTGTCTACCAACTATTTTGCGGCAGCATTGACGTGTTAGGGTATCTTTTGAGTGTTTAATCATTTTGAGATACCATGAACACGTTTTAATCCCCTAAATCTCGGTTTCCAACCAATCCAGGAATATTTTTACGTGAAGAACCATTCCCGCCATTCTCGGGTGTTTGAAATACAAAAGGAGGTGCCCCAATCCAAGAGCTGGGTGCCTTTAACACTTTTCCCGGGTGCCTTTAACACTTTTCGAGCCGATTTTTCCGCAAATGTTTATTTCTCAAAAATACATACAAAGACATAAAAAACAATAAATAGTACAAAATCAAACACTATCAAAATAGATAATCGAGCACAATTTAGACACAAAAATGTGTCTATCAGAGAGTCTCGAAGAACATGACTCAATAATCTTCTCCCACTTTTGTGTGCCACTAATTTTGTTGCCCAATGGGAGACCAAGGTAACACTTGGAAAATTGGATCTTTTACACCCCAACATATTAGCAAAATCATCAATATCTTCACCAAGAGCAACACCAAACAAACAACTTTTGGAAAATTAATTTTCAAACCCGAGGTTAACTCAAAACAAAGAAGAAAATACCGAATAGCATCCACTTGTTCACGCTTCACATCAAGAAAAATAATAGTGTCATCGACAAATTGGAGGTGGTTAATTTTAATTTCCCCCATTTTTCACCATGAAACCCGAAATTTTACCAACATCTTGCGCCTTTATCAACATATGACTAAATAATTTTCCATCAATTATAAAGAGGAGAGTAGAAAGAAGATCACCTTGACGAATACCCTTCTCGCTACCAAATAATTCCATGTATGGTCCCGTTCACAAGAACCGAAAATTTTAAGAAAAATAAGCAATTTTGTATCCAAACACACCAAACACCTCCAAAACCCGTTTTATACAAAACTTCATTTAAAAAACTCCAATTTACATTATCAAAAGCCTTCTTGAAGTCTAACTTGCACACTAACCCCGATTTTTTTTTGACGAAGTCTAAAATCCACACATTCATTCGCAATTAATACTCCATCTAAAATTTAACGCCCCATTACAAAGTTTGATTGAGTTGGAGAAATTAAAGTAGGAATATATACCTTCAACCGCTCCTCTAGAACTTTAGAAATAATCTTGTACACACTTCCTATGAGGCTAATAAGAATAAAAATTTTAACCTCCTCAACACCAACTTTCTTAGGAATGAGAGCAATAAAATTGTTCTTTAGAGAAATGTTGAGAATATTATGATCATGAAATTCTTCAAAAAACTTCACTGAGTCATCCTTTAAGAAATCCCATGCAATAATATAAAATTTCATAGGAAACTCATTCGGACCCACAACTATATCCATACCCAAGTTTTGAATTGATTTCTTAACTTCTTTTTCGCTAAAAGGTCTCTCCAACCAATTTTTAGCATTCTCATCAATGCGTTTTAAGCATATATTCTTGATTCTCGGTATATGCATAAAAGCTACCTCAAAATGATTTGCAATGCTTTTTTTAATCTCATATTTATTCCCGGTCCATCGATCATTGAGTCGAAGATTATGGATGTTGTTTATTGCTCTATGAATCTTTAACACACGAAGAAATGCTCAATATTTCGATCACCATCGCGAATCACTTTGACTCTTGATTTTTGGCGAATCAATATTTTTTTACGTCTATAAGACGTTTCAAACTCCACTTTAGCCGTCACAAGCAAACCCACTTCTCTTTTGGTAAGACACACAATATCATCATTATCATCAAAATTTTCCGATTCTTTTATCTTGTCAAGGGACGTATCGAGAACCCGATCAACACTCCCAAAAACATCTTTATTCCACACATTTTATTTCTCTTTCAAAGCATTTAACTTCTTAGAAAGCACGCAATCGCGGAACCTACAAAAAAGAAATCTCACCATCTGTTCATCAAAGAAATTATGTTAGTACCTTCAAGCCAAGTTAATTGAAACCGGAAAGGGCAAGCACCCAATCCGTTATAATGGAGCACAACTCAAAAAGGAAAGTGGTCCAAAAAAAGGTCCCGTGTGTCGCTTTAAGTTGAGATTTGGAAAAATGCTCTCCAATCTAAGGAAAATTGAAAGCGGTTGATTTTACTCTTCTTGTTTGGCGATCTACTCCAGGTATACTTTTCTCTTGAAATAGGTAGTCCAAAATCTCAAATTCATTATCAAAATCATCGAAAAGTTGCATTAAGTTTGAAATCTACGTCTTCTGTTTTCCATGGCTCTAATATTATTTAAGTCTCCACCGATATACCAATGCAAACTATCACAATAACCACGCAAGATAGCTAACTCCAAAAGAAATCATTTTTTTTTTATCATTCACATTACAAGGACCATAAACACCAATGAGAACCCATTGAAAGTTGTCCTCCAAGTTGCGACACAAAATACTTATAGTGAAAATACCTTCAACAAATTCTTCCACTTCAGTTCCAATTATCAAAATTCCATTGGAACTTCCATAAAAATTTAGCGCAATCCATTTACATGTAAACACAACCCAATATTAACAAATGATATAACCATTACATGCACTAAGCTTGGTTTCTTGAACAATTAAAATTGTTGGCTTCCACCTTTTTACGAGCACCTTAAGCTTGGAGTGCTTATCCGGGTAGACCATTTACATTGCAAGGTACTATATTAAACATCTAAAACTATGGCAACCCATTGAGTAGAACAACCAAAACAACCAGCATTAATTTCCAACTGTATCTCCTGGGACAATTTCATCTCTAAACGCAATTGCATGAGAAATAATCGAATTTAACACAAAATTGATCTCCTTATTTCTAAATTCAATTCTTGAATTACTACTTGATTTTTTTATTTTTTCGAAGAATACACTGAACTTCTCATGCAAACCTTTTGCCATCTCCATAACATCAACATTATCTAGCCGTACTCGTTTCTTCTTGTTACTTGTTTCCGATGTTGCATCTTCACCACCATCATAATTTTCTTTGTGCATTATGTTGATTTCATTTTCGTTATACCTGTCCTTCGTGGTATTGGCCTCCCTTACCATCTTTGTGTTCTTATCCTTCTTACTTGATACGTCCCTAATTAAAGAGTCAGGAGAACTAGAGCTAAGTGAGGCTTCTTTAGATAAGCTGGACTTTAGTTTTTTCTTTAGACATCTCAGCGACATATGGTCCAGGGAATAGGAAATAGAGCTAGATACATGACCACCAAAACTAAACCTAGCTGTTACTGAACTGGAAAAATCAACTTTTGTCTCTTTATTTAAAACCAAAGCTTGTTGATGGCCCAAAAGGAAACCCCATGATGAATTTTTGCATGTAAAATGGGGGTGTGCTTGCCCTTATATGTGTCAGGGATATTGTGTCGTCACCAACAACTGTCAAGGATATTATAAAGGAAAAATAACGAGATAAGGAAACAATTATTGTGTCTCAATTAATTAGGATTCTAGGGTTTCCCTAAATATGAAATTCTATAGATATCGTTCTCTGTATATCATCAATATATATTATGTTGTTCTTGCTTTCCTTGAAGATCCAAAGGAGAACAAATCATATATGTTTTTATACCTTTATATGGTATCGAGATAGTTTAGGGTTATCATATCTTGGGATCACATATGTTCTTCTTTTCCATTTATTTTCTTTTCAAATGGCTTCATCATTTTTTAACTGTAACCAAGTATTAACCATCAAGCTAGATGGCATAACTACTTGCCGTGGAAATCTCAAATCATGGATTTTGTTCGTGGCTATGATTATATGGGTTTTCTTGATGGATTTAATCCTTGCCCACCTTCCACCATTACAGTAATGATGTAGTTTTAAAAGTGGTAAATAAAGTGTTCGATTCTCGAACTTGTGAAGGTAACGATTTTAGAAAATATTAGATGTAATCTAAACTAATAAAAATCAGGAAAATAAACTAGAGATGATTTTTAGAAAATATGGAGAAAACTAGGAATCATGATTCAGTTATTTCTAACAATTTATGTGATTAATCATGTAATTCTTTTTAACAATTTAATTCAAGTTTGCCAAAAATATGTTTTCTAGAAGAATAATTGTAAATCCTAAGTATGGGACATCAAGAGTAATTAACTAAGCATGACCCATCAAAAGAGAACACAACTATTTAATAAAAACCATTTTTTTCTAATTTAAATCCATGCAAATAATAATAAAAGAATTATAAATAATTAATTAAAAACAGACTTACCACATAAAATTGAAAGAAAAACCTCCTCCATCATCCCAGTAAATAAACTTAGCTCATGGTGGAGAAAACTTGCTCAAAAGATCTCTTCATTGCTCAAAATATCGATTACAAGGTTGAATAATGGTGTAACAGCTGATTTGATACGCGTATATGCGTTACAGAAGAAGGTTCAGCTGTTATAGAAAAGTCTTAAGCAATGAAGGAAACAGAACAATAGGCAACACACCAGTTTGAATCAGCAACAGATGTAACGTTGCTGAGTCGTCTTCTCCGATGGACCCTGGATGAAGAACACGCCGGCCGATGCAGTAGCAGGTGATCGACGGCGACGGAAGTCGGTCGGAAATTCTCTGATTTGGTCTCTAGGGTTGCGTGGTGATTTTTCTTGGTTTCTCTTGGTTTATATAGGTTGTAGAAACCCTAGAGAGAGTTCTAAACCTAATAGAATTCTCTCAAACCACTCACAAATCCCAATCCTAATTGAAACATGATTCCGGCCACATACATGATTTCCGAGCTGATTTTACGGGATTTTTCTGCTGTTTCTCGATTGTTCTGACTTGTATGGGATATCTTCTAGCGTGTGGAACAATCTGGAAGCAAAACAATTCGCAAATCACTTGAACAGCGTACACAGTTGAATCTCCGACGATTCCCGCTGAGTTGGATCGGCGACTCGGCTGAGTTGACTCGCTGGCTCGACTCGCCTGGTTGACTCGGCCGATCCTAGGGTGTCCCTTATCCATTCTTGGGGTGCCAATAACACTTGTCCTTGGGTGCCTTTCTCACTTTTTGAGCCAATTTTTCCACAAATCTTTATTCTTCTAATGTACCTACAAAAGCATAAAAACACGTAATATTTGCAAAATCGAATACTAACTTAATAGGAACTAAGGTGCAATTTAGACACTAAAATGTGTCTATCAAATACCCCCAAACTTACTATTTTGCTATTCCTCGAGCAAACTACTCTAAAAATAAAGTAAAAATCCTAACTCACTTTCGCAGGAATCGCGACCACATTTAGTATATGCAGCAAGCCGTTAAACCCCTAGGTGTCCCTAGTGGACGAGTTTTGTCTCGTGAGGGTTTACAAGAGGTATACCCACAAAACCTGGATTTGGATCTTAGCAACACGTGAACGATGAAGGGTAAACACTAAACAAGCTAGTTAGTTGGCTACTCAGATATTCGGCTATAGGGACCATTACCCTTTATAGATCCAATCACTGTACACGAGTGTTAACTCAAGCATACTAAAATTCATATCTAAGACAACAGAGTTCTACTCAAACAGTTATCTAACCACCCATCACATGAAAAGACTTAGAAGATGAAAGTAGACTGTAGAAGATCGCAAATATTGACCAAGGCGAACGATGTGTCCCATATCTGTCTGAAGGTCAGTACCGAGATGAAACCTAGTGTGTCGAGATACTCCCCATTTATTTTCAACGGTTACTACTAACTAAAATATTTACAAGTTCCCATGGATCCTGCGTTCCACGCTTGCTTAGGCAACAGAGACACGGAGAACTTTAAAATACCAAATACTATTTTTCTTCAATTTTTTTTTCTAACTTTTTTCGATTTTTTTTTTCTTTTATTTTTCGAATTCTTTTTTTTTTTCTGACACCTAATACATGTGTGTTCCCATGGATCCTGCATTCCACGCTTGCTTAGGCGACGAAGACAGGGGGACCACACACATAACTCTAAAACACTAACGTATTATTCATGTGGGGCATGATCTCAACACACTAAATGTCATTCCAGTGCTAATTAACATGTCGATGCTAGGACCCACCAATACTCTCAGAGAAAAACGAAATTGCAAATAATAAAACAGAACGTGATGTGGTGGTGACAACTATCATGTTATTTCTAACACCTGAAATCTATCTCCTTTATGAATAGACCATCTAGCTGGGCACACCAATCCTTATAGCAAAATGGCTAAGTTTCCATCTACCTAGAGTGGTTAGTGTCACCCTGAATTGTTCACATGCTTCTAAATTCCAATTCTTATTAATCCTAAAAAGTCTCCCAATACCCCCAAACTTAAGATAAACAGTGTCCTCAATGTTTCTAAACAGCAGCAAGCTACGAAGATAAACAATCTGAACACACTTTGATCCCTATCTAGGTAAACCACATCGACCAGAGGATGGGTTTTTGGCAACTGAACTTTTTTCTGAACATGAGGATCATTGGATCTAGCTCGAAGATGATCTTGTACAATGGCAGACGTGCATATGTCAGGTCCCAAGCTAGGGACCTTCCTAAGAGTTAATGGTATAGCACATGGAGAATGATAGTCACCCCCAAACTTAGAGTTTTCAGTGTCTCTAGATAGACGAATAACAATTTCCCTCATTTCCGGATCGTCAGATTCTCGAAAAGAGTCAATTGCTTCTTCTAAATTACAATCTGGTGGTGCAGAACCTAACAAAGTGCTTACTTCATTAATAACACTATCATTATCGCCATCAATTCTATAGTTGGCTAGGCATTTCTCTAACGGGTCTTCTATCAAAGTGTTTGGTAATGACTCCTGAACTGGGGTCTCTATCATGTTGACGGTTTCTAAGGTGGGATCATCTAACTCAGGTGGTTGATTACTAATGTTGAAGATATTCAGCTCAATAGTCATGTTACCAAAAGACAAGTTCATAACACCGTTACGACAGTTAATGATCGCATTAGATGTTGCTAAGAATGGGAGACCTAGTATAACCGGTATATGATTCTCTGGATCAGGCACAGGTCTGGTATCAAGCACAACAATGTCCACTGGATAAATAAATTTATCCACTTCAATCAAAACATCCTCTATGACACCACGAAGAATTTTCACAGACCTATCAGCTAACTGCAAAGTCATCTGAGTCGGTTTCAAATCGCCTAGTCCTAGCTGGAGGTACACATGGTACGGCAGTAAGTTCACACTGGCTCCTAAATCGAGTAAGGCTCTTTCTACCTGGTAATTTCCTATTATGCAAGCTATGGTTGGGGAACCTGGGTCTTTGTACTTAAGGGCCGTACTACTCTGTATAATTGAACTTACATGACTAGCTAGAAAAGCTTTCTTATGTACGCTAAGTTTTCGCTTTCGAGTACACATGTCCTTAAGAAACTTGGAATAAGCAGGAATCTGCCTAATTGCATCTAATAATGGAAGGTTGATCGTGACTTTCTTAAAAACTTCTATTATTTCATTAAAATTGGATTCCTTCCTAGTAGGTGCTAACAACCTTGGGTATGGGGCTCTATGCATGAAATCGGTTCTCTGAGGGGTTGCCTCAGGCTCGTCAGAGACTTTATCACTCTCTTCAACTATTGGGTCAGGGTGAACTACAGTTTGTTCACTATCAGGCCTAGTTACCTTGTTATCCACTACCTTACCATTCCTAAGGGTACTAATTGCATTCACATGACTGGATGATTTCTCACCAGTCGACATTTCATTGACTCCTCTAGGATTGGGTTCGGGTTGACTAGGGAACCTACCAGGTTCTCGCTCTCTCAGAGCTGCAGCAATGTCACTAACTGAGGTTTGTAAACTAGAAATAGCTCTTTCTATGCTCTGGAATCTCTGCTCATACTTATCGTCATTGCTGGGCTGAGTTGGACCAGCCGAATTCTTATAACTGAAGCCTGGAGGACCTTTAGCATTACTAAACTGACCTTGAGCCTGGTCTTTCGACCAGGAAAGGTTTCGGGTGGTTTCTCCAGCCAGGGTTATAAGATTCCGAATATGGGTCGAACTTTCTCTGGTTATCAAATCTAGTGTTATTATAAAGAGCAAAAGCCTGCTCTTCGAATTGGTTGGGCTCTGAACTACTAGCTTGATTCATTTCGACCAGTTCTAGCCTTCTAGATAAGGCTTCTATTTGGGCCTTTGGATCAAAAGATCCTTCTACCCTATTAACATTTCCTCTTCCTAGAAGAATTATTCTTTTTGGCTCTCTACTGCTCTCCCACTGCTGGGTCTTCTCGGCGATGTCCCTCAGAAGTTTCATCGCCTCAGCAGGAGTCTTACTGTCGAAACCTCCGGTTGACAAAGACTCGACCAAGGTTATAGATGCATAATCTAAACCGTCATAGAGGATTTGAACTAGCCTTAACTCCTCTATACCGTGGTCTTGGCATTGGGACAATAAGTCATTGAACCTTTCTACATACACATACAGAGACTCTCCCTCTAGCTGGGAAAACGTGCATATTTTCTGCCTAACAGTCGAAATTTTGTTCCTTGGGAAGAACTTCTGAATAAAAGCTGAAGTAAGTTGGGCATAGGTTTCAAATGACTGAGGATCCAAGCTGTATAGCCACGACTTGGCTTTGTCTCTTAGTGAAAAGGGAAATAACCTAAGTTTAATAGACTCGTCATTCAAGTCTCTAATCCTGATTGTGCTACATATTTCCTCGAATTCCCTAACATGAAAATAGGGATTTTCGTTTTCTTTTCCTAAGAATAATGGGAGCATCTGGATGATTCCGGGTTTCAGTTCGTAGCTCGCTTCAGTAGCGGCTAACTTGATGCAAGATGGACGTGAGGTCCGGGTCGGATTCAACAAATCCTTCAGAGATGTCATTGCTGACACAGTCTCGGGAGTGACTAGTTCACTCTCAGTTGGCTTCTCAAGGTTAAGGTGAACTACCAGTCTTTCACTAATTAATCTACCTTGAGGGTCTCTATCCCAAGTTCGCCTTAAGGGCGTTCTTGGCATGCAAAAATTAAATCCTAACAAGCAATTAATCAAACACAATCGTGCCCTGACTCAACCAAATCAAACCTAAATCTAGCAAACAACAAGCATGATGGCTCCACTTAGATTGTCTCTAGACCAGCTTCTATTCTTTCAAAAAGCAACTGGTTATAATTTTAGCAAACCTCTTAGAACGATCTGAATCAGATTAAGTCGAAGAGAAACAGGAGAAGCTCAATGGAGCTTTGATACCCCTGTCTCTTTGGCACTTTTCCCTGGGTTACAAGGCGGCTCTAATCAACTTAAAATAATATTCCTGTTCTTTGAGTTAGGCTAATAAAGTAACTCGTACAGTCCTTTTGAACGATTTTCCAATAAGCTCGATACCCTATAGGTCTCTTTCTAGTCAAGATTTTAGGCTTAGGTTCGCGTAGGTTTCGTTTTCCTAAGGCGGGCAAGAAGGAGACGGTGATGAAATCCGAAACCTTATCTTGTATTCAGTCCGTATTCAGTCCTCAACATATATGCATACAAAGGCGTCCAGAAAACCCACTGACAGGAGATTCGTGGGTTGGTCGAAGTTTACCTCCCGTACTAGACGGGCGACCAACCGTTGAAGTCGACTCGGGCCACTAATATCCTTTTCAATAGTGTGCGAACCTGAGGGGCCGAGACAATATCGTAATTGTCGTCCTTCCCTGCACACAGTTTGATATTTAACTACCCTTCCGTAGGGTTTAAAAATAATAAAATGTCCAAAGTCCCAAAAATAATGTCCAAAAGTGTCCGAAAAATAAAAGAAAAATTACAGAATTAATAAAAATCCTAACACAATTTTCTAAACTAATTAAAACTAATTAAAAAAAACTAAAAATCTAATTAAGAAAAATAAAATCTTCGATCTCTTTTTCGTTCTTTAAGCTTTTCCCTTTTAATTCCAAGTCTTTAGCTTTAATTCCAAAACTTTGGCGTACTTTCTTTTCGATCCAAAATCCAACCTGTAGCAAAAAGAGAAATACCAAAAGAAACGTAAAATAGAACAAAGTAAAAAATAAAAATAAAAACCTAAAAATAAATCTAAAACCCTAAACCTAAAAACAAGTCCGCGTCGGCGGCGCCAAAAATTGATGTAGTTTTAAAAGTGGTAAATAAAGTGTTCGATTCTCGAACTTGTGAAAGTAACGATTTTAGAAAATATTGGATGTAATCTAAACTAATAAAAATCAGGAAAATAAACTAGAGATGATTTTTAGAAAATATGGAGAAAACTAGGAATCAGGATTCAGTTATTTCTAACAATTTATGTGATTAATCATGTAATTCTTTTTAACAATTTAATTCAAGTTTGCCAAAAATATGTTTTCTAGAAGAATAATTGTAAATCCTAAGCATGGGACATCAAGAGTAATTAACTAAGCATGACCCATCAAAAGAGAACACAACTATTTAATAAAAACCATTTTTTTCTAATTTAAATCCATGCAAATAATAATAAAAGAATTAAAAATAATTAATTAAAAATAGACTTACCACATAAAATTGAAAGAAAACCTCCTCCATCATCCCAGTAAATAAACTTAGCTCATGGTGGAGAAAACTTGCTCAAAAGATCTCTTCATTGCTCAAAATATCGATTACAAGGTTGAATAATGGTGTAACAGCTGATTTGATACGCGTATATGCGTTATAGAAGAAGGTTCAGCTGTTACAGAAAAGTCTAAGCAATGAAGGAAACGGAACAATAGGCAACACACCAGTTTGAATCAGCAACAGATGTAACGTTGCTGAGTCGTCTTCTCCGATGGACCCTGGATGAAGAACACGCCGGCCGGTGCAGTAGCAGGTGATCGGCGGCGACGGAAGTTGGCCGGGAATTCTCTGATTTGGTCTCTAGGGTTGCGTGGTGATTTTTCTTGGTTTCTCTTGGTTTATATAGGTTGTAGAAACCCTAGAGAGAGTTCTAAACCTAATAGAACTCTCTCAAACCACTCACAAATCCCAATCCTAATTGAAACATGATTCCGGCCACATACATGATTTCCGAGCTGATTTTACGGGATTTTTCTGCTGTTTCTCGATTGTTCTGACTTGTATGGGATATCTTCTAGCGTGTGGAACAATCTGGAAGCAAAACAATTCGCAAATCACTTGAACAGCGTACACAGTTGAATCTTCGACGATTCCCACTGAGTTGGATCGGCGACTCGGCTGAGTTGACTCGCTGGCTCGACTCGCCTGGTTGACTCGGCCGATCCTAGGGTGTCCCTTATCCATTCTTGGGGTGCCAATAACACTTGTCCTTGGGGTGCCTTTATCACTTTTTGAGCCAATTTTTCCATAAATCTTTATTCTTCTAATGTACCTACAAAAGCATAAAAACACGTAATATTTACAAAATCGAATACTAACTTAATAGGAACTAAGGTGCAATTTAGACACTAAAATGTGTCTATCATTACCAGGTACAATTGAAGCTGCTCAGAATACCAATCCAGAATTTTTAACTTGGCAACAGAAGGATCAACTGTTGCTTAGTGGTATCCTATCTTCTCTATCACAGAGTGTACACACTTATATGCTTGGAGTGACGACCTCTCAAGAGGCGTGGGAACGACTGGAAATGATATTTGCTTTAATCTCTCAGGCTCATGTGATGCAGCTCTAGCTGCAGTTGGTGAACACCAAGAAGGGAGCCTTGAATATCCTTGATTATCTTACCAAAATAAAGTTTAATGTTAATATTTTAGCTGCTATTTCTCAGCCAATTTCTCAGTTAATATTTTAGCTGCTATTTTGGACTACACGATCTGAGCCTATATTGTTTGCTGACTTATAAAAATACTTGCTTAGCCATGAAATTCGTTTAGCAGATAAACATGTTGCTGAACTAGCCTCTCATGCGATTCATAATAATCATAGGCAATCATTTTTCGTTGCCCATACTCAGAACCGCAACCAACAACCAACGAATAATCAAGAAGGAAGTAACAATGCTCGTGGTCGAATACGTGGCCATGGTGGCAGTAATAACCATGTTGGGTATCTTCCTCAAACTTTACCTCATCTCATCTGTCAGATCTGCAACAGATATGGGCATACTGCCCTCAATTGCTACAATAGGTATATTGAAGGGGGACATCGCCCTGATCCAGCTACTGCGAATGTTGTAACTCATGTTGCTTGCTACAATTCTGTAGATCTATCCTGGTATCCTGATTCAGGAGCAACACACCATGTTACTCATGAACTGAGAAACATCCAAAACCGAGTTGAATACAACGACAATGATGTCGTTACTGTTGGGAATTAATGGAACATATTTGCCAATAAATAATATTGGGTCTTCTTTTTTTGATGCATATTTCCATTCTTTCAAAATATACTTCATGTTCCTACAATAAAGAAAAGTTTATTATCAGTTCGATAATTTACCATAGACAATGACGCTTATTTTGAATTTCATCATGATGTTTTCTATATTAAGGATCGTACGGCGGGAAAGTTCTTCAAGAAGGCTAGAGTAAAGATGGTCTATATCACCTTCCTTATACAGTATCTAGTAAATCAAGGAAGACATACATTTGAATTGGGGAGAAAACAACACAAGAAGTCTGGCATCATCAGTTGGGACATCCTGCCTATAAAATCATTCAATTAAGCTTAAATAAAAATAAGTTACCTGTGAGTAAAATTAGGAATTCTACTTTTTGTGAAGCTTGTCAATTGGGTAAGAGTCATCGACAAACATTAAGAATGACTCACTCAATCTCTCAAGCTCCTCTAGATTTAATATTTTCATATGTTTGGGGTCCTTCACCTACTATCTCAACGTCTGGTTCAAAGTATTATGTTCAATTCATGGATGATTTGAAGTATTCTTGGATTCATTCAATCACTTTTAAATCAGATGTGTTTCGAATTTTTGAGAAGTTTAAAGCAATGGCAGAAAACATGTTTTCTTGCACTATCAAGGCAGTACAGTCTGATTGGGGAGATGAGTTTCAAAAACTAGAACCATACTTCACTAAGTTTGGGATTTAACACCGAATTCCGCGTCCTCATACACACGAACAAAACGGTGCAGTTGAGAGAAAACATCGGCATGTGGTTGATACAAGATTCACACTAATGACTCATGCCAAAGTTCCTACACGTTTCTAGGACCATGCTTTTGAGGCTGCAGTGTACTTAATAAACAGATTACCCACTCCTACACTATGTAACTCATCACCATTTGAAGTATTATTTCTAAAAACACCAGATTATTAGTTCCTAAAAGTGTTTGGTAGCACCTGCTATCCCTACTTACGTATGTAAAACAAACACAAGATCAACTATCGATATCTTCTAGGTTATAGCTCACGACACCATGGTTACAAGTGCTATGAACCAACTCAAAGGCGTATATTTATTTCTCGGCATGTTGTATTTGATGAGTCTCTTTCCTATTTGCAGGTACAATGCTTTCTCCACCTGCACCACTCACAATAACACATATACAGCTCCCATCGTTGGTTGTATGTGCTACTTGTTCACAAAGAACTGTTGTAGAACCTGCACTTGTAGAAGAACAACCAAAAATTGTTACTCAAACTTCAAATGTACCTTCTACTCAAACTTCAAATATAGACACTGGTCATACATCATCAGTGTCAACACCAACAACTGCTGCTACTCCTCAACTGGAAGTTGTTACGACACATGTTCCTGCTCCAGCGGCTCATTCTATACCCACTACTACTGTCACCATACAAGGGATACACACTTGTTCCAAATCAGGGATATACAAAAAAAAGTGTTTGATGGGAGTCGTTATCTGTCAGTTATTGCAACTGAAGTTCAGCACAATGACAATGATGTTGTTTCGGCATGTGCTTCTCAAGCATCTAAATAGCCACGTTGGAGAACTGCTATGATTACTGAACTTAATGCTCTACTTCAACAAGGTACTTGGATTTCGTTCCCCCGCCTTTCATCTATGAATGTACTTGGCAATAAGTGGATTTTCACTTTAAAACATAATGCTAAAGGTACGATAGCTCGTTACAAAGTTAGGATAGTTGTGAAGGGGTTTAACTAGGGCTTCACAAACCCGACCCAACCCGCCAACCGACCCACACCCGTCCAATTTGACCCGATCCGTACCCGACCCTCTGCCGAACGGGTCGGGTACAGGTGAGGTCAAACCCGACCCGACCCACCCGCCAGAAAATCTCTTATTTGTTGGCCCTTGGATTAGATAGGGTGCTTTCATCTTGGGCCGTTGATTAGATACACATGTGAGAATTGGTACGTGAGAAAAACACACTAACAGATGATCGAGAGCTAGCCTAGCTTCTTCTTCTCGATCAAACAACGTCAAACTCAAACCAAAACAGGAAAAAAAAACAGAGAGAAAATAGAGAAATGGAGAAGACGAAGAACCTTGTTTTGAAGAACACCAGATTCTTGTTTTGAGAAAAACGAGATTGAAGAAGCTCACAGAGAAGAGCGTCGTCGAACCATAGCCGAGTTTTGTTGAAGAACACACAGGCACACAGTTGAAGACGAAGGTGTTTTTGCTGCACGTAAGGTAAGTAAATTCATACCCACTTTTTTATTTCATTTAAATCACATGATTGATTGTATTTATTCCAAAAAATCTCCGAATTTTTTGGATTTGATTTTGAAAATTAGGGTTCATTCAAAAATTGAGGGTTTTCTATAATTAAGTTACTTAAGTTGTTCCTTGTCTAGTTTAGGGTTTATAATTGACAGTAGATATGGTATTTATCATGTTTCGATTATTAGAAATTTAGGGTTTTTTAAAATTAGGTTGTACTTCAATTGCAATTAGGGATTTCTTGATTGAAATAGAAATTAAATTTAAAGTTAGGTTTTCCGAAATTGAAATTGAGATAGGGATTGCTCTTTCTGTAATTGAAATTGAAATAGGGATTTGCACATACTCTTTTGAGGATCTGACTAGAAGTTCAGCAGGGTTCTTAATACTGTGTACAGTTTGATGGTGTGTCTTAATGTTTAATGTTCAACAAGGTTCTTACTTCTTAGCAATGATGAAAACTGAAATGCAGCGAATCGTTTGACCTATATGGTAGTGTCATGAGCCTTATGAATGAGATTGTGATTCTTTTTATGTTATTTATTATTTCCTTCTAAAGTTGTTTGGTAGCTTTTAGAGTTTTTTAGTGTCGTAGTTGTAGTGTCACATGGCGACTAAACTGTGCCCCTGAACTATTCAGTTCAATGTCTGTTATTCTACATCTTCAATAAAAATTTCTTTAAATCGAGTTTACGAGAAAAGTTTATAACATTTTCAATCTTTGAGCAGTTTGTTAAGGAGTGAGGGAGCTTAGCAGTTTCCCAATATGTGTTTTTCAGTGTCTTCTGCTTAGAACACATGGAGCATCGACAATGTCAAAGCATATATAAGAATTACAGTCAGTATAATGTCAGTGTTTTTAGTTAGCAATTGTTTGGTGGTCATAGCCTATGCCCATACTAAAGAAAAATATAAATGAATTGATGAAACTAATTGATACCAAGATTGATGAAATGTCCAAATCACCAAATGATTCTTATGCGAGTTTCTAACTTTTAAACTCGTATAAGTTTCCATTCTCGACCTAAATTTAACAAGCAAAAGTATTTTCATGTTTTACCTGGCCTTGGGATGACAGTAATCTCTAAATTTCATTTGTATTTTGTTAGAAAGGACTGATTAAATACTATAGTTCTCTCAACAGTTGCTCTTTCAACAGGGTACCTTCACAGAAGTTACCTAAATACTATGTTGACATCAATCATATGTTGGTTGCTGAAATATGACTCATTGAAAGTGATCATCATATATAACATACAACATTTCTTTTTTGAGGTGCAAGTTAGTAAACAAAAGATAAAGCAAACTGCAGACATGGATTTAAGTATTGTTGGTGTCTATTACCATCATTATTTTGTTATGATATGTATATATGATAACTCACCCCTTCTGCCATCTCTCTGCCTTGTAGGTTATCACCATGGTTGAAATCTCAGAAGATGACGTTAGTTCAGATCTTCCACTTGTACATGGATCATGGTTCTTAACTTCTTATACTATTATTACTATTGGTATTGTTAATCCTTTTCATTCTAATTGTTCACTTCTTTTGTTGCAGAGCTATTTGGTAACCTTGCTGCTTCTTCCATCATCATAGATGACGATTGATTCATATTCGGTGACCTAGCTGGTGTTGCTACTAAGATGAACTTGTTTTTGTTGCTAGTTGGGAAATGTCGTAGAATTGTATATTAAAACTTTAATTTTATTGTATAATTTTGAATGTTCGGACGATTATCAATTGTTGGTTAAAATGATTTATCAGGTGGCGCGCGTGAGGATCAAAAAAACAGCCTAGTTCTTGAAAAAAAAATTCATCATTTCAGGTGAATTTGTTTTTACCCGCCTTACGGCGGGTCGGGTGCGGGTGAGGCCAAACCCACCCGATGTGCAGCCCTAGGTTTAACCAACAATATGGTGTTGATTACACAACCACATTGAGCCCGGTGGTAAAATTTGCAACCTTAAAAACAATTATCGCACTTGCTATGTCTAACAAATGGGTTATTCAACAACTTGATATCAACAATGTGTTTCTTGATGAAGTTATCGATGATGAAGCACTATAAGAAAAATGATGTATTGCAACACGTCATTTGTGTGGCAAGAACCCATATTTCGTGTAACAAAAGCATTTTGCCTCATAAAAATCTTTTGCCACACCTATGGCCACAACCTGTGTGACAAAAAGTTATTGCCACACCTTGAGTCTAATACAGCAATAACTAGGTTTTTTTGCAACACCGATTGGTGAGGCAATAACGTGAGGTAAAAAGGTATTTTTTTAATTTTAGTTTTTCTTTATTTTATATAAAATTTTTTTTATTATTTTTTGTTTTTGTTTTTGTTTTTATAATATTATTTAGTTGATGTTTTATTTAATATAAAATCATTCGACAAATCTAAGTGATATAAAAAACTAACGAGCTCATAATTCTCATTTGTTAAACAAAACTTGGTATAAAAAACCAAGGTGAACAAACTTACCATGCATAAAACCCTCCCATATTATCTTTTATAAAGAAAAACTATTTTCATTAAAAATGAGACAAAAACCTCATTTCACTTAATACTAATTAAATTTAGATTTTAATTATTTTCAATATACCTGATATACCCTTCTTCATCTCCCCACCACCATCACCAGCAACGACACCATCACCAGCAACGACACCATCACCAGCAGCGACAGTACCTTCTCCGCCACAACAACACCTTTGTATCCTTCACCAACACCTCTCTTCTTCTTCTTCTCCTCTCCACCACCATCACCAGCAGCAACGATACCTCCTCTGCCACCATCACCAGCAACAACAATACCTCCTCCGCCACAACAACACCTTCGTATCCTTCACCAACAATACCTCCTCATTTCCCATCGCTTCCTCGTCGTTATTGTTTCTCCTCCACCACTATATGTCCAAATCCACCAACAACAACACCTCTTCTTCCTCCTTCTATCCTCTACAAACATCACCAACACCTCCAGATCGTCATCGCCGAAAATCGTCAACAAAATATAATGATATATCATCATTGTCAAAATTAGGGTTTTTTGTTGGTGAAACGTCAGAAAAACTATGAAACCTTTTTCGGTTTCATAGTTTTTTTTCATCTGTAATTTTATTTGAACCAAAAAAAATGATGGAACCTATTTTTTAGTTGAAAATCAGTGAAACCTTTTATTTTTATAGAAAAATGTAATTGATATGTATGAAACCTTATTCGGTTTCATTGTTTTTTTATATGCTGAGACATTTTTTGTATTAAACAGATGAAACCTATTTGGTTTCATTGTTTTTTTCATCTGTAATTTTATTTGAACCAAAAAAAATGATGGAACTTATCTTTTAGTTGAAAATCCGTGAAACCTATTTTTTTACAGAAAAATGTTATTGATGTGTATGAAACCTTATTCGGTTTCATTGTTTTTTTATATGATGAGACATTTTTTCTACATAAAAATGTATTTTAAACAGATGAAACCTTTTTTGGTTTCATTGTTTTTTTTCATCTGTAAATTTATTTGAACCAAAAAAAAAAATGATGGAACCTATTTTTAGTTGAAAATCAGTGAAACCTATTTTTTTTACAGAAAAATGTAATTGATGTGTATGAAACCTTATTCGGTTTCATTATTTTTTTATATGATGAGACATTTTTTCTACATAAAAATGTATTTTAAACAGATGAAACCTTATTCGGTTTCATTGTTTTTTTATATGCTGAGACATTTTTTCTTCAGAAAAATGTAATTGAAATGGATGAAACCTTGTTCGGTTTCATTTTTTTTATATATGCTGAGACATTTTTTTTTCAGAAAAATGTAATTGAAATGGATGAAACCTTATTCGGTTTCATAGTGTTTTTTTTATCTTTTTTTTTATTTGAATGAAAAAAGAAAAACTATGAAATCCCAAAAGGTTTCATAGTTTTTTTTCATCTGAAATTTTATTGAACGAAAAAAAAACGATGAAACCAAAACTGAACTTAATTGAATCATAAATAAATAAGGGTGAAAAAAAATGGAATTGAAATTTTCTATCTTTGAACCTAAGTATGGAAGATTGATTTCGAAACAGATGAAACCTAAACCTAACAGATGATGAAACCATTTTTGATTTTGATATATGATTTTGTTATTATTTTAGGTTGAAAATGTTACTGATGATAATGAACAACCGTTTCGTCAATATTTTGAAATTGGTTTGATTCTGATTCTAGTTGTAGATGATGAAGTTATTGATGATGAAGATGAAGACGAGGATGATGAAGATGAAGACGAGGATGATGAAGATATGATGATGGAGATGAAGACGAGGATGATGAAGCTACTGATGATGAAGATGAAGACGAGGATGATGAAGCTAGTGATGATGAAGATGAAGACGAGGAAAAAAATTCGTAAGGTGAAGGGGAAAAAAATTCTGTAAGGTTAAGGTGAAATGGGCGTGATGGGCGTGAATAGTTTCTGAAGTTGGACTGAATAATAAGCAAGGGTAATATGGACAGTCGGTTTATAATGGGTTTTTTGTGTTAAATTTGTTTTGTTGGGTTTTATGTAGTTGGATAGTGACACATTTGGGCTTATAACCCATGGCTTGTTTGTTAAATTAATATTATTATAAATTTCATTTATACAACATATAGATAAATGATATATCTTTGCTTCAAAATAAAATAAAATGATACATCTAATGGTAACATGACCACACCTTAAAATGGGTACCGCAGCAATATACATCTTTTTGCCGCAAAACAAACCTTGTTGAGGCAAAAAGCCCATGATTTTGCCTTGACAATTTCATTTCATGTGGCTAGAAAGGCTTTTTTGCCACACCTTGATATAACTGTAGCAATAAAAGCATTTTGCCATATACACTCAAATAGTTGGTGTGGCTATAAAATGTTTTTCTTGTAGTGAAGTTTATATGAACCAGTGATAAATGCCTAATCTACATGTTTATGGTATCAATTCATTCTTGTTTTAGCTATAATTCTTGCAAATTACTTTGTATTACTTTTGTTTTCTATTTTGTTTGTTTCTTTAGGTGAATCATCCTAAACCTATAGAAATGGTGTTAAAAAGCGCTAAGAAGAGGAAGAGATGACATTGACGTGTTGAAATGAGGATTCCAGAGTCATTTATAGTTGTGTCTAGGATATCAAACCAAACCGTAAATTATGATGAAAAAATATAAAGATTTGGTCATTTCCATCTTGTAAAGGAGGAAGAAACGAAGCCAACTTAAAAAGAATGGGGTCAATTGGCCATCGTATTGGGGAGTTATGACCAAAATGGTGAAATACAAAAAACGTGTCCAGGAATAATTACGGTTGGGTTTATTTGAATCGAACTCAACCATAAATCTGGTGATTTTGACAAGATTTTCTTGTCAGAATTTTGGTTGGGTTGGACCAAACCGTAACTGGGGTAGTTTGACACACGTTTGGGCTTCTAAAACAAGGAAAAAACTGTCCCGGAAGGATTCTAAACCCTAGAAAGAGAGAAAACTTGAGGGTCAAGCATTGAAGACTATAAAAGAAGACTATAATTCCACATCTAAAACCTAGGGTTTACACCTTTTGGGGGAAACCACCATTCTTCATCTTCTTCTTCATTGTAATATGAGTAGTTAAACCTTTTATTGATTAAGGATGAATTCAATGTTCTAAGCATGAAGCTTAATTAGTTACACAAAGTTACTTGGAGTTTTTATCATTGTCGTTTTTCTTCACTACATCTAGGGTTTAAGATTGATTTCTATATTGTTTGGATGCGCAACCAAATTATTATATTGATCATTCTAATGCTAGTAGAAAGTTGAGCGATCTGTAATTGTCGAGCATCTTCTATACAAGTATAAATCGCGAGACCTTGCAGACGGATTTTTTGGAGCAATTGCGAGTGAAGACAACACCATCAAGTGGACCTTGATCTAAGAGTTTAACTACTGGGATCAACCTAAATTCACAAAGCGTAAAGTGTTCGATTGGGTTACACCTTAAGTGATCTACTACTTGGTGGTTCAGACAAATAGAATATGGTAGTCGAGAACTTTCGTATCCAGTGATAAAAGGAGTTTTGGGGATAACACTGATCTAGATGCTATTCTACGGTTGGTGATGAATGATTCTGACAAAATATAGATAAGTATACTACTTGAGTTAACGTTTGGTAACAACGAATGACTCCCTAATCATCTCTTTCTTCTTATTATTTTTTATCTTTTTAGTTAATTAAATCTCAAAACCCCCCTTTTCAGTATTCATTCTAGTTTTGTTGATCCAAATAACATATCAATTACACAGCTCTATGTAGGAACGATCATTACTATATATTAGTTAATTAGTGGGAAATATCTTGAATAGTTTGTTGCACTTACGACACGCATCAAATTTTAGCGCCGCTGCCGGGAGCAGTCGTTAATTGATTTGTTATTTGTTTTAGCATGGTTTACTACGTAGTTTAGAATTTTTCATGTTTTTATTTAGTGTTTTACAGATTTTTAGGTTTTTGTGGTGTTAACAACTCGTTGAAGGTGTTTAACTCTCGTCAAAAAATGGGAGGTAAATTCTGAAAATAGGTTGTAAGTATCAGTTTTAGTTATTATTATTTTATTTTATTTAGATTTTAGCTTTTATTCTTGTGAGTCATCATGTTTCCATTCGGAAATATCATGTACGGTGCACAAGATCAATCATACACTAGTGGTAATAAATATGGTTTTCAGTCTAAGTCTTATGAGCACTACCAACCATATCATGGGTATTATCAAAACCAATCCTTTGGTTATGACCAAAACCCTACGGAACCTTATGATTATTCTCATACATGCCAACAACATTACATCGGGTATGTAAGTGAACAATCACAAGGAAGGGAGGATAGTTATGTTTCTAATACTTTCTATAATACCACAAATTCTACTTGTGCCAATTTAGACGAACTCCAAGGGATAATGGATCAATTTATTTAACAACAAGATGAGAACATTCAAAAGTTAGATGATTTACAACAACAACATCAGCAACAATATGATTGGGAAGAGTCACATCGAGAGATTCAAAGGAATTCGAAAAAATTACACGAACAAATTGCTCAACTGGGTAAAAATAGGGATGAGGAAGAAATATGGCCTCAAAACTAAAACAATTCTGAAATTCCTAAGAACGATAAAGACTATTATGAAGATGGACAACCTTTGGAAATTCCTTGCAACAATTATGAAGTTATTCCAACTCCGGATCATAATAACGATCATTTGCCTATTCAAAAGGAGGAGACTTGGTATAAAAAAACCATTGTTTTAAACAGTGTAATATACTCAAATGCAAATCAGTATAAAGAATATTTGGATAACAATGTTTTTAGGCCAGTTGATTTGCAAGTAGTAGACTCGATTATTTCTTTGGCGGAGACTCATAAATGTCATCCTAGGATTTGCACCAATGAACTCGACTTCCTGGGAGAGGATTCCGATTATGATAATGAGTGTGTTGAATTGATGGAGATTTAGAAAGAAACTGAATTGATTAATGTCGTGGAAGACCCGATTGAGCTTTCCAAAGATTATAATGATTATGAGATTTGGTTGAAGCAGAAACTGATGAACAATGACTTTTAAAGAGTTTGATAGAGGACCACGACGCACAAGAGGTAAATAATTCACTTGAGTTATATAAGAATGATGAGGATCCCATAAAAGGTTTGTCTAATCCTTTGCATAATTCTATATCTTTTGATCCTCTTCCCTCAATCGAAATAGTTCCCCAAAAAGTTGTTAACCGGATTTTTAAGGAGCTACCTCACTTAGGGTTGGCTATATATGCTACCAAAATTCTTAAGAATTATTTTGCTTCTAACTATCCACCACTAAATGTGTTTGATTCTAACACCGTGCAGGTTCACCGAGAGGAACCTAAAGAAGTTTCCCTTTTTATGTTCTTTATACACTTCCAAGTGTAGAAAAGACTAAATGTGGGGGAAACTTCCATAAAGTAACAATTTTATTATTTATATTTTATGTTAGTTATTGTGTGAAGTTGTAATTAGAATTGCAGATTGTTATCTAGGTGAATCCCCAGATTTTCAGATTATTGGTTTACGAACGATAATCATAGAGTCAGGATGACGACTTTAAACCAAGCGCTGAACGGGAGGCAATCCATTAGTTTTGTATTTATATCTTTCTTTTAATTTTTAGTTTGCATATCAATATTTGATTTCCCATCTTGATTTTATATTACAGGAGTCAGTTTACATTGAGGACAATGCAAAATTTAAGTGTGGGGGAATATTTAGCATATAGAATTTTTAGTCTTTACTTGGAGTTTTTCACTTTTGTAGGTAATAGGTAAATCTTTTAAACTTTTTGTACATCTTTGCATGAAAACCTCCAACTTTTAAAAAATTTAGAGTCACTTAGTATACTTCTAGCGAAGTTTACATACAGAGCTCTTACCGAAATAACTGAACTTAGAAGTATTAGAGAACTATATTTGGGTTTCTTAATTGTTGAGAGGCAATAATCGACAAGAAGGGACTTAAACCGCCAGTGGAGAATTAGGGCAGAAAGAATACAATATTAGAGAAGATGATCAATCATTAGTAGAGACTACCTATTGTTACATCAAGCGAGGCACCAAAACTTCAATTCTTTGTACCTGTATAAAAATTATCCTTTAGAGTGTGTGTCTTCTTACGCTAATTCCGGGTAGAATGATGAGCTAACCAACCTCGAACCCCTTCAGCACTTTTTTTTTTATCTCTTAAGTGTTAATTCTATCAATCATGAGGGTGTCATCATAATTGCCAACTCTATTTTTTAGTCTTGTTTGCAGTTGGCACCATTCACTCGACAAATAAGCAATAAAAACACATCATCATCAATAAGCGGAACAACTTAAAATCACGAATAAAGTTGAATACAGTCAAGGTTTGCAAGCAACAAAAAGAGGAGTAAGAATTATATATCAAAAATAAAGACAAGACTACGTACAAGAGCAAAGAAAAGTAAAATGATGTGAATTCTTATGAAGTTTATGATAACAGGACAATATAAGTTGAAGAATCAAGTGGCAAAATTCTTCTCTCACGGCCATATTAGTTTCATTTGTTAGTTTGTATTTCAATTAAGTTCTTGATAAAAAAAAATCATAAAAACAAAAAAAAAGAAAATAATAGAAAAACAAAGAAAAAGAAAAACAAATATATTATATTGCTTTAGTGTATATTTATTTTGTATTCATTCAATATGGCCGTGGGGAAGAAGAAATATATGAAGAAGTTTCAAGCAACAAGGAGTTGAGGAAAAGAGTTAAAATTGTCAAAGTTCTACGAAGTTCAAGAGTTCATCATCATTAGTTGAAGACCGAAGATGTTTCTATTTATTGTGAGAGTTTTATTGATTGTAGACCGAGTGAGAAGGTAAGTAAGCATTCTCACCCTCACATAGTGGTTGATTTCCTTTCTTAGACATCATCAGAAAAAAAGGGTTCTGATAAGTGCATAATTGACATGTTTCTTGTGTCAAATCCATACTTGTTTTAGTTATAATTATTGCATATTACTTGTTATTACTCTTGTTTTCTATCTTATGTGTCATATTAGGTGAATCATCCAAAAAGGAGCTACAAAGTGCTAGAATGAGCAAAGAAGTAAAGCATTACAAGTGAAGGAGGATCCAGGACCAAATTCTACTTATTCAAATCCACAATTTCTTAATAACATCTTTAATATAACAAGAATATGAAGCCAACGCAAAAAGAATGAGGCCATTCCGACATCGAATGAAGAAGTTATGGGCGAAACATGCTTTGAAGAATTGAGTCTACAGAGAGAAGTTCGGCTGATAATTGCTCAACACGAATCAGCCGAACCTGAATCCTAAAAATAAATATTTTCAAAGAGTCTACATACAAATTTTCAGCTAGTAAGTGTTCCTGCCGAATCAGCCGAACCTGACACTATTCTGAGACTAACTCAAGGAAACACGGTACTGGAAGGATTCTAAACCCTAGAAAAAGGAGACTTGAGGGCCAAGCATTGAAGAATATAAAGGAAAACATCTAAGGCTTAAACAATATATCTCTTATCTTTTGGAAGGAGTCTCTACCTTCTACGTCTCATATCACATCTTCTACATCTTAAACATTTTATTGATTAAGGATGAATTCAATGTTCTAAGTGTGAAGCTTTATTAGTAATACAAGTTTATTTGGAGTTTTAATCATTATCATTTGTTTTCACTACATCTAGGGTTTATGATTGATTTCTATATTATTTGTATGGGCAACCAAATTATTATATTGATCATTCTAATGCTAGTATTGAGTTGTGAGATAAGTAATTGTCCATCGACTCGTACACAAGTAGAAATCGCGAGACCTTGCAGAGGGATTATGTGGGGCAATTGAGTGTGAAGAAAACACTAGTAAGCAGGACCTTGCGCTGAGAGTTCTGATGTTAGGATCAACCTAAATTCACAAACCCTAAACAATTTGATTGGGTTACATCTTGAGTGCGCTACTACTTGGTGACTCAGTAGGATAAAATCTGGTGTTCGAGCGCTTCGGCATTCAGTGATATAAGGAGTTTTGAGGATAGCATTGCTCTAGCCGTTATTTTACGGTTGGTGATGAATGATGTTAATGAAGAATAGATAAGTATACTAATTCAGTCAATGTTTGGTAACGGACTCCCTAATCATCTCATTCTTTTATTGTCTTTTTATTTAGTTAATTAACCTACAAAACCCCCTTTTAAATATTTATTCTAGTTTTGCTAATCTAAATAACATCTCAATTACACATCTTTTTAGTATTTATTCTAAACCCCATTTCCACCTTTCAATGTGTGCAGGAATTTTATCTTTACTCCTGCTTGCACACATGCGAACCATAAAGTGCATCTTTTGAGTGTAATTTCATAGAACCCTATTGGTGAGGCAAAAGTCGGGACGTAATGCATATTCAATTACTCTCGAGGCTGGATTCTTTCATATGGTTGGTTTTCTCCTAACTTAAGAGTTAAGCATGAGAATAATTTTCTTTGGCATTTATGTCTCCTTATTATTAGTGTGTAGAAACTTTATGTCCTCATAGCTTTTTGGATGCTTGTGACTTTTAAGTTGGAGTAAGTTTTGTAGATATACCTATTGTAAACCCTCACGAGACTATAACTCGTCCACTAGGGACACCCTAAGAATTTAAAGGCTTGTTACACATGTTAAGTGTAATTGTATCCTCGACGAAAGGGATTTATTGTATTTTAGTTTGAAGTAGGTTGATTTAGGAGGTAGTTTGCTCGAGGACTAGCAAAATCTAAGTGTGAGAGAATTCAATAAGTGCCTAATTTACATGTTTATAATATCAAATCCATTCTTATTTTAGCTATAATTCTTGGATAAATTCATCTAATCAGGAGGGTCAATATTTGTTCGCCTCACCATCGTTGAGAAAGTTGTTTTTCTTTATTTCTTTTTAATGATTTTGATGTAAGATTCATGTCGATAGAAATCATTTGGCTATGTAGCTGTTCCGGTTTTGGACCTTCTGGTATTCGAAAAATGGTTTCACTATTTATTCCTTCCCTTCCCTTCACCTAGGGGTGAGCATATGAACCCAAACCCGCCAACCTGACCCAATCCACCTGCAGTTTGGCAGGTGGACACCCAACCCGTTCATGGACGGGTTGGACATGGATGTATTTTTAAAATATACTAAATAATGGGTTGGGCGCGGGTGCAAGTCTAGAAATCCATTGGACACCCGCACCTGCTAGGTTTAAGGGTAAAGAGGAAATTTATAAAAACAGAGGGACGTATGTATATTTTGAAGGTACTATATAACTTTTAATGTTTTCATTCAACCTAGTTATACCGATGAACCAAATTTGTAAGAAAACAATACTGAATATACTCTTTAAATTTTACTTTTTGTTGTTGGGATGACATTACTATAATTTTAGTATTGCTATATTGTAATAGTATAACTTAATATATTCTTTAAATTTCAGTAATTATGTCCAAATTAGTTTTTTTTGTTAACATGTTAGCTATTTCCATTTTTCTTAATAAAAAATATGAAATATGTGAATATAACCGTATCCAATCCGCCCACCCGTCTATCTATGGATATCAAATCCGCTGGTGATGGATTGGACACAGATACAAATCTAGTACCCGTCATTTTGATGGGTTGAATTTGAGTGCCGGTTCCAATCGTTGCTCACCCCTACCTTCACCAGCCAGTCACGACTCACCAACCCATCTTGAGATTCTGACCAAAGGTGTGGATAGGGTTGCACCGAAAACCGTTGAACCGGATAAACCGGGCCGAACCATACCACTAATAGACCGAATCGAGCTGAACCGAAAATCTAATGGTAATCAACGGTTTTAGATTAAAGAAAACCGGTTGACCTCGGTTCGGTTTTGGTTCACTCCTAAAACCGAACCGAAATCATCGGTTTAAACCGATTATTAAGTACCATAGGATATAGGATTTGAGTAATACAGGTCGTCGATCTAATTTATAAACTAATGTCTAATATTCCTCGGTTCTTCCTCCTCCCTCATTTCATTTCCAATCTTCTATTCTTTTTCGTTTTTCTCTGTGTGCAGCGCAGGTGCATCCCTAGCAGTAGAGGCAGAGCAGAGGACCATAGTCCATCACAATCTTCTTCTTCTTATTATTTCCTATCACGTTTAACGAGTTCTATCAGAGAAAGTTCATGTCTAAGAACAATCACCACCACACCAACATAAAAAATTACTGAGTTTTGTCAACTCAATAGGTGCGGCGTATCATATTATATCCCTATTGTTCTTTGATTATGATATTATATGTTAGAATGTTATAAATGTGAAAATTAGGGTTTTATAAAATTAAAAATAATTGGGATTTTTGAAAATTTGGGCTACTTAGTTTAATTTAGTTACTAATATAAACTGGGATCTTCAAAAGAGAGAAAATGAGCAAGGAAAGCTAGCCATGAACTTTCTTTGACATTTTTGCTCTTTTTGACTTGAATATTTCCTAACCAGGTCCTAAAGCTCCATCAATTTTCAACTGTGTAAGGACACTAACTTTAATCTTGAAACATTATTGTTTTATTTTTATGTAAATCAGATATTGTTGGGAAGAACTAATAGTAGCTTGAAATCACAAAGAATAATGTTCTAGGAGTAAATTTAGATCGGAATGTCAAAGATGCTGCACCTGTGAATTCGTATTGCATCGTGCATAATAAGAATGCCCATATTAATATGAGTTGATTCGATTATTCAATTAAAACAATTTGATTGATAACACTCACTCATTCTAAATTATCTTTTCAATTTTCATTCGTACATCTTCATTTTGGCTTCGTCACACCAAAATCCTCTTAACTGTTGAATCTCCTATCTTCAAAGGAGACACAGTATTTTTGGAACTGCTTATTTACAGTAAACACATGTTAGGGAAAATGAACTTCTAGTACTGATAACTTTCTTAAATATTTTAGGTGGTAGAGATTCCGAGAGGGAGCAAGGTGAAAATATGAACTCGACAAAAAAACTGGGCTCATCAAGGTAAATCAATATACTTTTATTTCGAGTGAGCTTATTTACTTGAGTTATGTCTTTGTTGTAAATATCATTTGGAAGATTGAAATTGACTGTGTTGTTGTGCAGGTTGACCGTATACTCTACTCATCAGTCGTGTACCCGCACAACTATGGTTTCATCCCACGTACTCTCTGTGAGGATGATGATCCTCTGGATGTGCTTATAATACCAATGTAAAATTTGGATAAAGATTCCAAGAACTTAGTTTTGGGGATCATGTTAATATCTATGTTTGAACTGATCATGTTAATCCATGTTTGACTTAGCTAATGCCAACTTTTGCGTATTGCAGACTTGCAGTTTATAAGTCTATTTGATTTTTGATCATGCACGAATCTAATTCAACACCTTCAGTAAGATTCTGTACTTGCTTAGCTATACACAAAATTTAATTTGGAACTGTTGATTTGAGTTAGTGTAAATCTGTATTTCAAATTCATACACAAATTTCTTTGCAGACATCTGTTTCTTCTAATGTAATGCGGCCACCTCCACCTCCACCTAATAAACGCTCAGCTACAAAGGGTGCAATTCAGAGTGCAGTTGGAGATACAAGTGCAGCTGGAGATACAACTAAAATTGGCACAGAACCACTTCGTAAGAAATGTAAAACCACTTCTGATACATGGAATCACTTTGATATAGAACCTGAACCTTCTATACATTCTATATGTTGCCACTGTAAAGCAAGACTTACAGTTGACCCTTTGAAGAATGGGACATCTAGTTTGAATTCCCATAAGAAGCGGTGTAAGAAGTATGCTGGTAAGGATAAAGGATAACAATCACTTGATTTTAAACCTTCTAGGCTAAGAAAGGAAGGAAAATTGGTTGTTGTAACTTTTAGTCAAGAGGCATGTAGAAAAGTAGTGGTTATATTTGTTATTATAGATTAACAACCATTTAGAATTGTTGAAGGAGAAGGGTTCAAGGAACTGTGCAGGGTACTTGAATCCAGATTTAAAGTCCCATCTCGTATGACTATCGTACGAGATGTATTAGATTTGTATGGTTCTGAAAAGGATAAGTTGAAGAAGTACTTTAAGGCAAACAAAGTGAGAGTTTGTCTCACCACTGACACATGGACTTCCACCTTCCAAAATATAAACTACATGGTGGTAACTGCTCACTTCATTGATAAAGACTGGAAGCTGCACAAGTTGGTAATTAACTTTTTTCGAATCTTAGGTAATTCAGGTGAGGTTATTGGTAAGATGTTAGAAGCATGTTTGCTAGGTTGGGACCTTCATGGCGTTTTTACTATTACTCTTGACAATGTTAGTGCTAATAATGTAGTTGTTGATTATCTAAGGGAGGATGTTCATGTTAATGCTAATGATGTAGTTTTTGATTATCGAAAGGAGCGAGTGTTCAATACAAATGCTGTGTGAAACTCTAAATTTTTGCAAGTTAGATGTGCTGCTCACGGGCTTGCTCTTATTGTGAAGGATGGTATGAAAGAGTATCATTTGGAAATTAAGATAATTAGGGCAGTGGTCAAGTATGTTTCGAGCTCTACTGCGAGATTGCTTAAGTTTATGGATTATGCTGCTCTTGAAAAGATTGATTGCAAAAAAGGTTTAGTTTTGGATGTTGACAGTAGATGGAATTTAGTGTACTTTATGTTAGATGCAGCTAAAAGGTATGAAAAAACTTTTGATAGGCTAGCGCGGGATGATAATCCTTTCAAGAAAATTTTTTGTTTCAACAAAAGTACCATTCCTCCAATTTTTTTAGCTTCTACTGATGCCGTTGTTGATGCTGCTAATATTGATGAAACTTTTACTTATGATGCTGATAAGGAATCTTCAACTACTCAAAAGAAAGGCAAGAAGAAGGCCCCTCCTCCTCCTCCTGTACATGCTCCATATATGGAAGATTGGGCATATGCAAGGGCCTTTGTGAAATTCTTAAAGGTATTTTATGATTCTACTGTCAAGTTTTCCTACTCTACACGTTTTACTTCATATGAATTCTTGTTTAACGTAAGTGTCATTCATCTAACAATGAACACATGGATACATAGTCGAGACCCATTTCTCTCTAGCATAGGCCTTAGAATGCGAGACAAGTATAATAAGTATTGGGGGGAATATGAAAAAATGAACTCTCTCATGTTCATTTTTGTTTTGCTTGATCCACGAGAAAAAGAGAAGGGTTTGAATTTTCTTCTTGATAAGTTATGTATCAAGGGTGCGTCATTGTGTCATTCATTATCAACTTATGTGAGAATTGATTTTGAGGATCTTTTCGAAGAGTACAAGTCTCTTTATTCAAATGATGAAAATGCATCAAATGTTACAAGTATTGGTGATGACGTTACTTAATCCTCCGGAGTTACCGATGACGAAGATTCTGCCTTGGCTAGTCTTCTAGCAGAGAGAGCAAGAGAAGATAAGGAGGAAGGTGTTGTTCAGGGGAAGACAGAGCTGGTTCATTATCTAGCAGAGAAACATGAACCAAGAACACCTCAATTCGATATATTAAGTTGGTGCTAGACCAATTCCACTAGGTATACCATATTGTCACACATGGCAAGGGATGTACTAGCCATACCCGCTCTTCCATTGTATCTGAATCTGCCTTTAGTACGGGAAGACGCATTATTGATCCATTCCGGAGTTCATTATTGCCTAAGACAGTTGAGGCGTTGATTTGCACGCAAAGCTGGTTACGGAAGCCGGTTGATCTTGATCCTTCTACCTTAGGAACGAATGATTTCGAAGATGTCGACTCAGGTATTACATTATCCTTCTACCTTAGTATAGTAGCATGGCACTAGTCTGTATGCTTTGATATTTTTTTTAACTGTCTATGATAACTCTGTGAGCTCTGCAACTTACTGGTGAAACTGATACACCTTCACCAAATAACTGTGAAATGATTTCATAAGATTCCATATCCTCATAGCTCTGTTTATAGACTTGACCCTTGCATACTTTTTAGGTTCTCTTGCTAAGTCCATGTTCATCCATATTGACATAGATGAAGATTGATCCAATGCGTCATGTAACTAATTTTCTGAACTTTAAACTTGTAATAGGAAGAAAAGAACATATATGTTTATGCGTAGTAGGATTCGTATATATCTCTCAACCTATGTATATAAGTTATGTACCTGTTGCATGAGTAGCGACAATCGGTTGCTTCTTTTTTTCAGTTACTTGTCAGTGCTAATAAATAATGAATTGATAAGTATGCTCAATATTCCTGTCAGATGAATGCACTGCATTTCTCAACCTTAGGGCAGTCGTTTGTAGTTGGAACTGTGGGACTAACAGTGTGATTTCCTTGTGTTTGGGTATGGATGAAGTTCTATATATATTTGTGCTATTTCTCTTGCTGATCGCTCCAGTAAGGAACTGATGCATGCCTCATACAAGAGTTTATCTGGCCTTCAGAATAATATCCCATTTGTGAAATGTCACAGCCCTGACACTCACAACTCAAGATTATTGGTGTCGAATTAAGCTTTTGTGTATGTATGCATGTGTTTTGGATTTTGGTTACATCATAGGCGACTACACCGTATATGAATGTATATTAAACAAGGAGGCTTTGTGTATTGATCTGAAGTATTTCAGTTTTCTTGAGCAACTTCTCTTGTTGATCGCTGTAGCATGTAACTGATGCATGCCTCATACAAGCGTGTATCTAGCCTACTTATTCATATAAATAAATGAAATTTCTTTAATGTTTGGTTAGTTGGAACGTGGGTGTTGAGGTAGATGTGAACAGAGATAAATTATGACCATGCTAAAATACATGTCAGCATGTGCCTTATACCAGTGGCCTATGTCCTGCTAGTTTGTGTTATTGATGTTGATTGGTTGGTCCGGAAGAGTGCTACTTGCAACGAAGTTTTGACTACTTCCATACGTAAATACTTGTCACAGACTCATAAATGTTATGAGACACGGCGTTTAAGTATTTTGATAACCCTATCCATATTCAGAGGGTTTCAATGACAAATCTTGGTTTTTTTGTTCCTATAATTGGTATTATGGAAATATATTGCTGACATAAAACTAGATATGGATGAAAATAGTTTGTACAGATTATCTTAAGTTTTTTTTTCTTACAGGGGAACTATAGGTGCCTGGAAGAGACAATTACAGGCTTATAATGTTTTGGGTTAGTCTATTTAAAATGATTCACAGTGATAGTGTAAAATAAGCATGTGTGTTGCCATTTCCAGATTGATTTTTTTTTTCAGTATTCTTCTTGTTAAGTTAGTGTTCCAACATGATAACTGCACTTCAATTTTTTATAATTTCAGTTGCCAAACATTCACTCCAAGTACAACAACATTGTTCTCTTTTTAGTGGATATGTTTCGTCGAGAAATACTCAGTTTTCAGTCTCCCATTCTTGCAGATTGCTGCTGGTTTGAGGATTGAGATCAACAGGGCTCTTGCTTGCTTGCGTGAAATTGCTTCAGGACATGATTTGAAGAAGTTTCTTGCAGTGAGTTCAATCACTGGTTTTACTTGTTTATGAACTTAATACATTTGTTTAGGCTGAAACCAACTATGTTAGATTTTTTATATATTTAGTGTCTCTACTTGTTAATTATGGTATCTTCTTACTGTTCGATGATCAACTACATTGTGAGTTTGTGAATGTGTTGTCTAATTAATTGAACAATTAGTTATAGTCGGGGTTATTCTGTTTGCGCAGATGAAATTAACCTTGCTTGCGTAATTTTATAGGCATCTCTGTCTGTTGATCTCAACACATTTTTACTAATTTTGACGGACTATCATATGGTTGATATTGGATATGTGAACTTTTTTTAATTACTGTGTTCTTTTGGGACCAAACTTAGTTGGATTATCATGTGTATTGTAGTAGTCATGAAGATTATATCTAGAAGTTTGTTAAATTTAGAAATTGCTTTGACTTTGATAGTTATTTTAACATTTTTAGTTTATCAAACCGGTCGGTTTAAAACCGGAACTGTGTCGGTATGAAATCGAACCGAACCGAACTGAACTTACTAACGGTAAGGTTTTTAAAATCAGTAAGCTGAAATATTCGATTTCGGTTTTGGTTAGCTCATAACCGAACCGAACTGTACCATGTACAACCCTAGGCGTGGACGAGTGGAACCGCAATAACATGATATTTCCCCAAAAAATGGGGGTAACATGGGAAGAATAAGATTAGGGTTTAGAGAAATGGGTATAAATTTGAAAAGAGAATGAGATCTGAAAACAAATTCCAATGCCTTAGGCCGAGCGCTACCACCTTAAGGATTGGCGGAGCGTGGTATTCCACGGGAGAGGTTAAATCGTGGCGTACGATCTTAACAAATCGTGCGATAGGCATACAACAATTTGGGTTACTTTGATTGCTTTTCTGCTCTAATTTGCAGTAACAGCATTAAAGATTTGCCCTACATTTTCTTACACTGATTTCGATTTTTTTTTTCCATTTTTTCCGTCTTTGATTTTGTGAACAATAAAAACTCGAAAGGCTAAAATTTGAGAGTAACATTAACATTTGCAGTGGATTTTCTTTTACATTGTATAATAACTGATGTTTACAGACATATAATCTTGTAAATTACAAAGATTGGATTTTTTTTGTTTTTGCAGAAATCTTCAATTTAATCGAAGATGGGTATGATTGATATGTTGGTCTCTACTTTGATCATCAAAAGCATAAGCAGTGTCTTCTACCTGTAATGGCAGATATCACATCAGTGAATTCTTGACAATTGAAATCAATGAATGAATAAAAATGGTATTTGAACCTAGAAATGTTGACCATAACTTAGCAATTAAGAGTCTAACTAACCTCCTGGGTAACCATGTTGTTCTACGAGCTGCTTGTCGCTCTCGAATGCTGCGTCTCTCCGTGGGTTCATTGATTTTGTGTTGTTGATTCAATAATGGACCTGAAAAATCAACTCTGTCTTGTTCCTGAACGAAAGATTAAAAGAAACAGTTCTAAATTGTTTCATAGATGAAGTAGTAGCAGATTAGGTAGCGTTTTCCATTTTTTTACCTTATTGCTTCTCTTGTTTATATATGGCAAATCTTCACTTTGATGAACTGCAGTTGAGAATCCTTGACAATGATGTTGCTTAGAATCATCGAAAGAATCCAGACGTTCAAATTTGGTCCATTTTTTTTGCATTTCGCTCCTCGAATACAAGTCATGGACAATTGATTCGGCATGAGTTCCAAACAAACCAACGCGGATGTCTTGACATTTTAGTTCTGAACTAGTTCTTTTTAGTAGGACACTTGAAGGATCGACTTTGCTTTTAACGGGAATTCTTGAACTATACCCATTGTAGGCAAGATCTTCATTTCGACTTCTCGCCCATGCAAACCCACTTGATGGTGTGATATGTAGAGGACCTGATAAATATATTTCTTCTTGGCATGATTTCTTTTGTTCCTCTAATAAGCAAGCATTGCTTTTACGCACATTTTGTATATTGGCCTGCAACTCCTGCCGGGTTCAAAGTAATTGTCAGTGGATTCCAACACTAAAGCCTTCTTTCTAACTTCAACACCACAGCTTATTTACACAAGTTTAGTATTCAAATGTAGTTTGGGTCAAATGTGCAACAATGTGTAAGATTTCCTCCATAGATACTTTTATATTTTGGCTATAGAAAAGAGTCGGCTTTAGAGAATACCTCGGCTGGTACTGCATGTTTTGGTTCAGGCAAAATATTAGATACTCTTACTCTTCTTCTCGTTGTTTCAGATTTTCGTGCTCTACCAGCTGCTCTTTTCCTGAAGATTGAGTTGTACTTTAGTTCCTCAAGTTTATAACAATCACCGTACCAGAAGATTCCTGCTTAAAGAATTTTTTTTATGGGTCGTTGAGAAGTTCTTAATGTCGAGTTTCAAGAAATTGCATGGTGATTTATCTTAGTTTTAGGTATCCAAGCTTATGTATGGAACTACTTCTCGGAAATGATTTAGCTTATACTTTTTCAGTGAAAAATATAAGAAGAGGTACTCACCGTCGTGCCTCATCACGAGTTCTAGCATCTATCTCCTTGTTTGGTGGGTACTTCGGCAAGGTTGATGCATGACATGCATAAGGTCTTGTTGTGAAATACTGAAACAATTAACAAATATTAAGGGCAACAAAGACTTTGAAGCAATTCGTTCTATCTTTTAGAAGCCAGAAAGAAAAACAGCTTTCAGCAATGCACATTCCATCAATGTTTTACCTTGGACTTAAGAGCAGCCGAAGCAGTGCCACGCTTGTCGGGTTCTATGGAGAGAAAAGTTTGTATTAAATTGAGAGCACTTGTTGGTAAATCTTTACAGGTAACAGAGAGGCTACTCGCGTTAAAATTCTGGGGTTTGAAAATAGTTGCATGAGGCAGTTTGAACTTTTTCCAATACTCATCAGGTGGGGAACCACAAAGCTTGAAGATTTTGTGCAATTGTTCGACCTGTAAATGGTAAAAATTAGTTCTTTTACTACTTCATCTGGAACAACCGAACAACTACAACGAATAGGAAAATCTGTTAATTTGTGACCAAATTGGAAATGCAGTCGCGTTTGTTCAGATGTTATATTTGTTTGCGCGTGATGCATTTCATAGTTATACCTCAGTTCTTCCTTTTATTATAGGCTTTCCGAGAAGTAGTTCAGCAAATAAGCAACCAACACTCCACAGATCAACAGATTGCCCATAATTGGTCGATCCAAGCAAAAGTTCGGGGGGGCGATACCATAAAGTAACAACTCGACTAGTTAATGGTTGATTGTGTCCGGCACTAACAAAATTTGCGAGGCCAAAATCAGCTATCTTCAGAACTCCTTCATCACTAACAAGAAGGTTGGATCCCTTAATATCTCGATGTATTATACCTCTTGAATGACAGTGTTCAAGGCCAGATAGTAATTGGTGCATATAGCATTTAACCTACACAACATGAACAGATCAAATTCTTAATATTGGTACATCCTAAATTCTAAAATACACAACCTAGTATTGAAAAAGAGTTTCGTATAGACGAACCTGTGACTCACTGAATTTGATGTCAGGACAAGATGATAATCCAGCAATATCATGTTCCATGTACTCGAAAACAAGATATACGCTAGTTGACAGTCGAGAGGTAATTAATCCTTCCAATTTCATAACATTTGGGTGATCCAGTTTGCGGAGGATCATAATTTCCCGCGACATAAATCTCACACTTTCTGGCTCAAAGTTATCAAACCGAACTTTCTTTAACGCAAGCATCCTCCCAGTTGCAAGCTCTCGCGCTCGGAAAACACAGCTGTATGTACCTTGTCCAATCTAAAAATACAGTCAGGAATGATTTTATTTAGTATCACAACAATGTGATAACCATTTAGTTAGTGCGAACGAAGAATGTAATGTAATCGATCCATGATTTCTATCAAAAACTGTAGAGAAAGCCAATACAGAAAATTGCCGTATTCACATACTTGCAGCACATGAACAAATGCAGCAATACCTTGTCAACGTATTAATCTACTCTAACGTTCGGATCGACATAAATTAGTCCAGAAAAGAGTAAATCAATAGCTAAATTCTTTTTCCATTGAAAATAACAAAAAAAAGAAGAAGAAACCCTCACCTTTTCCAATTTCTCGAAACTTTCAGCTCGAAGAGGAATCCAACCATAAATAGCTTCACCAGCAACAGCACTAAGCCAAGAAGGCCAACCAGCAGCAACTTGTTCACCTTCAACATGTTTATGAAAATTTCTCAATCTAAAATTACGATCTTCAACTTTGGGTTTCTCTCTTTTTGATTCTCCCAATTTATTATGTCCACCACCACCATTATTATTTCTTGAATTGATTACCTTCCTGAAATCTGGTTGTGGTAACTTTGTTTGAATTTGCAAAGAAGATAAACCCGATATCGCTGACCCATTATCTCGAAACTCTTCGGATGACGAAGGCTTTACTGAGGTAGCTTCTTTTGATGTTATACAACCCATCTAATGACTCTTATTTCGTGTACCATCAATCAGATTGAAAAACTCAAGAAAGATTGGTGAATTTTTCAACAGGAATTTCAGAAAGAAATTGAATTTTCTTTGTTTTGGGTTGGGTTGGAAATATTCAGGATTTTCTTCAAGAATGACAAGGATTCGTAACTAACTGAACCGAAATAAAATGTAGCCGTTATATTTTTTTCTCCTTTGCTCCTTGGTTTATATTTCCGTTTGTTTGACACTTTTTTTTTATTCTCTCACCTAAACCAAAAACATAACACATAGTTTAGTTGTTGAACCAGAGATGACCAACTAATGTACGAGTATTACCAAAACATCATTGAATGGGACTATTGCCGAGGTCGCCCGGATTTATGCAACAGAGACGCGACGCGCGGTTGAGCTAGATGGCAAAGAACCATCAAAACGCCAAGATTTGATTCTTCCTCACTCATGTAGAATGTCAGATGCTTTATAAAAAAGGTTGCTCTTTCCTGTCTTAGAATGTTCTCTGTCCATGTACGGTTAGAGTTAGTGATGGTGCATATTTTACTTATACAACTGCTGAATCCTGATTCTCCTGAACACTCATTATTATTAAGGTAAAAAATGGTCAGTGAGAACAAGATAATGCAAGGAAGAGTAAATCTAAAGAAAGCAAAAAGGAAATTATCAAACAAAGGGTATGGAGTCTTTGTCTTGTCACCACTTTTTTCTCCTTATATATAATATAATCTATTCTAACCTATTTGATTGGATTTTCCTTTTTCAGGACCCATTCATTATTTCTTTTCATAACAGAAAATTAGCTCAAAAATCAATTTCTCATCATTTCAAACATTATAGTTCAAGATCAATATTTTGTTAAATCGAGTATTTATGATTTATGTCGTGATTGTGCATAGAATATTGCCAGGTTAAATTTAAAACAGAGTTACAACACCAATGTATTTGGTTGTTATGATTCAAAAACAAAAATGTATTTATGTCGTGATTGTGGTTAAGTTAGTGGATCCAGTGAAACTTCTCCCGTTTGTTTCCCTGATAAAAGAGAGGACAAGTCCTTTCAACAAATACCAGTCTTACCAACTTTTAAACACCAACAATAAATCATTGAGCTAATTGTTAGAGTGGGAACTTAGGTTGTTATTCTGATGTAGGAATTAACCATGATTTTGCAACAACTGCATTGTCCACACAAGGACTAAAAGAATATGGTATAAGGCTATCTACTTTGTCCAGCACCAGGGCCGGGTCTGATAAGGTTGATATAGTAAGATAAATGCTTTCAGCAAGGGCGTAGCTAGAGAAAAAAAATTAAACAACAACAGATGAACAACTTCTTTTCTTTTTCTATATTCAAATATCTGCTTATATCATTTGCTTTCACATACACAAGGAGAAAAAAATTTCACAATATCATTATCTGTGTTTACATGAAAAAAGAATATACAAAACAATTTTATACTTGTATATGTATTGTATTGTGTATTAGTCGTCAGAAACATCAAACATAACGCGTGCAATGAACCAGTTACAAGTCACAAATGTTACCGCCAATCTTGACAGGTTTCTTAAGCTAGGCATTATCTGTTTTCGCCCTCTTTTTTCTTCGTCAAATTCGAAAGATCAGCATGATTCAAAGCCACAAACTTAGTGTTACTCGAGAAAAGTTTAGCAGAAAAGGAAATTAAAGTGTCTACCTGATTTGTTGAACATTTTCATGTTTTCAACTGTCTTTCAAACCCCGATTCATGTTATGAATACACAACCTAATTGGTATGCTCTTCTTTTTTTAACTGTTCTGCTAAGGCATATGGTTGTTTTAAATGTCCCATATGACTGTTTGTTGTGTTATGGCTACTGTTCTTAGGTGCTGGCACATCATGATTGTGTTTCCCCTCATATGTTGTAATGACAGCTTTAGGGTCTGCTGAAGCTCTTTCAACATGCTTACGCACATTACACCCAGCAGTTGTGCATTTGTAATAGCTCCTGCAGATACTCATCAGATACAAAACAAATCAAAATTCATAAATTGTATCTAGACCTCAAAAAATGAATGATCAGTGGAAAGTAAATACTCTGGGCCTGGATGCCTTGTATGTAAATACTAAATAGAAATATATTTGGCTATTTGTTATAGGTTTTATTCCATCTAAGTTGGAAGCCATATTGATGAGTCTAATGACCCAAAAGTAACCTCCACTCTACCATAGTTTTTAACCCACCATTATCATATACAAACGTGTAACAAATTGTTCACTAATATGAAACAGGAAACTTAATGATGAAGAACGTGGGTCGTCCGTTGAATAATACGTTGTGAATAATATAGACTTAGTAAGGGCTAGCTATTATTGTGTACCTTGGATGAGGATTTCCTTTGACCACTTTCTGCCCATACTTGCGCCACCTAAAGCCATCGTCCAAAAGATCAACTTCACTTGTCGTCTGCACAATTATCCTCGAGCCTGTCTTATGTGATGAAGATGGTTCTGGTACCCTAGTTCCAGTGTTTCTGATCAATTAGAACAAATATTAGCAACAATGCAAAACTTAACAAACACACAGCTAGAGCGAGAACATTATTAGGTTGAACACTCACGGTCTTTTTCGCTCAGGTTCATCATCATCTTCCTCGTCAGATCTCATGTCAGCTCCATCACCATTTTCCCCATCTTCACTCAACCCAGATAACTGTTCCGGTGTCGCTTGCAAGGATTCATGATCATATGATTTGGATAACTCTCCATACTCGGACTGCATAAAATGCATATTCCCTTCAGAATTTGCCACTTCTTTTGCACGCCTACTAGTTTTAGGTTTTTGATGGGTGTGCTTCCCTGTATAAATAATCTCAGTTACATGCCCATCGAGAGAGCGTTCCACCTTTTTCTTTACAGGACAATTTGTACTGGTACATTTGTAGTAGCTTCTAGGATATTCACTGCCTTTCACTTGCTTCTGCCCATACTTCCGCCAGTTGTAGCCATCATCGGCTGGCTTATCAACTGCAGGGGGAAGATGTTGGAATCTGGTATCAGAATGACGGGGCTCTGAATATTCTGTCATTGTTTTTGGGTTGGATGAAAAGGGCTGAATGAATTGGGTTGCAGTTGCATTTGATGTATAGGGTTGATGTAGTGCTAATGTAGCTGTAGGATATGCTGATAGAGAAGTCGGATATTCAACATGGCTGTGCATAATAGATTGAGAATGAACAGCTTGAGCTGTAACTTGCGCTAGGGCTTGTTGGTGGGAGATCCCGATGGTACCCTACACATATACAAATTAGATAATAAACACCACCATATAAGAAAATCAACTGCTACATAAACACGTGCCAAAAAGGCTGACATTTCAATAATTCAGACATGGTGTTCATACAAGCAAGTCACAAACATTGAGCATATTCTCATCTGAACTAACGAGACGAAACACACGAGAAAATGAATTAACATCTTACATTAAACATGAGACCCATTGCATACAATTTATAAAAATTTATCTGACGATATAATATTCCACGCAAATTTGGACAAAATTTCAATACCATGACATTCAATACACCACTGAATCCAAATTATACCTCAAAATACAATAACAACAAAAGGGAAAACAATAATTTTCACATCAAAATTAAACCTTTTTTGAGGTTTTCATATTGAATACCAAATTTCCAACAACAAAGCTTTCAAATCAAAATAGAGAAACCCAAATTACCTGATTAGGAAGAAACATTCTAGGAGAATCAAACAAGCTAGTTGGGCTTAACCCAGGTGGAACAGTAAATATAGGAGGTTGAGCAATCATTAAATTCAATGAATAGTTTTGTTTAATTCTAGAATCTCTAACACCACCACCACTTCTTCCATGTTGATCAAAATGAGTCATATCTTCAGCAAAGAAGGAATTTTGTTGTTTCCAAGCAGAGATAGGTGAACCCATAGCACCAGCAAGTAGTTGTGAAAATGATTGTGCTTGATCACTATCCGTAGAAAAGAAATTTGCAACAAGTGTCATAGGACCAGGACTTGTTCCACTTCCATTTCCTCCATTATTACCAGTAAAGAGATTCTCTAGTGTTGAACGTGGTGGTAAGGTAATTGTTGGACGTGTTGTTGCTGGTGTTATTATTCCTCTGTTCTTCTCTGCTGCCATTAAGGGATTCTCTGTAACTCTAGTCTGTTGTTTTTGGATAATATCCGGCTAGGGTTTTGAAAAGTTTGATATTATTCTGAGAAGTACTACTATGATTTTATTTTGTCTTGAGAGGAAATCAACATCCTTTTTGGTTTTTCTTTGTTGTGGTTTTCTTTGCTTTTAGAAATGAAAGACTAAAAAAAGTACAAGGCAAAGTGAGATGAATGAAAATGACATTATTTACTTAGAAGACTTATTTTTGTTTTTATTTGGTTCTAATGTGAACTTAAATTCCCTCCAAATTAAACTCAGATGAAATGAAAATCTCTATCTTTTTTTTCTTTGACAAGCATTACTTTCCAAGGCTACAACAGACTACAGAGGTTAACAATATCCGGCTTTGAGAATTATGGATCCAGCAACTTTCCATAGAATTCCGTAATCGTCTGCAGCAGTCGTGTAGTGACACTAGTTAAATCCAATTTGACAAAAAAACTTCTGTAAAATGCAAAATTACCCAACATATTCTTCTTCTGTTTTTGCACAACTGGTGCATGAATTGGCTGCCAAAGCTAATTCATGTTCATCCTTGGCTTGTTTACCATGGTAATTGTCAATCAATTAACCATCTTTTTACAATAGCATTGGGTTATATATGTATATATATTTAAATTTAACATATGATTATATATTGACTTAGCCCAATGTGTTGGGGGCAAGAAACCTTGTGCAGATTGAGCAATGACCATGGAGATAGGTCATGCAGTCACGCCCTATTATTTATTCATTTAATGCCGGAATTTAAAATTGGCAAATTGAGACAAAAGTCCGGAATGAATAATAAATGCCTACATATCTGTATTTATGCAGGTGGCTGCTTCTTCTAATGAAAACAATAGTAAACTAACATCCCATTTGGTTGGAAAAATCTGAATCCTAAGAATTTAATTTTGGGATAGTCCAATTTTTAAAATTAAATTCTGTTGATATGCCTTGAATCAGTCGTTGGCCAGAATACATATATTGTACCTAAAATACATTCGTTTTCCGCTTTCTAGTCGAATTAGGGTTTATTTCTTTGCCCTATATATATACATACGTTGTACCTAGAATATGTATATCTCAGTATTCTGCTCTATAATAAAACTCTGCTTTCTCTGTTGTGGATGTAGCTAACGTAACAGTTAGTGAACCACGTAAATCTCTGTGTCTCGATCTCTATTATTGTTCTCGTTCGATCTCTCGTTACAACAAATTCAAATCTAAAAAATTAGCGTTTGGTTGAAATAATTCGATTATTTATTTTTATCTCGGAATCCAATGAATTGGTGCAATGAAAATCTATTATTTCAGAGAGAGTTGAATTTCTAAAAATCAAAAATCTTAATTATATAGAATTGATTTATCCCGTTTGATTTAAGTAATTGGACATATTCATAAGAATTGAATTATCTAGCCTTCAATTCCTTGGACCAAATATACTATAAGGGTCATTGTCTTTCCAGACCTTGGAAAATCGCCCATCGACTTTATTTTACGAAACTTGACGGTGAACTGAGCGAGAGGAAAAAAATCAGCAGGTTCAACTCACAAAATTTTCCAAATTCAACGAACAGTCCAATTATACGAGCAAAACTTGTGGAATTTACAAAATGCAGGAGAATTAGAGCTTAAAAGAGAAGAGGATAACCCCAAAACTAACAGCGAATCAAAGCAACCAAGAATAGTCATGTTAGAGAGGAATATTCGGAATCCAGCTGACGATTAGAAATAAAAATAAATGTACATTGATTGGATAAATATTCCAATTTGGGTTATAATAACTTTTAAGAGTTTAACTTTAATGTTGGCTCTTCTGTTTTTCAACTCTTGGAAAAATGTCAAATGTCAAATTAATATTTTAGGAAGCAAATTCATCGGTTGTTTCAATAGCCCACACTAAATTTGTTTACCTCATCATAGTTTTCTTTATAATCATCATGTATGACAACATGTGTAGTTCAGGCGGAAAGTGATATCACCGTCCGTCACGGAGGTAAGCTACCGCCTTAAAGTAATGTTTGTCATTATTATTAGATTCTTCAACCAAATTTCAAAAATAATATGATACTCTGTTAAAAATATCTCACATGAATTATTAAATATGGTATAATTATTTGGTGTTAATATCTACATATGATTTACTTTATTCATTATCCTCCTTGACTTATCAAAATATAATATCAAAATGTTTTAATATTCGTACTTGAGGACAGAGACATCAAAAGGATCCATTTGTTACGTGAAATGTCATGTATGCTTGTGTATACCTGACTCGAAATGATATAGCAATTGAAATACAAGGAAACGCCTTTTCCACCAAGGAACCCACCTTTTCAACCTAGTTTCAAGAATGAGGATATATATGGAGAGACCAGAGACTGAAATTTAGTCTACGTCATAAGATTTCTTTCCTTTTCTTCTATCAAGCACAAAAGGATGGGCACTCTCTAACGCAAATCATTGACCATATATGTTTGATGTCCACTAGATGGACAGATAGATTAAGCTAATGCAAACAAAATCCTAATCAGTTTTTAAAACCCCAACGTTAGTCTTAAATATATTTTAACATTAATTACTCTCAGTGACGTGCCTACAATGCTAGTTTATTGAAAAGTTGTGTCGTTCGTGCAGGGCACCTAACCAACAAGTCATCCCAGAGACTAGAATGAGACCTCTTTGATAGATTGTTGTGATTCCAAGTTTCCAACAACTGGCTAAACTTTAACAATGATTTTTGATTCTTGATCTGTTGATAGGTGACAATGTTTGAAGCGCATTGTTTTAACGTGACCAAATCAATGGAACCTGGTTTTTGGTTCTTCTAAATCTAAGCTCCTGCAAAAAATATCTCCCCCCCCCCCCCTCCACACACAACAATAAATCAAAGAGGTCTCATT
>JAJJMC010015859.1:10261851-10283272 GCA_023531435.1 Papaver californicum
GGTGGGTTTAGGGGGTCCCATGTTTGGTAAATAGGAATATGATTCCCAAAAAGTAAGGGAATATAAAACCCATAGAGGGTGGTGGGTTTAGGATTCCCCCTCGCTATGCAGCGGATGGTGGGAAGGGAATCATATTCCCTAGAGAGGGGGTGATTTCATTCCCCTCGAGCCTCTTTCACCCCATCCTTTTTTTTCAAACCAAATTTTGACACTTACGACGTCACGGATTCATAAAGAATTGATCCATTTAGTTTAGATGGTGGGAAGGGAATCATATTCCCTGGAGATGGGGAATCCTAAACCCGTCATCCTCAATGGGTTTTGTATTCCCTTATTTACCAAACATGGAAATGGAATTATATTCCTGGGAAAGTGATTCCATTCCCTCTAACCAAACACGCAGTTAGGGTTAACTATCAAGTGGTGGATGTTTTAAAAAAGATACTAAAAAGTTATAAAAAACCTCAAACATATACCAAACGTGATCAGTTGTAGTTAAATAAAATTTAATTTATTATTTTATTACCAGGAAAACAAGAATTTTATTAAGAACCCTTATTTGGAGAATACTCTCACAAATTAGGGGATACTCACGGTTATATATGACTGGATTTAACTAAGGGGTATTTTTTAAATAATTAAATTATCATGTCACTATATCGATTGAGAAGTGGGTACTGTTCTGGTTCTGGTTCTTCAATTAGTTGTTGTTGGTGGTGTTGAAGATTGAATACAAAGAGAAACAAAACAAAGAAGATGAACAAAAAGAGAAGGTTAAAAGGATTGTTGTTCTTGAACATAAAACCAATTGCAAATACGGAAGATAACATTTCTTTCTTAGGATTTAACGATAAACCCAAACAACAAGTAACAGAATAATGTTTGATTGTAAGAAAGAAGAAAACCCAATGAAAGATTTGAGAATTTGTGTTTGTATTTATATACAAACTCGTTGTGTGGCTCTAGGGGTGCACAAAGGTCGGTTCGGCTCGTTTATTGGCAGAACCGAGTACATGTACCTCTCTATGGTCGATTCTCTACCCGTGTACGTGTACCATGTACCTTATACTAGCGGTTCGGATCGGTTTCGGTTTTGTACCTGTTTTTTTAGATGAATATAATTGTGTTTTTTACGGGAAGATGTGCGATTTTAGGTGTAATATTAACGTAGCTAGAGTGGCTACTGCATATTAATGGAATTCCTTAAGTAATCTGTCCCAATTTCATATCTGTGTCAATATTAAATTCTTGGCAAATGCCAAAAACAAGGTTATGAAGAAAATGAGAGTCTGAACAGTTATTATGCGAGATAAGTTTTTACCATCAAAGCTCCAGTAAGATCAGAAAGTAGATGTCTGACAAGTAACTTTCGCATACTGTTTGGTGCTATTACGAACATGTAAATGGCGAAAAGTAGTAGGTCCGTTAAAGAGAGTAAAGATCCCAGGAAGCCTTTCCACATCTAGCAATAAATATATGATGAATCAACTTCCTTGTTTTCTATTAACCTCCAGTTGATAAGCTATATCTCAGAAAAACAATAAGTTCTTATGAAATTAAGGGTAGCACCTTATGTGGCTCGCTAAGTAGGTCGGCTTTCTATCTCACCCAATTGAAAATTTTAACCATCTAAATTCAATCTAAAGCAAAAGCTACTTAGGATGTGATGAATATTGCATAACTAAATAAGCTGGAAATTCAACTTACCAATCAGGTAGGCCAAAAAAGGTCTGGAAGAATGTTCTTTTGCCTTCAATATCCAGTTGCACAATCAGCTCAAGTCCACAGAAAGAGAATGCTCTTTGACGCTTCCTTTCTTTAGGCCACAGAAATGTTCCACGCTGATATTTAGACACAGACATATAAGAAATTTGGTACATTTGGTTTAGTTTCGGTCGGTTCCTAGATAGAACCTGTACCTGGTACCTGGGTATACTCGGTTCTCTTTTTTTGTACTTGTATCCGACCCGAGATCCTCGGTTTCGGTTCAGTTTCGGTTCGGTCCTTTGGTTCCGATTGGTTCCTGTGCAACCCTATGTGACTCCTTTTCTCTCTAAATTTTATTATATATAAAATATTGTTTTAAAACCTTTGTTTAAAATATATTCAATACAGACTCCTACCTTCTTCTCCTTTTCAAAAATTAGGTTAAAATTGGGGGTTTTGAGCAACAGCCGGTATTGGTTAGATTAAGAATGCAATACCGACTGTTAGAGTCGGTATTGGTTCAGTATTGGTTAGATTATGAATGCAACACCGAATGCAACAGTCGGCACTGGTTTGCTGATTAAGGTAATACCGATTCTAGTTTACCCAATGCCGACTGTTAGTTTTTGTACTGGTGAAATTCTGCCAAGTTTCAAGCCACCGTCGGGATTGTTGTGGGACATTATGCAATGCCGATTCTAGTTTACCCTATGCCGACTCTATTTAATCTTAACAACACTTGGGGGATACTTTAGCCACTGCCAAAATTATTTGGATAAGGGGTTCTTCAAATTACTTTCATAATGTTTTTTTTTATTATCCCCTAATTTATGAGAGTACTTTCCAATTGAGGGTTCTTTATTAATGCAAAGAATTACAAGGTTTGATTAAGGAAAACAGGACTATAGTCCGTCCTTTCCTCAACTATATTGAACCTTCTACGCTCAACAGATACCATACATGATTAGTTGTGGTTGAGTAAAATTTATTTTTTTTTATCAGGAAAACAAGAATTTAATCAATATAAAAATTACAAGGTTTGATTAAGGAAAACATAATTGTAGTCCATCACTTTCTCAACTATATTGAACCTTCTACAGTGTCTAGCTACCAATTTTAGACTAAGAAAATGAAATTTCTGCTAACAAAGCTAAATTTTGAAAATAAAAAATTGTTAAGCATGACAATGCAGTCATCTAAAGTAGTACTACTAAACCAACTAACTTGGTAGTTGTTATTATTCAGGTAAAATAATATTTTTAACATCATTGTGGATGCAAATGCACTCTATTCTTTTGCTCTTGGACCAGTTGATAGCTTTCATAACAGCAAGGCTTTCAGTTTCTTCAGGATTTCTTGCTAAGCCATAAAAGATTTTACATCCTTTATAGAACCTGTTAAATCAGTTATGAAAAGACCAATACGAATATTGTTAGTATCCTTGTCATAAGATGTGTCATGTAAAATTGTAATGCAATTAGTTGGGAGGCCTTTGCAGAAGCTTTATAAATAATTTTCGAAGTAAATATATGAGGTGTTGGTAGTTATGTTGGTAATTTTGAACTCATAGCTTAATTGCTTTCAAGAGTAAGTTTAATAGAAAAACTTACAGTAGATGAGGGGTTAAGGTTCTTGTCTTGAAATACCTTATAATACTTATCTCTTCATATACACCAAGTAGTAGACAAAATAGAGCATACCATATCCATATATTTAACATTAGACAACCATTTTAGAATCCACTCCTCAATAAAGATATTTGAGTTAGAATCGAGATGAACATGATGGCCATAGTGAATAACTTACCATACAACTTTGGAAAAAAGACAGTGAACGACTAATTAAATTCAATAGTTTCATTGGAAAGAAAGGGCAATTTCATATAATTTTGTAAATTAGGTTAATATGGATGCATGTTTGTAGACATTTGACCATTGATGGATTTATATGCAGATTTAATGGAAAAAATTACTAGTTTTAGTATATGGCAAAATTAATTTGTCAATACCAGACATGAGAATTCTGGTGTTGACAATTTTTTGGCAGTTATCAAGAGTGAAAAAAGAGATAACAAGGTCAGTCTTCTACTATTTAGTATCCTGATCTATGAAAACAACAACTACAATATTAGGATTGGGGAAAGTCATACACAAAGGAAAAGAGGCATTAGGGACCCAGTTATCATAGAAAGCAAATATGTTGTTATTCTACTTCCCATAAATAGTGTTTTTTAACAACTTAAGAATGCGTATACTTTTCGAGACCCATAAAGAGTTTGACTTTAGGATGATATAATGGATGATCGTTCTTAAAGTATTTACATCTAAGAATTGTAACCCACGACTCATCAGGAGCATGAATGAGTCTCCAAGAAAATTTAGACAATAAAGCCATGTTGAAATGTTTTAGATTTCTTAAACCTAAACCACCATGGACTTTATGGGAGCATACATTGTTCCATTGTTTGGTGTAGATACCACCTTGATATTCCCTCCACCCCTCACCAACAATCTCTTTGGGATGCTCCATTTTATGAATCATATAGTCAGGAATAAGAAAAGTGTTCATATGATTAGGGCTGTACACGGTAACGGATAACCGCTAAAACCGAACCGAACCAAACCAAACCATTTACTATGGTTTGGTTTTGGTTTGAAAGGTTAAAAAACCGAGGTTAATGGTTTCAGTTTTGGTTTGATGTAAAACCGAACAGAAAAACCAAAGGCTAACCGATTATATCAGCCGTTGATATAGTTTCTGGATTATAATCCATGTCGTCCACTCAAACCTTATAATCTTCTCTTCATTCAGATCTAAACATTTTCTGCCATAAATATATTAACATTATATCCTACCCATTTATTTGAACTATAAAAACCTTTTAGCAGAACCCTAAGATTATTTTGCTTCTATATATTTCTTTGTCTTTCTTTCTCGGCCGCCATGGATGTTTGAAACTTCAAGGAATCATTAGATTCATTACTCACTAGAGAAGATAACGAAGATTACATTAGAGAAATATTACGTGGGGGAGTTTATTTGGAATTTAGAAACTAGTTATTTTCTCTCTTTTCTTTCCTTCTCATTCTTTTATTTTTTTTTCTTTAAATTTTTCCTTCTCCTTTAGAAAAAGAGCAGAGAAATCATAAATATGATGGAGTTTTTTAAGAAAATCAAATATTTTTTTTACTTGAAGATGCTGATGAATCGATGATCCTTTGGTTCTGTTGTAAGGTTTTGAATGTAATAAATTTATTTTGTTAATCATATACTAGAACTTGACTTAATCATATTGTTTATTTTCTGATTGATATATATATTGAATTTGAGATTTAGCAAACTGTTTATTCTTACACCATGTTCTTTTTATTTAATTTATAGTTCAATTACGATGTTAGTATATATGGGTTTAGGGAGTTCTTCAAGCAACATGGAATTCAATCGTTGAAACCAAAATGAAATTGGATGTGGAAAAAATCATCTATTTTTATGTTTTTGAGTTGTTGTTGTTCCATTTGAATGAAATGATATTGAAATCCTTGATGATTTTAGGGCAAGTAATACTATTTTTTATGTAATTGTGATTTCTTTTCTCTTGTGAAATTTTCTTTTTTTGCATTTTTTTTTAAACTGTATAAAATAATCTGTTATCCAGAACCGACTGGACAAAACCGGAACCGAATCGGTTCGGCTCAGAACCGAACCGATTGTTAATGTATTGGTTTTGGTAATGAAAACCAATAACCGAGTACCATTGTTTCGGTTCTGGTTTGAGAAAAAACCGAACCGAACCGAACCGAGTCATGTACAACCCTACATATGATAGATAATAAAGTACTACTTAAGAATATGCTAAACAAGCACATATCTTCCATCTTTAGTAAGTTGTTTGCCTTTGAATTTTGCTACCTTCTTATCAAAGTGATCAACAAGGTGAGCAAATGACTCATACCTAGATATGTAAATGAAAAAAGGTATGCCTAAATTTTTCTCTTTCAGTTCTACCTTTTAATATTTAAAGATCTAATAAGAGAATCACAAACCTCAGGATGAACATTCTGCTGAAAAAACATTCTAATTTTTTAAAATTAATGATTTGATATGAGCGAGAGCTAAAGTATTTAATGACGAACATGAAATTATTAGCTTAAAAGTGGAAAGATTTATACAAAACAAGACAATCATCAGCAAAGAAGAGATGAGCAATGTTTGGGGCCACTTTACTGACTTTGATAACATGAATGAGCTGAGATATGCTCAAACAAAAAGAAGTTTTATGGAGAAAGACTTCATGCAAAGAATGAACAAGTAGGGTAATAATGGATATCCTTGCCTTAGACCTATAGTAGGGAAATAAGCAACACACTGGGATGCATTGAGCATAATGGATAAACTAGTGGTGCTAATACATTGAAAAATCAGATTACATCACTCATATGAGAGCTGATAAACACATTATTTGTCTAATTTGTTCCTAATTCTCTGTATTATTAGTGCTCGATTTTATACTTATTGTGTGATTTTATGTGTTTCTAGGTATTTTTAAAAAATAAACATTTGTGGAAAAACTGGCTCAAAAAGTTATTTAAGGCACCCAATAGAAATTACTAAAGGCACCCAGACAAATTGATAAAGGCACCCTCCAGGTTGATAAGGGCACCCTCCTTTTGAATTCAAATCCGATAATGGTGGGAAGCAATCCCTGTACGCGTGAAAGTTAATTGAATGATTTGAAAGCGAGATTTTTGGGGTTTTAAAGAGTGTTTGACTATACCAATTTGAAGAAACAACTTAGACAGGTCAAAACACGTCATTTAGAAGTGTTTGTTGTCGTAAAAACAAGTTTAAAATCCCATCTGCATCCGGAAAAAGAGTTTCACCCTGATTTGGATTTACAAGAATTATAGTTTGTTTTGGATTGATCTTTGAGTCTTTATCGATTAAGGATGAGTTGTTAGGGTTTGTGGAACCTATAAATAGCAAATATGAGGAAGAAAAATCAGGTAGAGAAGCTCGGGAAAGAAAAACAGGAAGAAGAAAAAAGTGTTTCTGTTGTAGTGAAGAATAGGGAATAGGCGACGGTTTCTTCAACTGAACAACAACGTTTATCTTCAGCTTTGAAACATTTATCTTCATGTGCAACGGTTCCTTTAACCCATCTGCAACGTTAATCTTTGATTTGTAACATTTATCTTCAAGCTCCATTGCAACAGTTAATCTATAACGCCCAGAAAACGTTGCAGATTTCCTATTTTATCATTTTTAGTTTCTTTTCTTCTTCTCAAGCACTTTTGAGCCATGTATCAATCTTTTGAGAGTATTTTGAGCATGATAAGCTAAACCCCACCACTGGAACAATAGAGGAGGCCATATTTCATGAATGAAAGGTAACTATTTTTGATTCTTAATGACTTTTGCATTGATTTATGATTTTTCTTAATTAGTTGTGATTTTGTTTGATGGTGTATGCTGGGAATTAAGAGCTTTTGATGCGCCATGCTTGTGATTTACAGCTAATGTTTTAGAAATCTACTTTTGGCAAAGAAACAAAGTCAATAAAAGAGCTATAGTGGTTAAAGAATCATAGTAGAAATCATTCAGAAGTGATTTTGGTGGAATCCTGAGTTCCAGTTCTTCCCAATATTATTAAAATCTTTTACTTATTTTCTAGTTTAAATTAAAATTAGGTCTAAAACGAATCTTCACAAGTCTCAACAAACGAACTATTTTTACCACTTTTCTAAAACGATCAAGTTTTTGGCGCCGCTGCCGGGGACTTGTTTTTAGGTTTGCTTTAAGTTTTTTTTTTTAGGTTAGTTAGTTTAATTAGATTTTTTTAATCAAAATCACAACTAATCAAAATAAGTTTGAGCCAAAGATTATATTTATATATTAAAGACTTGGAGTCAAAGATAAATCAAAAAGAACGGGAAAAAAAATTATTTTATTTGTTTAATTAGGTTTTAAAAAAATAATAATTTGTAGGGTTTTATTTATTTCTGTATTAAGAAATCTTTTATTATTTTGGTAATTTTTGTAATTTTTGGACTTTTTCTTTCGACTTTGGACTTTAATTTTTTGGAACTTTTGGACATTATTTTTTTAAGCCCTACGGAAGGGTATTATTAAATATAAACTGCACAGGGAAGGACGACAATTACAATATTGTCTCAGCCCCTCGGGTTCGTACACTGACATAGGAGTCGGTGGCCTGAGTCGACTTCAACTGTTCATCGCCCTTCTGGGACAGAAGTTAAAACTCTATCAATCCACAAAACACCTGCAAGTGGATTTTCTGTATTCCTTCGTAATGTATATATGTTAAGGATTGAATACGGATTTATTTTTTAGTAAAGGGAAAGAACTTGCCACACAAGATAAGAACTCGGATTTCATCATCGTTTCCTTCTTGCCCGCTTTAGGAACACGTTACCAAACGCGAACCTAAGCCTTAAAATTTGACTAGAAAGAGACCGATAGGGTAACGAGCTTATAGGAAAGTCATTCAAAAGGACTGTATTGGTTACTCAGTTAGCCTAACTCAAAGTTCAGGAAGGTTATTTTAAGTAGATTCGAGCCGCCTTGTAACCCAAGGTAACGTTGCCAAAGAGGCAGGGTTATCAAAGCTCCTTAGAGCTTATCCTTTTTCTATTTGACTTAATCTAATTCAGATCGTTCTAAGAGGTTTGCTAAAACTCTAACTAGTTTTCTTTTGAAAGAATGGAAGCTAGTCTAGAAACAATCCTTCCAATTAGGATTTAGTTTTTTAGTTTTTTTTTTTAGTGTATGCCAATACCGCTCGAAATCATCACTGAGGGAGCTTGGAAAAAAGACACTCTAGGTCGTTTGATTAGTGACAAACCTAGTAGTTCTGTCCCTGGAAACGAGGACCTCGAAGATTCTTCTTTTGAGGACCCTGTTTTTGGAAATTTCAATTTTGAAAACTTGACATTGTGTGAAGAAGTTACTCATATTCCTTTGATAGCGCCATCAATGGCAACTTTAAAAGCTTTGTTGAACTCGACTAGGACTTCTCGTTCATCATGTATCAAGTTAGCTGAAACTGAAGCAAACTATGAGTTAAAACCTCGGACCATACAGATGCTCCCAATTTTCTTAGGGAAAGAAAACGAAAACCCATATTTCCATGTTATGGATTTTAAGGAAATATGTAGTACCATCAGGATTAAGGACCTAGATGATGAAACATTGAAACTTAGATTGTTTCCTTTTTCACTAAGAGACAAAGCCAAATCTTGGTTATATAGTTTGACTTCCGAGTCAATTGAAACCTATGAACAACTTACATCTTCCTTTTTCCAGAAGTTTTTCCCTAGGCACAAAACATCATCTATTAGGCAGCAGATTTGCACAGTTGCTCAACAAGAGGGAGAATCTTTATATAGGTATTTAGAAAGGTTCAATGACTTATTATCACAATGTCCTTATCATGGTTTAGAAAAAGTAAGGCTAGTTCAGATCCTCTACGAGGGTTTATATTATTCGATACAACCATGGTTGAGTCTGTATGTACACGTGGGTTTGAAAATAAAACTGTCGATGGTGCGATGACATTTTTGAATGAAATCGCCAAAAAAAACCAGCAGTGGGAAAACAGTAGGGAGCCCCATAAAACAATTCTTCTAAGTAGAGAAAATGTCAATAGGGTAGAAGGATCTTTTGAATCAGATGCCAAAATAGCAGCTATATCGAAAATGTTAGAATCTTTAGAATTGAGTCAATCTAGTTTTGGAATTGAGCCCAAATCATTTTGGGAAGGAAAGACTGTTGAAGAGAAATCCCATGCCGTTTGTAATAGCACTAGATTTGATAATCATAAGAAGTTTGACCCTAATTCAGAAACCTATAACCCTGGTTGGAGAAACCATCCTAACCTTTCTTGGTCTAAGGGCCAGAGTCAGGGTCAGTCTAGTAATTCTAAGATTCCCTCAGGTTTTGGTTATACAAAGAATCCTTCTGGAACGGCACAATTTCAGAATCCAATAGATAAAACGATCATGAGTTTAGCAGAGTCTGTCACCTCATTAACTCAGAACTTTACAGATTTTCAGCAGTTTGTCAACCAAAGTTTACGAGAAAATCAAAAGATCGTTCAGGCTAACAGTCAGGTTATTTCTAATTTAGAAACTCAGGTTGGTCAAATCGCTGAGTCTTTGAAAGAAAGAGAAAAAGGTAGGTTTCCTAGTTAGACCCAACCCAATCCTAGAAGAGTTCATGAAGTATCTTCTGGTGAGAAATCATCAAATCATGTGAATGCAATTAGAACCCTTAGGAATGGTAAAGTAGTAGACAACAAGGTAACCATGCCTGATAGTGAACATACTGTAGTTCACCCTTTTGAGCCAGTAGATGAAGAGACTAATAAAGTCTCTAAAAAGCACGATGCAGTTCCTTATAAGCCAGATTTTGTGTCCAGAGCCCCGTTCCCACAATACCAACAAAGAAGGAATCCAACTTTAACGACATATTAGAGGTTTTTAAGAAAGTCACTATCAACCTTCCATTATTAGATGCAATTAGGCAGATTCCTATTTATGCCAAGTTCCTTAAGGATATGTGTATGCGAAAGCGAAAGCTTAGTGTACAAAAGAAAGCCTTTTTAGCTAGTCATGTGTGTTAAATTATCCAGAACAATACAACTCTTAAGTACAAAAACCCAGGGTCCCCAACCATTTCTTGCACAATAGGTAACTACCATGTTGAGAAAGCGTTACTTGGCTTAGGAGCCAGTGTGAACTTACTTTCGTACCATGTGTACCTCCACTAGGACTTGGTGATTTGAAACCTACTCAGATAACACTGAAATTAGCTGATAGGTCTGTGAAAATTCCTCGTGGTGTCATAGAAGATGTTCTTATTGAGATCGATAAGTTTATATATCCAGTTGATTTTGGTGTCCTTGATACCCAACCTTTCCCTGACCCAGAGAATCATATACCTGTGATATTAGGTCGCCCGTTTCTAGCTATATCTAGTATGATCATTAACTGTCGAAATAGTATTATGAACTTATTTTTTGGTAATATGACTATTGAGCTGAATATTTTCAATATTAGTAACCAACCACCTGAGCTAGATGACACATGCATTGAAGAGGTGAACATGATAGGAACATTAGTTCAGGAGTCATTACAAAACACTCTGTTAGAAGATTCATTAGAGAAATGCCTAGATCGCTTTAGGTTTGATTTTGACGATGATAGTGTTATTAATGAGGTGAATACTTTGTTAGATTATGTACCTTTCATGGACACTTATAATATATGGAAAACTAAGTTTGAACTTCTACCAGTTTATAAGTCCACCTTATTTCCTTCTATAGAGGAAGCTGAGTGTAGTTCTGACCTTAAGGACTCTAGAATCCAACCAATAGTTTTTAGTCCATTTGAGAGTAATGTCCATCCTAAGTTTGGGGGTACCGATGATTCTTGTGATTGTCAAGGATCCCTGCTTAAAGTCCCTAACTTGGTACTTGACATATGCACCTCTACCATTTTACAAGATCAGCTTCAAACTATATTCCTGAGCCTGTTGATATCCAGAAAGAAGTTCAGTTGTTAGAAACCCATCCTATGATCGATGTGGTTTACCTAGGAAATAATACCAAGATTGACTTTGTTTTCCCACCAAAATATTTTCTTCCATATGTGGGAACGTTTGAATTTCAAATGTGTCAGTTATTAAGTTTTGAGACTAAGCCTAATTACTTTAGAAAATTAGAATTGACACATTTTCTTAAGAATGACCACCATTTTCATAGTAGTCAACTGTGTGAGTCCAATCTGATAGACTTTGAGGATCCATAATTATTCAGGTTATTATTATGTACTTCTAAGTTCTTAGTTGAGTTACTTCAGACTCTACAACCTGATTCTCCGGATCCTTCCAACGAGGAAATCCAGCCCATGAAAATATTTTATTTAGACCCTTTTATAGAACCTGAACCACAGCTAGATGTAGTTGTCTTAAGCAAAAAACCAGATAAGGGTGCACTCGGTTTGTTTATTTTCTTGGCCTGCTGCAGTTTCCTTCTATTTTGGATAGCATTATTTTATTCAGATGATCCACAGTTGTTCCGGCTATTGCTATATGATTTTATGAGGTGACTAATTCTTTCTTAGTTTGGCTGAAAACTTTAAACTTAACACTTCTTGGGAGGTAACCCATGCTCATGCGACACGGTAATATCTTTTCATAACTCCTTTTCCTTCGATTGGTAACAGTTTCTCCTTGTTCATGTATTTAATCATTCATCTTTAGAACATTGAGGACAATGTTAGATTTAAGTTTGGGGGTAAGGGAGAAACTTTTAAGTTGAAATATGAAACTCCAAAGTCTAGAAACTTGTGAACAATTCAGGATGACACTAACCATTCTAGGTAGATAAAAACTTAGCTTTTTTTCTATAGGAATTGGTGTGCATGTTAAATGGTCTATTCATAAAAAGACAGATTTCAGGTGTTAGAAATAACATGATAGTTGTCATCATATCTCAGAGTGTATCTCGACCATATCACCTTCTGTTTTTATTTTTGTAATTTTTGTGTTTCTCTAAATGATTTGGTGGGGCACCAATATCGAATTGTTATCGTCGCCAGGATGGAGTAGAGTGTTTGAGATTATTTAGACTATGATTCACAAAAATAAAAAATAAAAAAATAATAATAATTTTTTTTTTAAGTATTGACACTTTGATAACAATATGTGTGTGTTCTCCCTGTCTCCGTCGCCTAAGCAAACGTGGAACGCAGGATCCATGAGAACTATTATGTAAGATGCTGATAAGGATCATACGCTTGGATTCATTTGATCCAATCATGTTGTCAGAACATTTAAATAATAAATAATTGTTTTATTTTCAATAAATCGGTCGTTGGGACCCTTGTATATACCAGCTGAGTCGATATTAGTATAAAGAGTAAGACCAGTGGGAGTGTATTGTAATCCATTAGGATTCATCCTGGAAATGACCTTCAGATAGATATAGGAAACACCGTTCACCTTAGTCAACATGCGCAAACTTCATCATCTCCATATCCATCTTTTAAATCTTTCTATGTGATTGAACTTTGATGGATTCTGAGTATCGTTGTTGAACGACCATCTAAGTAGAGTTTTAAATTCTTGTACGAGTGCAAACTCGTGTACAACAATTGGACTCATATAGGGTAATGATTCCAATAGATGAAGAATTTAATATGCCCATTAAATAGCTTTTTTAGTGTTTACCCTCAATTGTTCACAGGTAGCTAGGGTTTGGAGTTGAAGGTTTTGTGGGTATACCTCTTGTAAACCCTCATGAGACTATAACTCGTCCGATAGGGACATTTATGGGTTTAAAGGCTTGTTGCACACGCTAAGTGCAATCGCAATGCCTGCGAAAGTGAGTTAGGATTTTTATTTTATTTCTAGATTAGATTTGCTCGAGGACTAGAAAATAATAAGTTTGGGGGTATTTGATAGACACATTTTTTTTGTCTAATTTGTTCTTAATTCTCTGTAATATTAGTGCTCGATTTTATACTTATTGTGTGGTTTTATGTGTTTGTAGGTATTTTTGGGAAATAAACATTTGTGGAAAAATTGGCTCAAAAAGTTGTTTAAGGCACCCAGGAGAAATTACTAAAGGCACCCGGACAGATTGATAAAGGCACCAACAAGGTTGATAAGGGAACCCTCCTTTTGAATTCAAATATGAAAATGGCGGGAAGCAATCCCTTTACGCATGAAAGTTAACTGAATGATTTGGGAGCGAGATTTTTGGGGTTTTAAAGAGTGTTTGACTATACCAATTTGAAGAAACAACTTAGACAGGTCGAAACATGTCATTCAAAAGTGTTTGTTGTCGTAAAAACAAGTTCAAAATCCCATCTGCAACCGGAAAAAGAGTTTCACCCTGATTCGGATTTACAAGAATTAGAGTTTGTTTTGGATTGATCTTTGAGTCCTTATCGATTAAGGATGAGTTGTTAGGGTTTGTGGAACCTATAAATAGCAAATAGGAGGGGAAAAAATCAGGCAGGGAAGCTCGAAAAAAAAAACAGGAAGAAGAAAAAAGTGTTGTTGCTGTAGTGAAGAACAGGGAATAGGCGACGATTTCTTCAACTGAACAACAACGTTTATCTTTAGCTTTGCAACGTTTATCTTCATCTGCAATGGTTCCTTTAATCCATCTGCAACGTTTATCTTCGATTTGCAACATTTATCTTCAAGCTCCATTGCAACAGTTAATCTATAAAGCCCAGAAAACGTTGCAGATTTCTTGTTTTATTATTTTTAGATTCTTTTCTTCTTCTCAAGGGTTCAAGAACTTTTGAGCCATGCACCAATCTTTTGAGAGTGTTTTGAGCATGATAATCTAAACCCCACCACTGGAACAATGGGGGAAGCCATATTTCATGAATGATGGTAACTATTTTTGATTCTTAATGACTTTTGCATTGATTTATGATTTTTCTTAATTAGTTATGATTTTGTTTGATGGTGTATGTTGGTAATTAAGAGCTTTTGATGCTCCATGCTTGTGATTTAAAGCTAATGTTTTAGAAATCTACTTTTGGCAAAGAAACAAAGTCAATAAAAGAGCTATAGTTGTTAAAGAATCATAGTAGAAATCATTCAGAAGTGATTTTGGTAGAATCCTGAGTTCCATTTCTTCTCAATATTATTAAATTTTTTTACTTATTTTCTAGTTTAAATTAAAATTAGGTCTAAAACAAATCTTCACAAGTCTCAGCAAACGAACTATTTTTACCACTTTTCTAAAACGATCAAGAGCCAAAACATTTAATTTAAGAATATGAATAAAAAAATGGTCATTCAACCATATCAAATACTTTGGACATGTCCAATTTAATACCCATGACACCACATTTATCCTTTTTTTTTCATTGTACGGACCAGTTCATGGGCAATCACCACATCCTGTGTATGCATGTTTGAGACATATACAGTTTAAAATGATTAAATGATTTTTACGAACAATGGTTTCTTTTTGTTAACAATGATTTTAAAGTTTATTTTTTAATTGATATTACAAAAATAAATTGGTTTAAACTCAAAAAGAGTAGATGGGTTACTAGCTTATGAATTAGACTAAGGAAAATGTGATTCATTTCCTGAAGAAGATGTTTTAAGTGAAAGAAATTTTTCACAGTGTTCCAATCATCAATTTCCTCAATATCCATGTTTTACTTGTAAAATCCCGGTGGAAATCCATCAGGACCAAATGCAGACCATGTAGCCATAAGTTTTATAATATCTCCAATTTCCTGGAAGGTAATGTGACTCGGGAGTTTATCATTTTTATCACCAGAAATGCAAGGGGTTATACAGTTTAAAAACTCTTGGTTCTGAATTGGATAAGTGGATGAACTAATAAAACTCAAGTGAGTGGCAAAAAGATCTTTGAGCTGATCTCTGTCATTAGATCATTGGCCATTGCTCAATCCCAAAAAGGAAATATGATTAAAATATGTTCTTATGTTTATAGAAGTGTGATAGAAACTAGTATTTTTTATTATAGCTTGTATTATATTCCTCTATATATTTTTAAGCATAAAAGTTTTCTGGAATATTTTGCCAGTATTCTAGACCAGAATTAACTTGTCTTATGGACTCAATATTCTGGATAGTGGTAGAACGACTATTCAAAAATTGAAGTTGATTCAATTAATTTCCTATTATATAATCTATGTTACCAATTAGTGGGTTAGATTCCAATCTAAGAACATACTTAAAATTTATCAATTTATAAGTTAACTTATAAGCTGCTAATCCCCTGACATCAATGTCATAAGAGAATTTGATTATCTCATGTGATGAAGGGTCTCAAAACCAATATTTAAATTATCTGGATATAAGGTTTTTTCCCTTGATAAGATCGAAGATTAGTAACCAGAATAATTGTGTGTGGTCTGAACCAAAGGTATTAATATGAAAGACTTTATATCTTTCATAATGATGAAGCCATAATCTATTGGTCACTCTATCAAGTCTAGATCTCATGACATCATTGCAGTCATGGTGATGCTTAGATCACCGATAAGTACCAACTAGAGATTAGCTTTTTCATTAATTTCCTTGATATAATTTCACTGATTTATTTTCTTTTCATGGTATACAGAACCATAAAGGAAAGTGACAGGTTTACTAGGGTAAGAAATGATTAAAGCATTAACCATTTTTTCAGTATTGTAGATAATTTTAAAATTAAAACTATTTCAACATAAGTGCAATACTTCCAGAGAGTCCAACTGATAGAAATACTTAATTAATTAGGATATCTGATTGTTCTCATGTATTGATCATTCATCTTAGTAGACTCATTCTTAAAAACATATTAAAATTTGAGAAATGTTGATTGGAAGGGTCGTAAAAAACGAATTTGTGTTTAGGTTCCTATATATGTGTTTTTTCATTGGAAGACACTACCGACAGGAAATTCGATTTTTATTATTAAATTTGACCTTTATGAAACTATTGCAATTTAGTTAATTGCTTAAACATAATTGATCTTAAGAGCTTCTCCAATCGAATGTACGTGAAAGGGAAAGTTAAAATCTACATAGAAAATAATTTTATTTTTCTAAAATCTTTCTCCAATCCTAACCTCTTCAATCAATGTATGGATTATGTGACTTAGATTTAATTAAACATCCTTTATGTGAATATCAAATTCTAGACATTCACTAGAGGATGTCTATTTCTCCAACTCATCATATTTTACTAAAATAAATTTAAAAATAAAAGTAAAAATGATTTTAATCAATCATTAAATAACACATATATAAAGAAGTTTTTTAAAACTTATGAGTTGGAGATTTTTATTTTCTACTCTTGTATTTAGACAACTTATAACTATATATAAGTTATAATTCTAGAGGATATCTTGTATGAGATGCAATACATGAAACACTCACATCTGTCAATGGAGAAGCTCTAAACAAACAACTATAATACACGTACAAATTAAGAGCAAGGTCTATCAATTGGTTAAACAAGCCGGCCCCAAAAAATACCATTTTAAGGATATGTGTGATGGACCATGTTGAATGACAGACAAAATCTCAAGGCAAGCATCATTCGAACATTGAGAATGCCACTGTAACAGACCCATATATGAGACATTATACATTTTTACATGATTTTAGGAGATGAGGATGCATCTTATAATAGATATAACATGGTTAAATTGGGGTATATTGATTAAGGAAAAAAATGGGTTACTAGAAGTAATTCTTAGAAGTAATTCTTAAAACCCCGTATCCTCTAGTAAAATCACCCTTAATTAATTAGTATTAATTAATTATATTACATTTTAAATTAGTTATGTTTGATTAAGTTAGAGAGTTTTGAAAAATTAGAGTTATAGTAGACAGAATTGTTTGTTAGGTTTGAAGAAGATGAAGAAGTTGATGAAAATAAGGGTTCTAGTAACTAAAATGAAAGTGCACAGTGACAACGAAGAAGTCAGGAAACTTCATCTCACGGCAGCTAGAACGTGTTTACATTCCTTTGTCTAACGTTTTGGATGCGAGATATTGTTGGATGATGAATTTATTAACCAAACCCGAACTGATGATTTTTTTTTTAAAGCAAATAAAGAATCATACGAGACAAATATGAGTGATTATAGTACTTTAAAAAGTTAAGTATCTCAAAACTTATATTTCTAGCTTATATTTTTTTATACTAAAAAAATATAAGCTATCTCATTTCTAAAGACGGAAATAATATTATCTAGAGACACACGAAAAATTAGAATTACAGTGGCAGGCTGGTAGCCCCTTCAGTGATAATTAAATGGCAGTTATCACCCCAGCGCGTAAGTTGGGTATTTTACTGGTAGTTGAAGATAACTACCGGCATGTGCTTGTTGTTCGCATTGGCCATTAAGTTAAAAACGCGGCTTTCGGTACACCGGTACAGTTCCTAAAAATAACCTTCCCTACACCAATAAGACATACGACTCATTGACGCGGACCCCAAACATGGCACCCGTAGGACACATAAACCTAGGCCACGAGAAACAATGGATAGTTGATTTGGGAGCTTGACTTGCAAGGGATGTGCGGTATTGGGAGGTCGAATAACTGGGTAATCATCATGTATGGATAAAATAACCGAGGATCCAGGTACAAGAGTTTCGAGTCCAAAAACTAACCATAGACGGAAAGATGGAGTTTTGAGTCCAAAAACAAACCATTGACGGAAAGATATTCCTTCGGCTGGTGTGATTTCGTATAAAAAAAATTAAACCGGGAGCCATAACTCTTACCGGGACTTTGCCATACACTCTACTCCGCTAGAGTTAAAAATGTACAGCTTTAGGCTTTTCCGCCACTGGTGAGTACTAAGATGTAGCATGCTTGGGTTAACAATTCTTATAGGGGTTCTCTACCAACAATCAATTCTGGATTCGTTTCATTTGGCAACCATTAGAGCTCATTGTAAATATCGGGTGACAAGAAAACACAGAGAAAGAGGCAACTTTTCTAAGAGAAAAAACACCAGAAGTATTAAATAGATGGGTTGGAAAGCCCACAAGTACCATATCCAACCATTAGAGCTCATTGTAAATATCGGGTGACAAGAAAACACAGAGAAAAAGGCAACTTTTCTAAGAGAAAAAACACAAGAAGTATTAAATAGATGGGTTGGAAAGCCCAGAAGTATCATATCCAACATCATGATCAACAAGCAGAGCAGTGAAAATACATTGTTTCTTTTTCCATCCCTATTAATAAAAGGTATACTTGTGATAATGTGTGTCTCAAGCAAACCAAACCCACCAAAATTAAAAATAAGATCGAAAAGAAAGCATCCCATGAAAAACTAATAATTATATGATCTTGTCTGCCTAAAACAGAAAGATTGCAGTAATAATAGCCACTCATTAACTAAAGCTCACATCTTCCTCCACCTGAAGTAACAAACAGAGACTGCAGTAATAAAGTCTTAAGAGTCCTTCTCTATTTGGATCCAGAAATGTCCTTGACAGCACAGATCTGCTCCTCTCCCATGGCAGACATAACCGACAACACAAGGTCTTTTCCCTCTGCAAAACCTTCTTTGATCTGTATCAAATTCAAATAACAAAATTTAATAAGTCTTTTTAAGTCAGAAACCATACAGATCCATTTAAGGAACTGAAATATCTGAAGGTCACTCAAATCTGTTTGAGTCTGATAATTTCTAATTTTAATAGTGCAAGAACAACTATAAGATATCCAAAGATGTAGCAACTTTTTGAGAAAACAAAATAACACCGACAGCTAAAAGAACATCCAAATTAGTTGAAAATTCATACAAAAAATGGATCATAGAACAAGCATGTATTGAAACACAAAGCGACTCAGAGAATTCGAATTCTTCAATGAGTTACACCCTACAATCCATGATGATAAATAATATATACTATTAAATAGTTGTCAGCGACAAGCCAAGCATTGGATGAGTCAAGAATAATGTCAGTTGGCAAAAACAAACCTGGGTGAGAACAGCATCATCAGTGGGTAGCTTCAAATCATCCTTGGTACCACCATTATCAGTGAGGAGACTCACAAATCCATCCTCAGAGATATCAATCAACTGGTAATCAGTACGGTTAACATGTGGAATCTGCATTGCAAGTGGATAATTCATTAATATCCAGGAAAAGGTAATGATAAATATCATAGAAAAGTGTAGATGCAGGCTCATACGTCACAATTGTGGGAAGATGGTACAATATCTTCAAGCTTCTTGCCATTGAAAATATCAATTGCAACAAAGTGACACTTAGCATGACCATGCTTGCCGGTTTTGGAGGTTGAAACTTCAACAACCTGTACAAAAAAACACAAACTAAGACTATTAAGCAAAAATGGCCGGATTCAAAAGCCATGGACAAAACATCAATACTTAATAGAGACAAACTAGGATTATTAAGCAAAAATGGCTAGATTCAAAAGCAACAAAAAAGTGATGTTAGAGACAAAGAGAACACTTGTTACATATTCAAAAATATAGATACATCAATTTTCAGGATTACTACTGCTACTTCAATTCACAAAAGAAATCCTAATCAACAGTGAACCAACAACATATCAACAGAATTTTTAAAAATAAACCCTTGTTTCACAGGGGTTCCAGCCATAACCGAAAGATCCAGTGACATCAGGAATAAAAGATGAAACTAATGATAAAGCAAAAAATCCATCACCAACACCCACAAAAGTTTTTTAAGGACAAAAACAAACTACAATATATATCTATTAACGCATGAAGATAGAATAAACAAATTAACTAAATTACAAACATATATTCAAATAATCATAATAAAAACACAACATCATTTTACATGTTCCAATAAAAAACAACAAATAGAATTAGATCTTCAATGCCAACAAGCAATTCTTAATCGGAACTAAAACCCTAGCTCAAAATAAATGCTATAAGATCAACAATAAACAAACTATCTCACATCAGGAAATTAACATAAACAAAAACAATCTCAAAATCCACCATACAAACAAATCATATTTAACAACATAATACAGTAAGAAAAACCCTAAAATAACAAACCAGCGCAAACAACAAAAGCATCATGGATCCAACAAAAACCGAAAAAGTAGAAACAAACATCAGATCTACAGAAATAAAGATGAAGAAAAAGGATGCAAACCTTGCAGGCTCTGCCCTTGATGACAATATGTCCATTTTTACGGATGGTGCCAGCTTGTTGAGGGTAAGTCTTTGAAGCTCCTGAATCAGCCTTTGATTCAAAGTGATGTTCTTCGTCCGACATGATGATGAATGAGACTCACAGAGCTTTTTTGAGGAGAGGCGAAGAAATTACGCACCGCACAGAGATAGAACCCTTAAAGAACAGAGGCTGTGAAAGTCTCTTGTATTCTTATTATATAGAGAAAAGAAAGAACCAAGAGAAAATCAAAGAGAGTGTGTTTTATCTTTCTTTCTCTCTCCTCTTTTGGGGGTATATATCTTTTTTTCTCTAAAGTAGAGATTCCCCATAAGACCTAGGGTTTCATAAAGCCACACATAACATCAGCCGTAGGATTTTAAAATTCTAGCGTTGTTAGTACGCTACAGGATTATGATGAATGATCCGCACGTGTGTTTTTCTCTTTTATCATTTGCATAAGGGTATTGTAGTCATATAAAACTAATAAACACGTGGTGATATAGTGATGGTTGGATGGTATATGCCTAGGTCAACCATCATGAGATGAAGCAAGCTAGATGATTTTGATTGAAGGGAGATTTAGGGGCTCCTATATCAATAGAGGGACTTCTCTATGAGGCGAGGTGACCCAATTTTCTGTTAAGGGATGTCCTAGGGGTAAAGTTAAATGTCCATTTTATCCTTTATCCAATAAAAAAAAGACAAATTTGTCCTTTAATTAAAATCTTTCCATCTCCTCCATATCTTCTCCTTCTCCATTTTAATCAAATTTCTCCATCGAATCAAAATTTTATCGCCGATTAAACTCCCAATTTCGTGATGAAGAATACTAATAAATGTGTAGAAAGTAGTAGTGATGACAATCCGGATAAAACTAAATTACACTAACTAATTTGATGATATCACGATTTGAAAGATTGATTTTTTGTTGTTCAGAGAAACTTATGGTTGGGTTTCATGTCGAACCCAACCGTAACACCAAGAACACCGAAGAACACCATTTTT
>JAJJMC010015859.1:10283672-10334475 GCA_023531435.1 Papaver californicum
AACCCAACCGTAACTCTGTGTTGAAATGGTGTTCTTCATTTTCTCCGCTTACGGTTGGGTTTTCAACAAGACCCAACCGTAAGTCTGGATGTTCTTGGTGTTACGGTTGGGTTCGACATGAAACCCAACCGTAACTTTCTCTGAATCACAAAAAATCAAACTTTCAAATCGTGATTTCATCTAATTTGAGCCATAAAAAGATCAAGAGTTTAATTTAGAGGTATCTAAATGCTACTATGGTTGATTGAATCAAAATCTAGGGTTTAAAAAAAAAAACGACAAAATTTTCTTAAATTTCATCAAGTTTTTCTTCACACAAAACACAAATTCAAAAAAAAAAAAAAATCAAATCATTTGATTAGGTAAAAGATTATGTTTAATTAATCATGATTAGTTTAAATTAATCTTAACTAATTAATGTAATTAAGATTACTAATAAGGGGTGGTTTGGGTATTGTGAAAATATTATGGATAAGGAGTTTTTGAGTTTTACTTCATAATATCCCTATTTCGTCTTATTAGAGGAGCCCCTCAATCAAATTTGGAGCCCCTATATCAGCCTTCTTTTGCATCTCTTAAACAAAATTCTTTCACAGCAGCAGGACTATTAGTGCCATTCAATTCAGGGTTTGCATTAATTTCCCAAACCCCATCCACGTGACTTTGTACCTCATTTACTCGAAATGTTCAGCCACATAAAGATTATGTCTATGAAGAGTCAATTTAGTGCACCATGGGAATGTCATTCGAATGCTAAATATGTTTTTGACCCGTATAGAGTTTAGTGGGAATCCAGTCTCTGATATGCCTTGCTCCAAGACTAATTTTATTTTTTTAGCTCTATTAAAAGTGGTTGAAGTTAGTACATGCACCTATCATGATTCTGGATCAGGTTGGTTCTATTTGGATAACAAAATTCGATTGTGAAAGGATGAGTCAACAAATTCACTACGTATGTCAATTCAACAAGGCTAACAAAGCATACTGGTACTACAAACACAGTAAATAATCACAATGTGAAGAATTTATACAGATTTGGTTTCAATTACACTACCTTTGAGTTTGACCCAGATTAGGGGCAGTGTTTTGTTGGCCTATACAAGTTCTATCAAACTTAAATGCTACTGAGATACAACTGTATTAGACAAAAAAGGATCATATCTCCAATCAGACACTAAATACTACCAGTTATAGAAGTGCAGCAATTAAACTGGGCAGCAAGCTTTATGTAACACCTATACCTAGCTTATTTCGAGCTTGAAGTTCCACCAGCCATTGAACTCATATGGGCCATATCCATGACTTCCTTATTCATTTCATGTTTAAGTTTTTGTGGACGCTCTTCTCTATTACAAGAAAGAAATAGTTACTAAACTAGCAATATATTACCGGATTACAAAGTTATAAAAAAAATCAGGAGGTATCAAGAAAACAACTAATTTCTCATTAGCTTCTTGATACGTGTAGCTTGATGCAACAGCTAAAAATTGGTCGCTGTTGTTATATGATTAAGATCCCGCACTGTTGGGGTACTTTATGAAAGACGAGAAAATTAGGGGTTAGAACACTACATGGCATTAGCGAGAGAATCGGGCTTTCATTTATATCTATTACCAACTGAACTTTTCTTTTGGATGACCAGAAAGATGAAATGATCATTTTAGAAACCTGGAAATGCTATGAACACTAGTTACCTGAAACAGTCTCTTCCTACTTTGAGCAGCCCACATAATAGCATATCCCTCATTATCACCGGTGACAAAGGTGTCATAGTGGCTAAGTCAACATAATTTAAATATCAATTGAGAGATTGTTAAACCTACAACACCAATCTAAAACTAAATATAAATAAGATAAAAGAAAACTTACCCTGGATCAAACACGATATCGTTCACAGCAACAAGATGGCATTTCCCATCCCTTGATTTTGGTTGACTTCGGAACATACAGCTGTAATAAGCATTCATATTAATTAAAAGTATCGTTGGTGCATGTATAAACATCTAGAGCAAACATACGAACCTACAGCAACATGTCCATCGACTGATCCAACTGCATATCCTACATGAAAGAATTAGAGAGCTAACAGCAAAGACTTTCGCCAAGTACATTATGTAATTTGGATATTATAACAGCACAAGTACATCTGCGAGGTCGTAAAAGTATCAAGTTGCAATTATTTGTAAGATCTTCCTATATAATAATAACAAGATCTGGTAGTGGAAAAATAAAATAAGGATAAGAGTTGTACCTTTAGAATTAAGAAACAAACCCACACAACTGACTGGATACTCCATGGAAGCATGTATTTCTAGTGGTATTTAAGTCCCACAAGTAATATATACTGACTGATGTTCCCATTCCAACGGCCAAATGATATCCGCCCGCGTAAAGATGTGAATTCTACCTCTGCACCAACAAGACCTGAGTATACCATAGATTTTTCCATGCGCATATCCCATGATGGTATTCTTTTATCCAAACCTCCAGTAATCGCTTGACCTATAACGAGAGAAATCAGACCACTACACCTTATGTAAGTGACTAGGCAGTAAGAACTTCAAGCAATGCCAGGAACATTTTGGTCGTGATCAGATAACTTGCGAGTTTCCTCGGAATATTCAGCACAAGTTACTATATCGTCGTGATTTCCAACTATTTCGTGAATCCCTGAATTGACCTCATGCCTAAGAACATTCAACACCAAAAAAATCAATAACTTTGTTTGGTTATTTGAACTACAAACTACAAACTTAAACTTCAAACTTGAAGGAGATATGCGCGAAACATAAATAAGTTAATGCATAATGATTAAGTTGCAGAGCAGTTAAGGTCAGAAATAGTTTTTGAAGATGTCTCCGGTTCAGCAAATAAAGTGATAAACAAGAATAATCAACAGTGGTTTCTTGGTGTAGTTCACGTAAATCTTACACATGTCTATAACACGGGCGAAGCCATATCATTTGAACTTCAAATAGTTTTCATTGGCAGGGTTTGTTTCTTTGCTATGAGAGCTTGCAGCTGCAATCCTAACATTGGACAATATTTTTCATAGAGGTTGAAGTGTCACTAACAGTTGCATCCCATGTGGACTCGATGAGGAATTGGTAATTACCTACTAGAGCATTGCTCGATCGTTGATGTATGCACATATGTTTTGAAAATGTAACTCTGATTAGGTAGTGCAAGCTTTTTTGAAACACTCCATGTGGGAGAGGGGAAGATGAAAGTAGAAAAATAAGATCTAGAGTTTGCTTCCTTGTACTATATGGTGGACACTGTGATTAAAGAGGGATGCTATGATTTCTTCAAACCAGAAGAAGAATCCTGATCAAATTATAAAACGTGTAAGATTTTTAGGGTGCTGTCTTATAAAATGTGAGTGGTTATTGAAAAGCTGTAATGTATACTTGATGCTTGATTAGTCTGATTTAAGTTATTTCCATATCAAGAATTTTCATGATTGGCGCCTTCTAAGTGGGCAAGATCAAGAGGTAAAAGACGTATGGTTTGCATATCACAAGGGTTCATGCAGCTAGCAAAGTCAACTTAATCAGATTTTCGAATGTGTTTAGAACAAAGAAATTTCTGTTGATGATTGAATGATTTTTTTAGGTAAGTCTGCAAGCTGAAACTGTACTGTTATGGTTGGGAGGCAATGCATCAACAGAATAGGCTACAGGCTTGATACCTAAAACAAAACCACAAGAGTAAACTGCAGATTTTACATACATAGATTATGAGCTACAAATATCACTCTCTGCAATGAAGCATATTGCCCACCATAGGAGCTATATCTACAAGTTTCATATAAAATTGTACCTATAAATATTCCATTAACTTTTTTCTACCTTTATAGAAACTTTACTACGACACCACCAACCATGCTCTAACGGCAATTTAGATTTCAATCAAAAAACAAGTTAATAGAAAACCGTATTCTCTTCAGAAACCTACGATTTGGCTATATCTACATGTATATTGAAGATTTCGTACTGCAAAGATACCATTAAACGTCACAGGTTCAAGTCAGTAAACCTATTATGGGGATACAAAACCAAAAAAATAAAATCTAAAAAGCATGAAAAATCACTGCCCAATAATAACCTGAAAACGAAAATGCAGTAACCAATGCTATGATTTATGAAAGGTAAGCAAAAAAACCTTGAAAGGACAGTATCAGAACCAATGTTGAAAGCAATAGATTCATCCCGGAAACAGCATCCAAATAACTCCCACTTCTAATGGAGTTTCTGACCTAAGTTTAGAGGTTTCCACATCATATAATCGAATATTATGAAGATTAAAGTCACCAAAAAAAAAGGTCAGTTAGAGATACATAATTAAAACTCAGATACTCCTAAGTAAAAAGTCCAGTTTGTAGATATTGCATAGTTCGGGCCATGCCGTGTTATATACACGTTGCCAAGATAGTGGCACTCCGGGCAGCACTTATTTGCTGGTGGCAGGTCACTCTATTAGATACTTGTGGAGTTTCTTTTTTACCCCTCTTAGAAGCTTCAATGGTAATTCAAAGAATAAAGCAATAGGCCTTCGGATTGAAGCATATTTTAGGTAAAGGGTTACTTAAAAAAAAAATAATGTAAGGATCCATAAATCTCATATGCTGCAACTCAAGCTTCATTTAGCAATCTCTACCATAATTAGGGATGTCAACGGGTGCCCGAATACTCGGACCCGTTCCGAAACCGGATGAATCGGGTCCGAGTCGGGTCCTAAATCTGGATTCATTAGTGATTTTGGATCCTAACATGTAGGAACCGAATAGACCCGATAGTAAACGGTTTCAACCGGGACCTATTCATCGGGTATCCGCGGGTAATCGGGTAACTATTGTAGAGGTTTAATTTTGTAAATCAGATACAAAATAGGTCATATATATATATAAAAATTAGATCTCATTCGGTTCATTTAATTCTCGTCGTTTCTGAGAAGACTACTAGTACTTCACTTCACTTCACCACATGTTCGTTGTTACTAACTTATTCTTTCCGACCACGGGCTTCTTATCAAGGAACGATTGTCGAAACTTGAAGCTTTTCTTTCTACTACTAAGAAAGGTAATCTTCCAAAATTGCAAAATCTTATTTATGTACTTATTTTTGAATAGCGTAACTTAATTTCTTTTCTTTCATTCAGATTCTGGTAATTATGAATCGGAAAAGCTTGTAAGTGAACTTCGAGCCGAGCTAGAAGAAGCTAAATCGGAGCAAAAGACGGTGAGGTTAATTTATTTTATTGTGCTAATCTCTAGTGTTGTAATGTCAATAAGTTTCTAACTATTTTTCTATTAATCATTTAGGCACAAGAGAAGATTAAGGACCTTGAAAAGCAAAATGCAAAGCTTGAATATAGAATCATCCATCTACTTCGTGCAGTGGGGGTGTCAGATGAGAAAGTCCTTACTAGATAAGGTAGTTGTCTTCAACTCTTCCTTTATTGGTTGATTACACTTTAAAAAAATTATTTCAAAATATTCAATTATGAGTATTAGCAGGGTTTAAACATGTGTTACCCTTACCGGCATTGTCCCTTAACTTACCTTCATGTAGGCAAGATCACTGTTCAAAGTTGAGGGTTGTTATGTATGATGATCCTGCTGGCTGTCTCATCAAAGATTATTAGCTGAAGGGATTATAGGATCTTTGTTTAAGTTAATTGTGGTATCAAATAGTATAGATTCTAGAACTTCTCAACTACCTTGTTTTTAATTATCGTTGAACAAACAAAATAAGCTATAATGAATCCCTGACTAGTATTTGTTTAGTTAAGAAAATCAGTGGGTAAATGATAGTATGGAATACCTAATTAGAACTCATGATATTGCTAGTATTTCTATATTGGTAGCTAGTAAGCTAGGTGATGTAGTCTATTGCCAAAACTGAGATCAATCTTTTCCTTGTTGCTTAGGAAGCTGGATGTTATTGTTTACTGCTTGTCTTTTTGTTTGAAATGTTTACTGGTTGTTTTCATTGGCTGACGTTGCGTTTATGTATACCTTAACTCGTTTGTGCAGGTTTACTCTTAAATTACTTGGAATTTGTGGATTGGAAAGACCTTTTCTTGTGAGTTGCATTACTAGTAAAAAAGTGATTCCTCCTGCGTGCAAGGTAACTTGAAAGGCTTGTATAGATTCTTAAATGTACACTTTTATTGAATTAGAGTTTAGAGGATTCACAAAGGTCTGATTAATGTCTTATAACTGAAGAATCTTTTCTCAACTTATCCCTTGAAGATAATGAAATTATTTTATGTTTTTCGACTTTTACAGCCTTGAGCTGATGATCCCAGTTATACATGCAAACTATTCGGTTATTCTTTGCTCATTGTGATTTTATTGCTTAGAACCTTACCTATGTATATTTGGTGCTAGACGGATGTCATCTATTTAGGGGTCAAGTGACTCTTGATTTGTATATCCTTAGTGTGACTTTCAAATTTCGTATACCTTACCGTTTCTGATGTTATGGATTTACCTCGGAACACATCTTGTTATGATTTGCAATACCCTCGTGTTTATTGAATCATTACTAGGTTTTCACCCTTGATCTATATGTATAACATTTTCTGTGTGACATGCTAGATACCAAGTGGTTTTTTAAACACAGTGTTCACTTATGGAAAGCGTGGTTCCTGATGACTAAAACTAACCTAGTTCAAGGAATGACACCGATTGGTATGGACGCAACATAAATGCTACTTAAATATGTAGACCACATCTTACGTTGTTGTCAGTAACCTCATTGTGATCCGCAACATTTTAGATGTTTCAGTCTTCACTTAAACAAGTACTAGTCTCTGCTCCTCACTAGATATTCTGTGCAGCTCTTTTTTGTTTTCTCCCATGACGCGTTTCAACTTGTTTTTAATTTCTTTAAGTGAAAACTTGAAGTGCAATGTTCCGCCTTGTTCCTGATTTCCCACCGGACTATAGAGAAACTGACTTGAGGAGCGGGGACTAGTTAGGTTAGTTGCAGCTGCAGATTTTTAATGGCTGCTGGATTTGGCTTTAGAACTACTATTCTGCTTGAAGCTCGTGGGCTATCAATATCTTTGAATGCATTTTTATTCTCATACTTGACCTTTCTCCAGAAATACTTATACATATTTTGTTTAGGAGTCTCTTTATGAACAACAAGCTCCTGACATTGAGTTGAATTATCAATCTTGTCTTGTGTCGCTTTTGTTCTCATCACTGACTTCTTTGGCTCAGCTTTTTCAGATTGAGAACCCCGAAGGTCTTCGATGTGTTTCACCAGCAATGAATTAGAATCTTCAAGAAGTTTTAGAAGTAGTTCCTTGTTCGAGTTCAGTATATCTAATGCGTCCATAAATTGTTGGTCTGTTGAATTTTTGCTTCATCTGTCATTTGCCCAGAATCAATAAACTTCTGACTCAAAAAAGCCTCGGCTGCTTCACTTAGTCTCTCTTCAAGAATAGTATGTTTCTAATGTTCTTCCATAAGCTTCTTTACACTTCTTCTACAAATATCAATCTTTGATGTTCTTCTTCCATAAGCTTCCCTTAGTTGTACCATGTACTATGTACTGTAATTTTTCTAACTTTTGTTTATGAGTTATGCTAAGACAGGAAGTCTGGAAGTGGGTACTATGTGCTGTAATTTTTCTAATTGTGTATGCTTATTAAAATGAATCTCCTTTTAAAACCGTTAACTACCGGATTCGATAATTACCCGCTACTTTAATAGGGTCCGGTTCTAGGTCCATAGAATTAAGAACCGACCCTGAAACCGTTAGGACCCGGAACCGACTAAAATATCAGGGTCCGGGTCCGGTCCGGATCCGGATCCGGGTCCTATGGTACCCGGAAGAATCCGGGTCCATTGATAGCCCTAGCCATAATGTACTTGTAAAGATTAGAAATATCCTAATCAGTAGTGTAAAACAACTAAAAAAAAGACTGATAAAACCGGAAACTTGCTTTTGGTTGTTGATGATGGTGTTTATCTTCCATGATTTCTTTAATCATACCTTGTTATTAATGGCAAATCCGCAATTCTGAAACACCAAAGCTGCAACTTAGTTCCGGCTTCCATATTGTATTTGCGAACCAATATATACCAAATAGAGCCGGTCAAGACTGGTTGACCATCACCCACAACTCGTTTATTCTTATCACTGCCCAGACTTGGCCAAATCTTGAAATCAATTTATGATGTTTTTCCATCTGGTTCAACAATTGTAACCGAGTATTCCTTCTTCTGCTCCGTGTTTCCATCAATCTCTAATTTTAATATATAACCATTTTCCTCCCATCTCAAACAACTGCGATTAGTTTTGCCTCACTGAAACGGAAATTTTAGCTAATTTAGATCTTCAGAATTTGCCCTAATATTCTAATTTTCCCAACTTCAGCGGACAATAACCAACTGGGGCTCAGGCCCCAGTTGGCCAGGAGCCCCACCCTTGTCTTTGAGGTCAGCGGACTGAGTCTTCGCTTCAGAGAGGATCTCATAAAAATTTCTCTTATGTTTCAGGGAAAAAAGAACTCCAGTGAATCCCTTGCTTCAGTGAATCAGTAATGAAAAGAAGTTCACACGAACTCTAAGGTCATGACTCTTGATGCACTAAAGGGACTGGTATTACGGGTGTAAATTGTTAATTATCCTTGTGTTGTAACATAATGTATCACTTTCTCAAATTAGAGTTCATCATATGTAGTTGAGGAAGATTTGGTTATGGCTTCCGTCACTGCCTAACCAAGCTTTGAATGATGTTGGGAATTACTAGGGAAGATGAGTACTTCTTTAACTGAAGGAAAAAAAACAAGACATTCTTAGCGTTGGCAAATTACCACAAACTTATGTACAGACTTCATGTTCCCAACTTCTTTTTTTGTTTGTTTGTTTAGATCAGAAGAGTTTCCCAACTTGCTCCGGAGCTAAGCATTTTAAATTTACTTGGTTATATTTTTCTTCGGATCTGAGATGAGTTGGGAAGTTGAGAATTACTATGTTCATTCATCAGGAATGAAGAAATTGAACTTGACATCGACGGAGCCAGAAGTTTCACCAGTATCTTTGTACTCGATATTTGTTATGGATCCATACTCAGGCACAGTTACGGAGTAAAAAGTTCCAAGATCAGGATCTGTTGAAACACTAAGCTGAACTCTATCTTGTGAATCTATAATCACAAAATCAGATAAAACACAGATAATTTTGCTGATGATCTTCTCCTTTGCTTTATCACTTACTTCACATTGATCCGAAAAAAGTACCATTTTCAAACGCTGCTTGGCAATGTATGAGTTCTTTCTTTTTGCTGGTTGTACAGGTGGGAATAAAACCTTCCACGCTAAGTTCAAACGCTCTGAGAAGCTCATGTTAATGGCTCTGAGAAGAAAACTTTCTGCTTGTGGGATGATGGGTTCTGGGGACACCTTGTTTTCTCCCGTGATCCGAAATGACTGTGGCGGTTGGGGAACGAACTTTAGTATGCCGGATTGTCCAGAGAGAGAAGTATTGAACCCTATCTGCAATGTTTCACAATGAAAGACAAAATGAGAAAAATTAACTACCATTAATGAATAATTAAGCCTGCATTCCTACTTTCTCATAATCAAAAGTTTCTAAGAAACTCTACTTGAGAGAAACTACGCAGACATATTTTAGTAGATATACTCAAGTAAGACTTGCCAACAACTTTGAAATGCAGCCTACCCTTCTGTCGGATAGTTGATTTCATTTTTTCTCCATTAAGAGCGAAATTTCATAAATACAAAAGAAAAAAGTTCCATGAACTTCGGCTTCATTCAAAGATCTCCAATTGCCCACCTGGTCTCTGTACAAACATTACGCCATTTCTTGACCCCTAAAATTGACCAGCTACCTAATAGTTCGGAACAATGTGATACATTTATGTTTACTCTCTTGAACTACTTGAACTATGTATTAGATAAGTGAACATTTAGAAGGAAACATCTCCCAAATAGATCTGTAATACTGTCTTTAATCCTAAATGCAGCCAGACCTTACACGAACAAGAGCGTTATAAGACAAAGCATCACAAGGAAGAAAAATGGCAATTGAAAGCTTTTTGCAACATGAACCTTTTATTCAGTGGTCTAAAGGTGAAGCTTTTTAGTTTCATTGACAAGGGCAAGCAGAGATTTCAGATGTATAGCAATTAAGCTTAATTTACATAAATGAACATGGAAATTTTATTGCTTTTCAATGAAGAGACAAAAATCTTAGAACAATATATGATGGTATTACAATGGGGAATAGGCTAATTCATCATAATCCACTGATTCCCATTTGGTTACGTATGCATATTATGGTGTGTTGTGCCTCATCAGCCCAGCTTCTAGAAATAAATGACTTGATAGATTTAAGAAAAAGGTTGCAAGTAGGGAATAAAAAGAAAGCAGCCAAATCATAATCGAAACAAAATGCACCAAGACACCCCTAGAGTCATGCATATCCTTTGGAAATGTAATCAAGGTCGTGTACCTACAAGTGAAAAAATACGAAGGTTCTGTCAAAGTATAAACACCAGTTGTCCCTTCTGTCCTAATGGTCAGGACAAATTGCAACATATCTTTGTTGATCATGAGTTTTCGAAAAGAGTCTGGCTTGATGTACATAATAGCCTAGCTGCCTAAGTCTTAGAATTGTAAATGTTGTTTTTGAGGATTGGTTGACTGGTATTTTCCAGGCTACCAGAAACAGTAACGTGCATTACTCTGACAATCTGAACTCTATGGGTTTTACTCTGTGGCAAGATGCCTTTTTGTTTCGAAAATGTTCAGGCTCAAGTATCTGAGGTAGTTATATTTGTTCAGGTTAACTGTGCAGACTGGATTAGAACTACTGCTGCAAGAGCGGATATTGTTCCTACTGTGCACACCATGGATACATCGACAGGCCCAGCTGATCCATTTGAAAAATAAAATTATGATGCGTTTTCCCATATTGATTCTAACATAGCTGGTACGGGTCTAATTTTACGAAATGCTGCAGGACACTGCCATGGAACTTGAGGCTTCCCAACAAAAGCCTTAGATGGTGAACAAGCAGAAGCAAAAGCACTCCTAGATGCGATACTTTGGGCCAAAAGGAAAGGAGTGCAAAATCCTCATTTAGAAGCGGACTCAAAGAACGTCATAGCTGCTCTAAATGGAAACTGGAATGCAGTGAAGTGGATCACGGGAAACCTAATAGAAGACAGTTTGTTTACACTATTAGATTTTGATAGTTGGTTGTGCACTTATGCACATAGAGACTTAAATCACCTGGCAGATAGTCTGGCCAAACATGCTATTAATCTTTGTAGTGAGGAAGAGTGGTATGAGTGAATTCCAAACTGGATTCAGCAACATATCCAGCTGGATGTTAACATGTCAAACCCTTAACTTTATCAATTAATCAATCCTTTCTTATTGAAAAAAAAAGCACCAAGGATACATAAAAACAGACCAAATTATACACAATCAGCAGAATAGATGTCAAACCCAGACCATTCAATTTGGTATATACACTTTTCTTGTATGTGTTCTGACAAAAGCTGTCTAAGATGTTCAAAAGAGCCAATTCCTATCAATCATAGATAAACCCCATACAAAGGCGGAATATCGATAGCTCCACATACTTAAATAAGTTAATATACAGAAAATTCTAATCAAATCAAAACCCATTTTGTTGTAAACAAGAAGAGAATCGATTGATCTCACCCAAGATTGTTTTCCATAAGATTTTTAAGCTAATAACATTTGAATAAACCCAAATTAAGAATGACTAACAGTAACAACAAACAAACTAACCTTCAAATTTGGATGACAAGTTCGCAGTGGATTTGGCTGATTGGAAGTAACTATTCCCCTGAAATTTCCTGAAATCGCCATTTTCTTGTCTTCTCCTGATCTCACTCAATTCACCTCTCGCTACTTTGTTTTCAATTCATTCCTAGTGTACTAACTACTAACCTTCTCTCTTGAAAGGATATTTTAGGGCATTTAATATTTTCTATCCTCGTTAACCAATAAACTGATGTGGAGCACTGTATTAATATGCTACATGTAATACAGCATCATTGACTAGTAATATAAATTTGCCTAGAGATGTGCTATTTTTAGCTAGCTGTGATAAGTACATAATAGGTGTATCATAAGTAGATACTCCACATTCTCGGGTACTTTACTAAAACCTGTAGAAGAAGAAACAAAAAGATTTGAGAATGGGGAGATGGATAGTTTCTTCAAATTTCCTTAAAACCCTAATTTTAAAGACCTCACCTTTTAATTATCTCTGTTCTAACCATCAACTAATTCATCAACAACCATTACTTTCAGGAATTGGAAAAAAACAATTTTTTATCAGTAGTTTTAGATTTCTATCTGCTAATCCTTGTCCAAGTAGTGATGTATATGACCAAGATTTTCTTAGTTGGGATTCTGATTTTAAGTCGAGGTATGGTTTGGAATCAAAGGAACAGCAAGAAGAAGAAAATGACGACGAGGAAGAAAGAGGAAATATTGCAGTAAAAGCTTATTTTCTTTCTACCAGGTGTGTGTATCTTTGTTTTCTCAGATTTCTGAATTTTTTTAATAGTTTTGTGATATGGGTTTCGTTTATAATGGTGATCTACACTCTGGGTTTCTTGTAATTTGAAATTTTGTTAGAATTATAATATGTTTTAGGTTTGGGGCATTTTGATTTGGGTTTCCATGGATTTTGGGTGCTGTCATATTGTTAGGAACTTGGGGTTGAATAAAGCAAGGGTTTAGGCTAAATAATGCTTAAGAGTTAATGCAGAACTAAGAAAATTTGGATTTTGTTCATCCTTCTTTGAGTTTGAGGTTCTGAAGGTCTTAACATTTAGATAGATTCTTGCCTTCAATGATTTGATTGAGAGAAAGTGAAAATAAGTTTTGATTCTGATGAATGAAGCCCCCACCAGTTTGGATGTTGTAATTGAAGAGTGATGTTGCTCGGGGCAGGGTGTTACCCGGGACGGTGTGGCTTAAAATGTGTAGGGCATGGGGGCGTTGGAGCTGTGGTGCCAAACGACAACCTCCCTTTTGTATAATGTGAACATTTAAAGCCTTAAATGTGTAGTTTATAGAACAAATAATTGGTCCCAACTATTCCATGCACCCATTTTTTTTAGATTAGTGTCTTATGTTATTTCATGTTTGGCATTGTCGAGCCTTTGATAATCTCTTTTTATTCGTATCATATACCATTGTAATTTCTGATTTATGTAATTTCTAACTGCCTGTCATTATTTATTTTTCTATATGAATGTTCTCTCAGCTTCAGAAATATGGTTTTTGTAGTATTAATTTGAAAAGCATGCAAGCTGAAAATTCAAGATATGTCCTTCCTGCTACTTCTCGCTCGACGAATTTTATCACGCTCAGATATTGCAATTTCCCTTCGGAAACTACTGTAAGATGGTTCGAACTTTTCCCTGTTGATATTTTCATGTCTTGTTGTCCCATTGAGCATCCCATAATTTCTTTATTGTATGAGATAAGAATAAGGTCGGGTCATCTGGGTACTAATAATTTAGTTCATTTGACTAGTGAACTCCCACAGCCTTCGGAGTGGAGTGTTCCATTTTGAGCTTTCATAGGTTCATTATTTTTATTTTGAATTCATAGATATGATCTCTGTTCCACAATTTTTCTTTTCCATTCTGATGACATAAGAATGTTATTTTAGGGCGTCCAGATTAAAGAAAGTGGAAACGGCTATAGCTACATGGTTGTTTTCCATTATGGATCTGCAGTCTTATTTAATGTTGAGGATCATGAAGTTGAAGATTATCTAGATATTGTTAGAAGACATGCTTCCGGATTGCTTCGAGAGATGAGAAAGGATGGTAGGTTTCTTTTTGGGTACTTCACCTATACGGTTGGCTTATACTGTGTCCATTGTTTGACCTGTTTTATTTTTTATCAGATTATGCTGTAAAAGAAAAGCCAGAGCTGGAGGAGGACATGCAAGGAGGTCCTGACCATATTGTCCTTAAACATTTAGATGCTGATGGGATACGTGTTATCGGAAGCGTTCTTGGACAAAGTATTGCGCTTGATTATTTTGTTTCACAGGTACTTAACTCCAAATAGTCGCTCAGTTCTTTCTTGAACTTAATTTATCTGCTGGAGACCTTATTAAGTTAATTTTTCAATAAACTGGTGTGTGTAAGCTATTAATTTTTCTGGCAGGTTGATGGATTAGTTGAACAATTTACAGATATTAATCGGAGTATGGAAAAGACTGGTACCTTCACTATGCAAAGGAAGAAGCTTTTTCAGCTTGTAGGGAAGGCAAATTCACATCTTGCAGATGTCATTCTGAAAGTAGGTCTTTTTGATAGGTATGTTACCATCTCTAATTTCATTGAATTGATATCCTTACTTCATGGAAGGATTTGTTTCCACAAAGAAATGTTTACCCTCATTCTTTGAGGTTCCAGTATGTGGCTAAACATTTTCTGCACATTTTGGAAACCGACATGATACTTAAACTTCAAATTCAACTTGGACTTTTACGTTCCTACTTTATTGCTCAAGGATGTAATACATGATTTGTTTCCTTAAATGCAGTACGGGTCCCATCAATGTAACTAGGTCCATTTTTTAAATATTGATCTGAATGCAGAAGTTATAGGATACACACTTAAACTAATCCATCTTAATGTAGTTGCATCTAGGTTATTTTAGTCCACCAGAATCAGTTCGTAAAGAATAAACTAGTATCATTGTGTGTTGTAAACCTGTATTGCTGGTTTACACTTGTTACAGATCAGAAATTGCTTGGCGAGATGCAAAGTGTGCCCAAATACTGGAATACTTGCGAGAGGAGTATGAAGTCACACAACGATTTGGGAACCTTGATTTCAAATTGAAGTTTGTCGAGGTACTCTCTCTATATATATAGATTCTTTTTGGGTTTTTGAAGTTCAGGGAGTTATTATGTTTACGCCTGAAGACCCTCATTATTCTGACTGGAGTTTGAAAATTGGTTTGAGGCAAACTAATTAGTTTGGATCGTTCCTTTGCAGCATAACATTCACTTTTTTCAGGAAGTTCTACAAAATAGAAGATCGGATCTCCTAGAGTGGTGCATCATATTCTTATTAAGCATAGAAAATGTGTTATCAATATACGAACTTATCCGTGAGTCTACAACTCCATAGTGAAAATGGAGTTGTTTTTTTTTGCAGCATAAAAAATAATTTTTGTACTGGCAACGCTATCATTCTATTTTTTGTAGGAGGCCACTGTTAGATACATAGTGAAATTTATTGGTTCTTGTAACTTCTTTTCCTTTTTTTTCTTTCTTTTTTGTTAAAGGAAAATAGTTTCTTTGTGTATAACACAGATCGATTACCTCTCATATTGCATGAGATAAGGTAAGATACATTGAGGAGGGTCATGTGTAGACCAACTCCTGATTACACGATCATCATAAGCATATTTACATAAAACATGTGCTATACTATTACCAGCTCTAGGAACAGATAGAAAAGCAATGTTTTTATACACAAAACAACTTTCTTTTGCTGTGATTATTTTCGTCTTAATGAGTTGGGATACTGTCAGGAGGTCCATTAAGAGCATCTGTAACTCCTTTGGCATCTCCTTTAATAATAATCTGTTGAGATTTCAAATCTCTTGCCAAGCTAATTCTCAAATATGAGCCTTTACTTCTGCTTTCAGAGAGGAAGCTTCGTTAAAACATATTGTTTTACAAGCCATAAACTTGCCTTCGTCATCAACATATTGTTTTACAAGCCATAAACTTGCCTTCGTCATCTTGAGCAACGACTGCTGCTGCACCACGACCAAAATCAAATGCCGCATCAACGTTGATTTTGATATAATTCTGAGGAGTTTTTTCCCATCTTTCTTTGGAAACTGCATCATTCCTAATTTGACTTTCATCATCTGAACCGGGCAGCAACTTGTAATGAGTTTTCAAATCTTCACAAGTTTTCTTCATATATTTTTCTTTCGAAAACTGAACACCTTTAAAAGAAATGTTGTTTGTCATCTTCCATATATTCCAGAAAAGACAAAATCCCAAAATAAAACATTTTCCACCATCATATATCTGCAATCATCTGATAGAAACTTCTTTTACATCTTGAGTATCTTCTATATTAAGGAAATCAAAAGAAAATTCATTAAACACCGTTTTTGAAACTTGACATTTGAACGACAAGTGTATGATGGATTCTATGTGATTTTGAACGAAGAGAACAAGAAACAGTGATGGATGTGTTAAATCTTGTTATATTCTCTTTAACAGCCAACCCATTATAAATAATTTTCCAGATAAAAGAGAAGAATTCTGGGAGAAATTCTCTTAACTTTCCAAAAAAACTTCCAAGGAAAGCTACTTATATAAGAAGTTGAAGCATAACTTTTTGATAAAGATTTATAACATGATTTTGCTGAGAACAAGCCTGAAGGATATTTCTGCCAAATGAGAGCATCTTGTAGAGAATCATCGTGAGATAATTACATATCTGAAATCTTAGCCACAATGTCAGGCGGAAATAACTAATGTAACAACTCCATATTCCAACTCCTAGTATTCGGGGATACGAAGTCTTTAACTACTATCACTTGATCCAAAAAATATCCCATGTTTCCTAGTATGTTATCAGAATATTTGGGATCCAAAGATCATCCCAAACTCCTATATCATCACCCTTATTAACCATCTAGCAAACTTTGTCTTCCATGAAATCTCTTACTACAACCATGCTACTCCAAGTAGATGAGCATTATCCCACCTCAGACGTATTCCAAAAAGAATCAACCTTCAAGTACTCAACAAAAATAAGTTTAACCCACTGTTGATGGTGGTTTTTTGCTAAGAGAAAAACTTGTAAATCTGCCTCTGTTGCTAGCCTCATGACATCAACCCAGCGACCCTTCTGTCTCTGTCGCTGGCATCATGCCATCAAGCCAGCGACCCTTCTGTCTATGTTGCTAGCTTCATGCTATCGACAAATATTATCATAAACACTTAGCTAGCAGTCAAGATACAACATTAACTTGATGTTCAAGGAAGCCACCACCACGAGATGCCATTATGTGTCTAAGGCTGCCAGCACCTCAACTACGTCCAAGGAGGTTAGCGCTTGAGAACCAAGGCTGCCAGTGTTTCAAGGAAGCTGGAAGCGTTAATGAGTTTCCAGGCTAGCGTCGACCTTCCTTTCTGCACCAGTTTCTCGTTCTGTTGCCAGCCTTCTCTCCCTCGCCAGCAACATTATCCTACGGCGCTGGCAACAACCAGCACCAACATTATCCTACAACGCGGGCAATAACCAGCGCCAACCCAATTATCCTGCGGCGCAGGAAAGCACCAACACTATGTTGCCAGCGCCAGACTTAAAATACTATATTACCTTGGCGCTAGCCTAGTGCTAGTGCCTTCCCTAGACTTCTACTCTCGGAGTTAACCTAGTGTTAGCGCCAGGCTTGCTCACAACGATGGTCTAGTGCCACCACTAGCTTACTACTCTAGCCCAATGCTAGCACCACCACTCTCAAGTCATGGCCAACACATCATTGGCACAAGGCCTATCCCTTCATCTTACTCACGAGTATCTTGAGTCTACGTTATCTCCTCGATGCAAAGATATTTTCGCAAGTGATCCTCTCAGCTGAGATCACCTAGAACACCACCATTGGCCATTCATATCATTGCTGAGTACCCATCTTACTCAAATGCGCATGCTGGCAGTACTGCTTAGATCTCATCGCTCACAGCCTACTTCTTAGAGCCTATCGCTCACAGCCTACTTCTTTGAGCTCATCGGCCATATCCTATTCCTTAGAGCTCATTGCTCACATCCTATTTATCGTAGCTCAACGCTCAGTGCATGTCTATGGCGTCATCAAAGCTCAACGCTCAAATCATATCAATACATTCTACTATTAGACTTACTATTTTTACTATGGTTTACTTAACCACCAAGTAAACTGAGCAACTTGCCTCACTAATTTATCAGGTTATTGTCCTAACTAACCAAAATAGTAGTAGCCCATGAATTAATGATTTTTCTACGAAACATCAAATATGTCATGTGAGGGGATTCTCATTGGGGTATTGGTCTGGCGGTTTACATCAACATGCGATGTGGAAACACGTCCACTACAAAAAGATAGTAAGTAGTGGGACAGTTAAGAGCAGATGAGATGATGAGGGAGTAGTGGTCATATAGTCTCCCTAACTTATCGTACATGACTCCACTACAATCTCCACGATCATCTATCTCTTCATAACTTCCACAACTTACGAGAAATCAGTGTGTTCACTACAAGACTATAAATAGATGGCTTCATCTATGTGAAAGAACATAGAGGAGATCTATCCCAGAGATAATCAAATTTATAGTCATAATCCAATCTTCAACTACACACTACCATTTTTCATCACACAATGATTTCTTAGCCTTTTCTGCTTCCCTCCCCTAGATCAACCGATCATCTCCACCTTCGTGACCGATGCAAGACGTGAACAACCATTTTTTGGTTTAGGCCCGTCTTATACGATTTTTATCTTTCAAACCTACAGAAAGTATTATTTTTAGTACATTTTTTTTTTCACCCTAAAACACCTAATAGCTTCTTAGTTAGTTAAAAATCTCCGGAATGACTTGCATATCAATGATTTATTAACCTTTTCCATATTTCTGATTCCTAAGCCCCCATATTCTTTTGCTTGATAAAATTTCTCCCAACCAATAAATGTAAGTTCTTTGTATTTACTTCATGTCCCCACCATAAAGAACATTTAAGTCTTCTAATCAACTCCAATACCTTCCTGGGAAATAAACAGGTACCAAAGAAAAAAATTGGAATAGATGAAAGAACTAATTTTGAAAACACAGTATTTCCTACAATGGAGAGGAAGTGTTGTTTACATTCAAATAGCCTTGACTTGAATTTTTCAATCAAAAAATCAAAACTCTGGATTCTTAAATAAGGAAGTAATAGAAACACACCCAAATACTTTTCATTATTTTTCATCTCCCTCACACCCATATCTGCAAGAGTAGTCAACTTTTTCTACTCATCTACACCCCCATTAAAAACCATTGCAGATTTACTGAAATTAATTTTATGTCCATACCAATCTGACTATTGTGTTATTAGTTTATTCAGGTTCTAGATATTAACTTTGTCATTTTTCCATAAAAGAATAGATCAGCTGCAAACATCAAATGGGTAATCATGGGAGCCCATCTGTTAACTTCCGTACCTTGATATAGACCTTCAAATTCATACTTCTTCATCAACAAGGAAAGACCTTGGGAGCATATAATAAAAAGAGAAGGTGATAATGGACATCCTTGGCGTAAGCCTCTTTCTCCTACAAAATAACCTTTATAAGACTCATCTAACAGAATTGACAAACTAACAAAAGTAATGCAGTTTATAATTAATTACAAAGAATAATCATGGATACCAACTAAGACTGTGACATCTTCTCTAAGAAATTCAAGTTCACCCTGTTATATGCATTTGACATATCTACTTTCAAACCAAAATAACCCTCTTTCAATTAAGACTTTTTCATAGAATGCAACAGTTCTTGGAAACCAAAATATTATCCATTATCTGTCTTCCTGCAACAAAGGAATTTTGAGACCAAGATATGAACTTGTCTAGATGTGTCTTAAATCTGTGATATCGTAATTTTGTTAGCACCTTATACATGATATTGCACAAAGAAATTGGCCTATAATCATCTGCATCTGTTGGATTTTTACACTTAGCTAACAAAACAATATTTGTATGATTTAGAGATTCATGAATGATACCACCTCTATAGATATTATGTATAAACTTGGTAACTTCATCACCCATAATACTCCAAGTCTGGTTAAATAAGAGAACTATAGATACCTATTTGAACATGGACAACCCAAAGTTTTCATCTTTGAAAAAATATTCCAAACTTCTTCCTTATCTGGAATATGAAATAACAAGTTCTTCAGTTGAGAAACCATAGTCAAACATGAATAAATTGGGATCTAATTTTCACATTCTTGTTGTCTAAAAATATTTTGAAAGTGTTGAATTAATGTTGTAGATATTTCTTCTTCATTAGCACACCAACTTTCATATCCTTTTTGTAATAATTCAATTATGTTCTTTTTTCTCCTTTTATAAATGTGTAAATGAAATTATATTGTGTTCTTGTCCCTATTCATAGCCAATTAATCTTCATGCGATGTTCCGAGTAAGCTGCTTCCATTGCAATATACTCATTGAGTTTTATCATTACATTTTTTTCTCTGCAAAAGTTATGATAATTAGGATATTGAGATTGAATAAAAATAAATCTTTTTTTTAATACATCCAATCTTTCTCTTGCTCCAAACAACCAGGAAAGAACCTAATTTTTTTTAAAATATTGGAAGATTGAAAGTATAATTTTAAGACCAAATAAAAGAGACATGAGGAAGAAAATCATTATGTTTGCACTAGAAAGCTTAAAACTTAATTTTTTATTTAATTTAGGAAATGAATGAGAGGATAAAACCATGTTTAGTCTTTTAGGTCCTGATTCATAACTGAAAAGGTGTATGCCATTGAATGGCTTGGAAACGATTTCTGCCACAGTTTCCTCATTCCAAAACAACCACAAACCACCACTCCAACCTCTAAATAAAACAACAGTGTATGCAGGAAAACCAAATTGTCCAATTATTTGATTAGTAGAATTTTCACCTATTTTTGTCTTAGAAAGAAAACAGACGGAAGGATTACAACCCCTAAAAAGTACAAATTGTTGGAGCATTCCCCAGACCCCAACAATTCCATGAGAAAACTAACATGGGACTGCAGCAACTTAGGGCTAGACGTTGTTACCCTATTAGTATCCTCAACACCACCTATCTTCTTAGGTAGTTTAGTCTTTGGACAATTAGAATTGTTTTGAAAATCTTAAGAAAGTCTTTTGGAGCCCCTAGTTCCAGCAGTATGAGCCATTACTTTCCATGAACCTCTATTGTCATTTTCTTCTATTTGATGGAGAGTCGGAGTCTGAAAGCTTGTACTATTCTTGTCAGTTTCAAAAGTAATTTCCTTCTTTTTCTGAATTAAAACTGTATTTTTCCTTGATTTGTAGGAATTAAAATTTACCAAAGAGTTAATCGCCAGATTTTCCGACATCATCTGATGATATTTAATATTTGTAATTGCCGAAAATTGCTTAATATATAAGTTAATATTGGTGTCGTTATCAAAATTTATTTTTCCTATTTATTTTTCTCTTCCTGAGTTAGTTTACTAAGACATTTATCTTCCTTATGTTGACTACCTTTCTCTGCCTTCAACTTTTGGATATGATGCCTGTAGTTTTTTCTCAAATTGCATTGTATATGCCACGTACAAAGAAAATTTTGGGCCTTGGAAAAAAATAGCTTCACTGTGTTCATTAGTGATTGCTTATTGTCGGTCACTATAACCTCCAGAGTTTCTTTGTCGAGGTAAAGAAGCTCCAAGGTTTCTAATCCCCAAGTATAATTCTTGTCCTTCTCACAATTCATAAAACATCATGCCACCGTGAATGATTGCTTGTTCGAGGTTTGGCCTATAATGTTCAACAAAGGCATCTTGTACCTATTCGTCTTATAATTATAATCCATAAACAAAACTTGGTAAAAGAATCTAGCTAATTTAATCATCTTCCGATGCGCAAGACAAATACGATTCACCTTGCCGTCCAATGCTATATTGTGTCTCACCGTGTAGTTGTGTTTGCTGTCCAACCATTGTGATTCTTGCATAACCTTTCTACCATCCCATTTAAACCTTTTGATAGTTTCTTTCGCCACATAAATTTGTAGAAAATAAAAAAGGTTACTCTTGTCATCCTCCTTGAACTTACTTAGGAGCTTACTTGGTCTGGTTCCCCACTTGATTGTACTTGCATGAACTCTTGTGGTTTCAACATGGTAACATGGGTGGGGGGGTGTCCAACAAGACTTTGCGGATTTTTATGGTTATGACAACCATTAGAAACTCTATACATTCTCCACTTGTTGATCTTGGTCACCTTAAGTATAATCTTAAATGGGCAACCACACTTCTTTGACTTAATCTTATACACCCTATTCGTCTTCTTGGGATATACATAACCCTTATTCTAGTGACATACTGGACGTCCACTACACTCACATGCCTTTTCAAACCGCATATGATGTGATTGGTTGTTTAAAATTTAAAACTAGAGCGCACATCTTTTCTTTTCCTTTCTCAATAGACTATTGCTTAGATTCATCTTTAGAAGACCATTCTTACATTACACAAATAACAAAGACCCTTAGAAGCAATAAGGAAATTATTCATTCAAAAATAAGAAACATGTCAAGTTTCGGTAACATACCAAATTATTGGCATAATGGGCGGAAATATCAGGCCCCAATAGATTAACAACTTCAGGTTGGTCGTCTAGCACTACTACGATCTAAAAAAACCTTACTAGTAAGATATAATCTGTCAAGTAAAAGAAAACAGTCGGCATGGTCGAGAAACTAAACCCTGACGATTGTAGCATATTTTGTAACAGAGTTATTTGTGTAATTAAACACGCACATTCGTCATGCTTTCTAATATCGACCATGACAACTCAAACACGGGCCAATCATAAAGTAAGAAGTCGGCATAATCTGATATAAAACATGACGACATTTTATGATCCATAAAAAATCGTCATGTTTTCTATAGTAGAAACGTACTGACTGTTGGAATTGTCAAGGTTGGAACACCGTCGACCTTGATGATACTGGATAACAGAACGTGAACAATATTTTTCCCATCATTTGATGAATTAAACCTGTAAAAATTAAATTCTTCACCATGTAAGACGTATCCTGATTATTTGCAACTCTCAATTCTTCATTTAAAGCATTTTCTTCTTCATTTGGCTCAAAAGAATCATCATTTACATAGTCACTTTGAGTTAGAGGAGAATGTGTGTCATGATCTAACAAATATCCATTTGAGAATTTTTTTCTAGCATTAGCGTACATAGTTTCATCTATAAGAGTTGAAAGGCTAACGTTGAACTCGGTAAAATGAAATGGTTGAATAATTGAAAAATGAGATTATTCAGGAATACACATTGAATGCTGAGATTACACATTGAGTTTCTGGTAGTAGATCCATGATGCTCCACATTTCACGAAAGTCAAAGTAGTTGCTTCGGAACTGCTCAGGTGAGCTCTAATCCACTCTTCCAAATCCATAGACTGCCTTTATCGGGTCTAGCTACTGTTCGGTTCTCTGAATATATTCTTTTAACTCTCCCGCGTCTATCATTTTTTGTACCAGGATAATGAAATTCCTACAGTTTTCTGTTGCATGACCTTTATAACAGTGGTAACCACAATAATTTTTTGATCGTTGCGTAAACTCAGGTTGATTGCTTTTGAAGATGGCCATTGAAAATCTGGTTTAATTTTTATGATATCAAATAATTCGGTGTATGAGATATTGAGCTTCGTAAACACTCTTTCTTGAAATCGTTGCACAAATGCTTTATTGTCCTCTTGCCGTGGGCGCTTCGATTCCTTTGATTCTGATTTATGAGGAAATTCATTTTTCTGCTCTATTGACACATCAATTGAATTTGTCCTTTTCATGCTTTCCTGATTTCGTGAATTGCTTCTTGGACCTTGTTCCTGGACATCTTGCAACCTTGCACATATTTCTATTATTTCTCTGAGTTGCCCCTCGGTCTTGGGATTATTACGATGAATTTCAATAAAAAGCTGACATCTCCGGTCAGCGATTCCCCACTTGTAATGATTTATCGCAGTGCTTGAGTCAACATCTCCAATCGCTTGACACACTGTATGCCATCGAGCGGTATAAGATCTTATGGTTTCTTCTGGCCATGATGTAAGGGAATATAATCTATCTATTCCCGAATCAACGGGTTTGTTGTACATGTATGCTTCAAGAAATTTCCTCACTAATTGTGAATAACACTCAATGGAACTTTCAGGCAATCTATCGTACCACAATAATGCTGAACCTGTTAAACTTGAAGGAAAACAACGGCACATAATTGCTTCATGACCATCCCACCGTGACATCACTCGATTATAATATTTTAAATGTGAGGTTGGATCCTTCGTTCCATCGTAACATTCAAATACAGGGATGTTGTACTCTCTTGGTAGTGGAACATTTGTTAATCGTTGAGCCAACGGTGTACGCCTAGCCTCTTTTAGCACTTCTTCTATTCTTCCTCCTTCTTTATTTTTCAGTCCTTTTATTTCCTCCTTTATTTGTTCCATGGCTTCAATACATTTTTGCCATTGTGTATGTTAGATTTCCTGATTTTCTCTCTGCCTTCCGGCTCGTGATGATGATCCTGCTAACACCATCCTCTGATCCTGATTTTCTCTTTCGTTTCTGGGTGCTCGTCTTTCATAAATTACTTCTGGACTTCGTGATCTTGTTGCAGCCTGCCTCTGTTCACGTCGAATTTGCATCTTTTAAAACTTGATTTTCTCTGGTTAATAATTCAATTCTACCCTGATTGATCCTCAGTTCTCTCCTTATTTCATCCATTTCCCGTATTATATTTTGAAGATAATTAACATTATTTCCTGAGTTCTCGTGATGCGAGAACTGATTTTGTGATAAGGCATTTGGTGTTAGGTCTTGGATTGGTGAATGATTTCCCACGTTACTCTGTTGTTGTTCTGAATCACTTTCAGCTTCCCTTTGTCTGAAAGTTTGTCCATCATTACTGTCTTGATTCGCAGAGTCTGCTTGAGACATTTTGCTTCTGGATTTGCTGGTAATTTACTATCTCCTCTTGATGTCTAATAACCTTTTAAAAGTTAGCCAAATATTCTTACAACAGATTACTTAAAGAAAAATAAAGTGACAGAAACTAGATTTATCATCTTCTAAAAATATGTTTTATGACCAAACATTTAAACATACGCAATTAACCATAAAAATCTCTGTTTTTCAATTAGAATACCATTTCCGTTTTTAATGCAGCATCAAATTCATTTTTAAAGAACAGGTAGGATAAATCCTTTAACCCCGTCCCTGTTTCTAGCGCCAAATTGTTTATGTCAATTTTCCCATTGACATTAACAACCAATGATTTGAAGATTGCATATTTAACTTAAGATTTTAATAAATGAACTGATACATAGAATCATTTTAAGAAATAACAATTTGTAAACATTTTTACAATTCAATGGTGGATAGATCAGAAATATGATCAAAAGTACAATTTCAACTACATCTCTTAAAAGCAAGAGATTTTATCATGAATGTTCTATTCTTTGGATCATCCATCGTACATACCTAATAATCTTTTTTCTTCTGATCTTCTTAGTCTTCTCCCCTCCCTTCTCTTTCCAATTTTTCGACCCCTTCTTCGTTGAATGCTCTCTTCTATTTATAGTTATAGTAGCGGGTCCCACTTGTCCCGATACCCACTATCGTTCTTCTTATTATATTAGGATCGGGATGCTTATAAGATTGACAGGTCATGTTTTCTCTTTGGTGCGCTCCTTGCATGGTTTACACGTGCTCTTTATTCCTTGAAATCTTTGGTGCGTTCCTTGCATGGTTTACACATGCTCTTCACTCCTTGAATATCGACTTCGTCCCGATCATATGTGTCAGTAAAGTAATTATTACCTTACTTTCCCGCTCCATGCTCATCATTATTCTTCCTTTCCCGTTCAATATGCATTTAATGCTGTCTGTTTCGATCAGTGTGATATTACTTTCCCGATCTTACGTGTCAATCGTGCAGAGATTTGCTCAGTCTGTCACTTCTGTCCCGTTCCGCTACTTTAATATGGCTTTGATTGTGTGCTTCTCGTCCTTCTTAATTTCACTGTTTTTTTCTTAATCGCCTTACACGTGTCGCTCCTATTTTATTTCCCAACAACTCCCATGACAAAACTGACACTATGACTATATTTCTACCGCTATGACTTAAATTATATCTTGTAACCTAAAGTCTCTTATTACGACGAAAAATATGACACGTGACAAAAAAAATGCTTAACATTCCGTCTCTTTCGAGTTGTATCGAGGCACAAAGTTTTCTTGCAACTCAAAATTTGCATTAAGTCCTAAATTTCCCCGTGATCCAAATTTTGCTCAGTTAATCAAAATCTTCCTCGTAACCTTCAATTTTCCTGATAACCAAAAATATATGTTGTATTATCTAAAATTTGTCGTTGTTACCAAAATATACCACCGTAACCCCAAAAAATATGTTCGTTGACTGTAATTTGTATAGTACCCAAAAACTACTTTGGTCGTAAACAAATTAACATGTGGCCCAAAATTTACCACGGGATAAAAAATATTATTATGGTCCAAAAATTGTATTATGATTCAAAGTTTGCATTTATAACCGAGAATTTGTATCATGATCAACAAATTGTCCATGACCCGATCTTTGACACGTGACCCACGATCTTTTATCATGATCAAAAAATTTCTCAATGACTGGGATGACAAAATTGATGTTATGATGCTTAATCTATCACTATGAATAAATTATATCCTACAACCCAAAGTTTGTCATTATGACGAAGAATATGAGTCGTGATAAAAAAAGTCTGCAACATAATCCAAGATCCGCCACTGCAAACCAAAATTTGCTATGGCATTCAAAATTTACCTTAGGACCTTAAATTTATTTTGCCTTGTGACTAGGAAATTTTTTGCGTGATCCAAATTGTACCTAATTACGCAAAGTTTGTCATTATGAACCTTATATACATGCCTCGTGAAAAACAATCAACAACAAAAACCAGAATTCTATTTGAATCCAAAATATGTCAAATAATTTATATTGTTATTTAATATATGCAACGTGACATAACGTTACTCAACGACCCAATGTTTATATTGTTCACATGTAATTTCCTTAACCTAAATATTTTCTCGTAATACACTATTCGTATTTTAATATAAAATTAATAATATTTATCGTTATAATTTAAAATTTCCTTCAAATCAACTCATAAGTTGACGTTTTAACTAACAATCAGCAACCTTAATACTCAATACCATCTTTTACTCCAGAATAAAATTAGTACTGGATTTTTTATTATATATGTTATTTTTAACCGTTGGATCGTCGGAATATAAACTTGGACGACTAAGTATTTATATTATATTCTTACACGGGATTTACATATTTATTTTAAAATCTATTACCGTTAAATTTTTGGGGTGCACTTTGAACGTGGATCTCATATGTGGGTTTTTACAAGAAATACTATGCTTATCCGATGTTATCATGGGCAAGAAATATGTTTAGGGCATCCACAGTCACACGACCAAATCAAAAGACTAAAGATCAAAAAAATTGATCTTTACTCCGGCCCAAGAACAGCCATGGATAGTCAAGCGGGGTACTAGTATTGCGCATACTGTTGAGCGAAGGGTTAGGCCTACGCTTGAGAAGACGGACGGGATACTAGAACTTCGCTTGCTCCAGACGGTGTGATAGGGTACCGCATGATGTGTAGTGTAACGCCAACTTAACGCACAAGTCCAGACGGTACCTTAGCACATTGCCCAAACGACAAGCGGTACTCCAGTAGCTCGCATGGTGAAGCAGAATTCCAGCACCTTATCTGAGTAAATTGTGCGTGTGCGACAAGAGCGTGTGAGGAGTTTGTGCGTGTGTGGAAACATCGTGTGAAAGAACGGAACGGGCGGTGTCCTAGAGCACCGCCTGGTATATCCAGGCGAGATGCTAGGAGCCCGCCCCACTCTAACTTCGTTTTCAACCAAAAAAAACCCTAATTTTTTCATTCTATCTCCTATTTCTCCTCCTGTTTCTCCTGTAGCCGCACCTATCTTCTCTGATAGCACCCATCTCCTCAACCCAACTTCACACTAACCTTCCCAAATGAGAACCCAAAGTCCCGTTTCAAAATTTTGAGACTTCGCTCAAGATTAATCCAAGCACAATCAAGGTATCTTTTAACAAAATAATTAGTGTAAATTATTTTTGTTTTGTAAACAAATAGTAGAGTATGTTTTTTTTTGATGTTTTTGTAGTTGAATAATTAACCATGTAATTATCATGTTATAAATTGATTATCAAATTGTGATTATTAGGTTTTAATTATGGAATTGGGAAAATATTAAGGGTTTATGAATGTTATAAATTGGGTATATTTTTTGTTGATATTTGTTAAATTGAAGATATAATTGATGAAGTTATTGTTTAATTTCAGTGGGGTTGTGGTTAAATTTTTGTTGAATTGAGTAGGTTGTCTAGAAAAATTGGGAATTTATTTTGATTAAATATAAAAACATATGTGTAAGGAAGTATTTGCAATAGGGTAATTTTTATGATATTGGGTATAATTGGTGCATTGAGATTGTTGTATTTTGTTAATGATGAATTTAATTTTAGAATGTTTGATTTTTATTGCATTATACATATGATTATGTAATTAGATAATAACTTTTGTGTTTATCCGGTGTTAAAATAATTTTAATTGATTTGTTGATTACTTGATTTTTATCTTTATGCATTGTGGTGATTTACTCTTGATTTGACAATGTTCTATGAATTGTTTGGCTAGATGTCGAGCAGTTTGACGTCCAGATGGGTTGGCAGAAAGAAGAAGGCCAAGAAGGCTAAAATCGTGGAGGATTCAAAACCTGGCTGTATGGGACCAGAAACGGTATAATGTCCACGGGTTGGAACACTATCCCATTGTGGAAGATATTGAGGAGCATGTGTCGACCAATATTACATATTCAACCGACGCCAATTTTAGGTTTGCCCATTGTGGTTCTCTCAAATCCGTCCTTCAAACATACCGAAGTATTATTAAACTTTCGTCTAGGGTCAAATATATAATTGAAAGGGGAGGATGGGGCCGATTACTTTCACTACCTGAAGTTGATTTATCCCATGCTCTTATTGATTATATTTTTGAGCGGTTTTGGGATACGACAAACACGTTCCACTTCTCGTTTGGGGAGCTTGGGTTCACTCCCCTTGATTGGGTAATGTTGATCGGCCTTAGTATTGGTGTTGGGAGATCTGTTCCGTATGACCCAGCGAAGTTTAAATTTGAATATGTCCGAGAGCATATATTTCCTAAACTCAAAGATAATGCGGTGTGTAAAAGAGAAGGGGTTCCGCAACAGTGGGTTTCAGATGCAATAACTGTAAAAAAAATTGACCACATATTTTGATGAAGATACTTTGACTGCATCTAACGATGATAGTAGGCTTGATGATAGAGTGTCGAGAGCCTTCTATATGTATGTTCTGGGGCAGTTCTTCTTTCCAAATGAAAAAACATATATTGATGTTGGATGGTTAGCTGCATTTGAGGATCTAAATGCAGTTGACCAGTACGATTGGGGTGATCCTGCAATTTCTAAATTGTATTCAGGTATCGCCTCAGCTGCTAGGGGACAAAAGTCAGTGTCCGGACCCTTCCAAATTTTAGAGGTAAATTATTTATTGTTATTTATAATTCTTTTAAATAAAATTTTGTTGCTAAGTTGTTTATTCCAATGGTTATATTGATATTGTAGTTCTGGGGGTACGAATATCTGGGCATTTTTCGTCCAAATAACCCTTCGGCTGAAAGTGAAAATGAATGGCCTAGATGTCGTAGGTGGTTGTGTAGCCGGAGGAAGGGTATTGACATTGTTCGGTCAAGGAATGAATTGAACAGTTGTCCGTAGACTCTGTGACATGGCAACCGTGGTTAAATGCAGTTAACTATCTGCCACCAGAAATTGGAACCAAAGCTTTAGACCTCTCTGGGAAAAGGGTTACATTCAGTTGTCTAGACACCGTGAGTTTTTAATTAATTTTGTCATATTGTGTTATTTTTTTTTCAATTTTATTTTGGTTATCTGATAGGTATTTATTTATTGTACATTTCTTGGATAAAGCATAACATGTATCTCGGAGATCGTTGTTAGAGGCAGAACAACCCAACGTGGGGTGTTCCTGCAAACCCCCTAGTAGCATTTCCAACTTCACCGACGACGAGATTGAGGACATGTCAGTAAACTGTCAGGTCAATGCTAGTGAATATGTACGTGTCGTTTCCTACCATGTGTATTATGAATATTGGCTACATGTTACCAACCTTTACAAATATGTCAGGAAAGTTGATTGGGAGGTTGAAACGTACGGCTATTCTGGTGACCGTATCAAACACAACATCCCATGTCGTCGTGAATATGTACCCATTCCTCCTCCATAACAACTACCATACGTAAGTATTCAACAAAGACTTGTAAATTTGAATATAGATTATAAATTTAGTTCAATAGTTAATCTATTTTTTTTCATCCCAGGTTGCGGCTTATGATTTAATTCAAGAGTTGTCTGATTTTACACAAGAGTTGCGTGATTTTACGTTAGCTGAAACTAAGGATCAGATGGAGTATTTGATGGGCAAAGACGTTGAAATTAACAACCTCTGAAATGAGAATTCCTTGTTGAACAACCAGCTTACCCATTTTCATCAACAACAACCGCTTGGGTTTGCCACATATGCTCAGAATATGCCACCACCAATGTCTATGACAATGCCTCAGGGATCTTCATCAACAATTGGATCGAATATGCATAATGTCAGACCATCTTTGCCGCCGTTTATCCCACTAAGATCCAACTCCGATTGAAGATTAGTTTTTTCAAATATGAATTATCTTTTCAAATTATTTTTGAAACTATTTCTGTTTTGTAGTGTTAAATTAAAAACTCTGTGTTTTTTTTAACTTTCTCTTTTATGTCATTTGGTATTGTCACATCATATTTGAATTGTTAGTTGAACGACAATATTTCCAATTACTTTGTCATATCTATATTCGAAATTCTGACATTTTTTTCTTTCATTGTGATGGTGATTTTTGCATTGAAATGGTGACCGTGTATTGTCAATTCCTTACATTGGTGACCAAGTACAAAATGTTCAGATTATTCAAAAAGTTAGGATTTCAAATTTTGTTACCGTTTTCTTACCGTTCTGAATTGTTACCGTTTATCAACGACTATAATTTGTATTCTGATACACCTATAAATAAATGAATTTATATCTATCATTCCCATTTCAAATCCACGTATTTTACATTTTGGAGAAACTTTCTAATATTTTGTTTTTATGTAATGTCAGGTTACGAAAATTTTAGGCTTAATGCAGAGAATTTTACCCTAGAAGAAGATTTATCCATATGTCGAAACATAGTATTGCATTATCCATCAAGGGGTCATGAACGTCGGATGAATGGTTCAATGAGCGCAGAACATACACATGCTAGCTTTTGTAATGAAACCGGTAATCCCAACAACCGGAACAGAGCAGGTCTTTTCTGTCGATATGTGCAAATCACAAAGCAAGTACTAGGATTTTCTTCTTTAACCGCTAAGGTGAATGAAAGAATAATTATGAATGAAACTGATGATGAAGTTGTTGCCAGATCTCTGGAAAGATGGAAACATTCAGATTTCATGTACAAACCTCATTTCGAGATCCTAAGGGTGATAGAAGAATACAATCCTTTTATGTTGATTATTCTCCCAGGAAGTGAAGAACGTCGTCCCCGTCTTCCTACAAGCCAATGCTTAAGGTTTCATAATAGGTATACTTAAGTGTTTAAGTGTAATATACTGATTTATTATATTTCATTTTTCCTTTAATGTATTCCTTTTTTAATGATGCATTTTCGATTCAATTAAATGATTTATAAAAAAAATTAAGAAACCCATATTATAATCGGTAGTTTGAGAATTTCTTATGCATAATGTCAGACCATCTTTGCCTCCGTTTATCCCACCAAGATCCAACTCCGATTGATGATTTGTTTTTTCAAATATGAATTGTCTTTTCAAATTACTTTTGAAACTTTTTCTGTTTTGTAGTGTCAAAGCAAAACTCTGATTCTTTTAACTTTGTCGTTTATGTCATTTGGTATTGTCACATCATATTTGAATTGTTAGTTGAACGACAATATTTCCAATTACTTTGTCATATCCATATTCCAAATTCTGACATTTTTTTCCTTGTGCTGCTGATTTTTGCATTGAAATGGTGACCGTGTATTGTCAATTCCTTTCATTGTCTTGTCAACCTACAATTAATATCTCTGACAATGTATAACGCTTCATTTTGCATTGAAATGGTGACCGTGTATTGTCATATTAATATTCAAAATCATATTTGAAGCTTCCTATAAATTAACTCACCGGCTTCTCCTTGAATACAAACCAAAAATATCATCATCTCCTACAAAACATTTTGCATCAAATTTTTTTTGGCAAACTCTCTAAATAAAATTCACAACTATGGTTCCTCTTCTATTATTCCTCTTCATACTTCTTCTCCTTCTTCTTCTTCTTCTTCTTCTTCTGACGATGATGATAACAGTAGTTATTGCTCATCAGACGAAAGTTCACTTACATTGAACTATAATAACCTAGAAGTCACTGCTGGATTAATGGTTTCAGATATGAACTGTCCACATACACGTATAAAAATACTAAGACAACGTGATGCCGATGCCAAAATTCTATGGAGAGATTACTTTTGCAGAAACCCGACGTTTCCGCCAAATGTATTCCGTAGAAGATTTAGAATGCGTCGAGAATTATTCAACCGTATTTTGGGTGATGTTGTGGCGGTAAATAATTATTTTGTTCAAAAAAGAGATGTATGTGGTGTTCTTGGATTAACCCCTCACCAAAAAATTACTGCAGCAATTCGAATGTTAGCTTACGGATGTGCGGAAGATGCAATTGATGAGTATTTACGTATTGGGGAAACCACAGTTTTGGAAGCAACTCGTAGGTTTTGCATGGTTATAGTCCAATGGTACGAGGATGAATATTTGCGCACACCAACTAAGCGTGATGTTGAACTCCTTCTTGCTGAGAACCAAAAAAGAGGATTTCCAGGGATGCTTGGTAGTGTTGATTGCATGCACTGGAAATGGGACAAATGCCCATCGGCTGAATCCGGTGCTTATACCGCGTACAAGGGTAGTGAAGTATTATCCTGGAGGCAGTGGTGTCGTATGATCTTTGGTTTTGGCATACATTTTTTGGTATACCGGGTTCTAACAATGATATCAATGTGATGAACCGTTCGTATATCTTCAAAAAGCTTATCAACGGTAAAGCACCGGCAGTAAACTTTTCAATTAACGGAAATCGATACAATATGGCGTACTATCTGGGTGATGGAATATACCCAGGGACAGCAACTATTGTGACTACGATTAAACATCCAGATTCCCAAAAGAAACAGAAATTTTATGCTATGCAGGAAGGTTGTCGAAAAGATGTAGAACGCGGCTTCGGGGTGCTGCAAAATCAATTTTCAATCATTAAACAACCAGCACGAATGTGGAATCCAGACGTTTTAGCATATATAATGAAAACTGCCATCATTCTACATAATATAATAGTGGAGGATGAACGTTGATTGGCCGAATGAGTATGAGTAACGCAGCCACGGTGCACCAGTAAATATTTCTAGGCATAACACTGTTGAACTTTCGATAATGATAAAAGACCAACACAGACGTGCAATATTCGATAAAGAGACTGGGGTTCGTTTGCGAAATGACTTGATCGAACACATATGGTCATATTTTGGCGAAGAGTGAAATTTTGTAAATCCTCTATATAGGTTTTGGGGGTAAATCTCTTGTAAGTTTACCCGCGATTCTAGCGAGAGTGATGTTATCTTTACTTATTAAGGTCTTGTTATATGACAACGTTCTTTTGAGTTCATCTGAGTATTTAAATTAGTTTTAAAAAACAAAAGAAATTTAAATTTATAATTAAATTAGGACACATTAAAAACATAACAATTTATTGATTAAAAATAAACTCAAAATAACTAAATAAATTCATAAAAGTTCAAACTTAATATGACAATGCTAAATAAGAATGGCCTCTATGATTGGTTTAATCTTTTCTTACAAATTTCTGCCTTCCTAACTTCGAAGTATTGTCTTGATACATCATCCATTTCGGAGATATCCATCGTCATTATACGAAACTCCTCTTCTGCTTCTTTCCTAACTTGTTTTTCCGCAAACCTTGCATTTGAATCAGCTTGTTTTGCTGCAAACTTTGCATTTGAATCAGCTAGTTTTGCTGCAAACTCAGCTTCTCTCTGTGCCATCTTCATATCTTTTTGTTCCGTATATTTGGCGTTGAAGTTTTGTTGCTCTCTATAAATATTTTGCATCATTTCATGTTGTTCAGTAAATTTTGCTTTCCCTTTTGTCTTCTGTCGTTTGGCCTCTTTTTTCCCATTGGAAGGATTAATGTGTTAGGGATATCTCCAAGGTCTTCATAGGCACTGGAACCATCTAGGCTTAAGTCCAGTGTTTCCTGGTTGTCCTCAACGTTGTCGTAACCAGACTCAGCTTGTGATGAATCGAAAACAGCTGTCGACCGTCTGGAATATTTAATATTATCTAACATAACTGTGTAGCAATCTTCATGCTTAAAACTTCTCCCAGTAGCTTCATTGAAAAGCCTCTTTACTTCTGCAATCTAGTTTTTCAATTCAATTTAGTAAAGGATTTACAATCTGAAAGATTAATATAATCAACAAAATTAAATGAGTAGTTACCTTATTTTTGGGGTCCCATCCGATATGATGTTCCCTTTCTACTTCAGCCTCCTTTGCAGATATAAGTGCCACATATTTACTTATAATTTGAAATCGTTTCTGAAGGGAGGTCCAACTACGTGGTGGCATCGAAGGTATTGATTCTTTCATCCGATTTAATATACGAGGCCATAATTTTTCTTCAGATTGATCGGTACAAATGCTAGAATCTTGAGAAATTGACAAATGAATTGTACACATGGTAACATCTTCAAATGTAGAAAAATTTGGACCTCGGGGTTTTGATGGCGCCATAATCCTAATCGATTCACAAAATAATTTTAATTGTGAGGAACTTTAGAAATTTCAAATACAATAACAATGAATGAGTTTAGTAAAATGAAATTGGTTTAGTATTCCATATATAGTGTAAAAATATAGCCGTTGTACAACGCCAACGGTTAAATCAACGGTAACATATTAACATATTAACGGTAAACATAATCCAACGGTAATATTGATCTAGGCGAGCAGCTGGAGTACCGCCTGGGACAGGGCGACATACTATGACCTCGCTCGGACACAAGCGAAGTTGTGGAGTTCCGCACAAAGACAAACGGTACCGTAACTCATCGCTCACAATGGGCGAAACGCTAGTGTTACGCTTGGGTGTAAGCGGCACTCTAACTTCTCGTCTCAGCAGGCGAAGCCTCAACATACCGCTGCGTCTGGCGAACTACCAGCTCTACGCCCGTGTTTTTGAAAGAAATGCTGGTACACCGCTTCTGTCCAAACGAGCTTCTACTGCCTCGCTTGATCATAATTTTTAGTCGTCGATGAACGATTACTTTTAATCTCGTACAGTAGATTTCCTCGATTAAACCTAATCTTTAATCGCACGGCTGTGACATGGTTTTATCGACTAAAGATTAAATATCATCTTTGATCCGAGTTTTGATCGCGTGACTGTAGACGCTCTTAGTCTACATTTATCCAATCAATTTTCCTGATAAAGTACTAGGAAAAAAAACACGGCTTCTTAATTTAACGAATTAACTCCTAAATAAACGCAAAATTGTCATTATAGGGTAAAAATTCCTTTAATATAGTTTTTGAGATCTTTCTCTGGATATCTAGAATCTACAAGGTTCCATTAATACAGACCTGGATCGAGATACATTCATAATATTGTTGATGCTCTATTTTTATTGCCATGTAGTACAATTTCATTCCATAATAGCGTTGGTGAGAGATAATTACGACCAATAAAAATTCAGATACCTTTGTCCATGCCGAAGGTTTTTTATACCATATTTGCTGCAATGTTTTCAAAAAATTCACTTCCTTATCAAAATCTATTAAGATTTTTTTGGCCAAATCGTCAAAACCAAGTATCTAAAAAAAACCTAACCATCTCTTTCTCCCTTCCGCCTCTTTATCTTCTAAGATGATACTTTTTCCATTTTCTATGGTTTGGAATTAGGGTTTATAATTTTACGAAGTTTTGATAATATCTCATTGTGTTTTAATTTTTCGGGCAAGGGTTATTCTGTCTAAACCCAATAGCAAGCAGGGTTTGCTCCTTATGTCTTCTCTGTGATTTTGATTTTGTGCATTTCCTAATTTTTACTACATGGTTTAAGAATTGATCACCGAATTTACTTATATGCGGTAACTCTCTTCTGCTCCTTTCAACTCATTCCTTTTTTTTACTGTACTTGATGTATAAACTGAGAAAAAAAGTAGGCTGATGAGGGAAAAAATGCAGAAGAAATAGAATAAAGCTGAAAAGTTGCACCAGTTGGATATTTTGTTAGTAATTTATGCTTTTTACTATGCAGGTAATTGTTTAGGAAAAAAAACATTACTATCAAGCACAATTAAGATACTCGCAAGATTGGTAAAAATAGGGTCTTCCATGTAAAGATTGCAGAGATGCGGCAGAAGAGAATAAAGAGTAAACAAGTGGCGACATGTTTAGCAGAGTAAAATTGTAGATATATTTGTGTTTCAGGGACATGTTTGGGTCTTTTATTTAAGCATTTTTCCTTCTCATGTCAACTGTTGTTGTTATGAGTTTTGCAAGTGTTCCTTGCTTTAAATTAATTGATATATAAGCTTTCTCAACTTCACAGCCAAGGGTTTTACTTTATTATTTGCAGAATCTAAGGGTTTAACGGCCTCCAGCACACTTGCACTGTTTGTGCTTGAAGAGGGAAGCGAAGTTTGGATGGTCTCATCCCACTGTCACCTACAATTTTTACAAGGTTCTACACTTTTACAAATTAGTGCTACTTTTACTTGATTACCTTCTATTCTACTACTGAAGTAACTTTCAATGTGGAACTGTGTATAACCTTACTGCTGACATATGCACATATATTCACAAATATTTGCATTTTTTTTGCTATTATTCCTACCAGGCCCAACAAGTTTGTGTCATCTGTGGTGTGTGCATAGGGACATTCTTTTGCGAAAATGATGATATAAGTGATCACTTAACTTTGGGTTTACCCCTCTACTTCCAATTAATAAGTACTCACTGGATTTTCCTCTTGCATTTTGTTGCAATCGGTGCAGACGTCAAAGCTATCGGTGCAGACATCAAAGCTATCGGTGCAGACGTCAAAGAAACAGTGCCATCTCAAAGGTTGTGGAATTTGCAAGTTTGCTTCTGTATTTTTCTTCTAGGTGTTTATACCGCTTTGAAATCTTTTTGTTCTGTCTTGAAAAAAATTAATTTTAGTTTTTTGATCGTCTAAATTTTTATTTGTGCAGGTCTTATTGATGCATAGGCGCATTTTGAATCTTTTGTTTTTGAATAGATGCTTACAATAACGGAGTATGGTGAGATTAATTTCATTGGTGTTTCCCTTTGCCAAAGTTTCTTTTGGTGCTCAAACACCATTCATAAGGTAATACTTATTGTAATTGATTTTGCGTCTTTCTTTTTTGTTATTCTCATGCCATTGTTGCTTCTTCAAAATTCTACTGCAATTTATATGCAAAATCTTGATTCCGAAGGCTCCACAATTTGCATAACTTTGATTGATGCTACCTGGGATACCGCCATAAATTAAATCATGATCCATGGAACAAATACATGGTTTTGATTTGGTTGCAGGGTTAACAAGAGGTTTTGTTTTCACTTTTGTAGTTGATCAAATATCAAGTTTGTACTGTCGTATTCCTATTCTTTTGTATTCTATTTCTCCTATTTTTTAGGTTTGTGGTATTGTGTTCTAACTAAAATGCATGGTTTCATGTAATGTGCAAGGAAGGTCACATGAAATCCTCATTGGTAAGTTTTCTTTCTTATCATTACTTGCGTAATTCTATTTTGTCATCTTTACTTTTTGCCTCATTGGTCACATATAATGTGTAATTCTGTTTTATCTTCTTCCAACCTAAATTCCCTTTTTAAATCATAGTATCATACTTTTCAGCCTAGATAGAGAAGCTGGCAAGGGTTCATAACCATTATATTACGATCTGGAAATACTTCTTTTGTCTTTTTCTTTTATATTGCATTGAAACCTTCAACTTATTATTTGTGTTGCTTGCAGAATACTTCCCCATGGATATGATCTAACCAGGAACAAGGCTCCAGATTGATGAACAACCATGTAATTTAGTTCTGTGTTGTGATTCTTATAATCTTAGGCTGCGGTATATGCTCCCATCACATTATTGTTCCTCTACCATGAAAGAGGTATTAATGATTCAATGTTTAATTATGAGATAACTACATTTGAGAGTTGTACCCCATTCTGTTTTCGATATTTCATATGAATTTTTAGTGAGTTGGGAACTCTATATTATAAACTGTATATAACATATGGCTTACTGTTGTATAGCAGTCTACTAATATTTGAATGCACAGTCTGGTACATGTCATGTATTTCAGATCCTTGAAATTTGGGATTTGGCTATTTTGGGGTTTATTTTTATGTAATTTAACTTTTACCATTGCTTTTATTAAGTTCAAGCCATTGAGTGTGTAAGTTTTTCCATTTCATGAAGTTCTATACTAACTCGAGAAAATATCTACTTTTTGTGATCATAGGGCCTGTGCTAAGCATATAACTCTTTCTTCTTCTTTCTTTAAATGCGGTAATCGTTCGGTGTGAAATTTAGATGGTCATGCAAATTTATTCTTCTCAATCTTCATTCTCTGTATGGTTTCTCTGGCAGGTTTTGTAGTAAAAGACGAGCCATATTCATCTGAAGGTCAAGATATTGGAAGTACTTTGAATTTTACGGGCTTTGACAACCATGGATTGTCTTCAACAGGTTACTCCTTATCCTCTATTTTTAACTGTTTTTATAATCTTAAACTTGCCAAAGAGTTAATCAAATATGTAAACATCATAAGCTTATGTGGTATCTCAAGTACTGCTTTTATCAGGAACTTAACTGTTCTGATACGATTCTTGGTTTCCTTCAGGGGTGCCTCTACGAAAGAAGCAGCCAGTAGCAGAAGCGCGGATGCAGTTAGATAGATTTGTTAATTCTGTTTTGAGAGACACCTGTCGGTCTCTGCTTGGTTCTCATTAATTGTTTAGGATTAGTCGTTAATTAGCTTTTAGCTTTGTGTTTTTGCTTTCGCTTACGAGAGCTAATCAAGTATATATACCTGAGTCTCATCAATTGTAAAAAAATATCAATTTTACAAATTATTAAAATCACATTTGTTCCTGTTACTTCTCCAATACAATTTTCTTCTCATTTTCCTTCAACTCCATCTTCGAAACCTTGATTTCCAGATCAAAGTCTTATCATTTGGTATCAGAGCCTGTCGATCTTGAGCGATCGATTAAACACATTTCTAAGAATATGGAACTCTGTCGAGAATGACGAATCACGCAACTCGAATCTCAAACCTTGAAGATTGATGTGCTGTATTCACTACTGAAGTTACTAGTATCAATGATCGAATGGCAGGTCTCTCTTTAGGTATCAATGTTGTCACAAATAGAGTTGATGGACTCACTCATAGAATGGATGATGTGTCCAATCAAATCAGCACTATGAATGCTCAGGTGAAAGATCAAATCAACACTATGAGTACTCAGATGAACAATTTCATGAAGAAATTAGAGCTAACAATAGTCATAATCAAACTAGAAAAGAGAATCACTCACATCCAGAAGGAGTCGAAAGTACATATGCAGATGAAAATCGAAGCCAAATGAGGGAAATCAACAATGCATCTGGCAGAATTATGTCTCAGCCAATGGTAGATCTTCCCCGATTCAGCAAGGGAGATGATCCAATGCTGTGGATCTATAAGGTAGAACAATATTTCCGATTTTATGATGTACCAGCAGCACAGAAAGTAACCACAGCCTCATTCTAATTGGAAGGAGATGTTCTTCAGTGGTTCTATTGGCATGGATATGATCATTCTGTTCCTACTTGGGATGCATTCGTGGGAGATCTATGCAAAGAATTTGGTCCTACGGATTATGTTGATTTCACATCTTCACTCTTCAAGCTAAAGAAAACAGGTACTTATCAAGATTATGTGTCTACTTTTACAAAATTTGCTATTAGAACTTCAGGAATTCCTCAAGAAGCTCTTAAGAGTTGCTTCATTGGTGGCCTCAAGGATGAATTAAAGTATGATGTCCAATTGCTTAAGCCAGTAACAGTTCATGATGCCATAACCATTGGTGCACAGTTAGATACTAAACTTAGAGCCTTAAACTCTTATGTACCAAGACCAACACACAAGATGTTTAACCAGGCCTCAACCTCAGTGAATGTAGAACCAGCAATAAAAATTCCTAGACTTGAGTATAAGAAAATTTCTCCATCTGCAGTCACTGAAAGAACACTTAATAACTTATGTTATTACTGTAATGGGAAGTGGTTTAGAGGACACACATGTAAGGAAAGAGCCTCTAAACCTGGCCATGCACAGGCCTTGGTGCTAGATTTAATGGATGACATGATAGAAGAAAACAATACATAAGTTGAAGGTAAAACTATTGATCCTTCTCATTTTCAGCAACATTGTCATCTATCCAACTGAGTGAATGTCCACTGTTTGGAGCTGAGCATCTGCCAACTTCTAAAACCATGAAGGTCAGTGGTAGACTTAAGGGAATAGAAGTAAAGGTTTTATTGGACTCTGGCAGCACACACAACTTTGTGGACTCCAGGCTCATTAAGAAGTTAAAATGGACTCCACACTATGAGAGTTCATTAAATGTTATGGTGGCAGATGGAAGCACAATCAAAGGAGGAGGGATATTCAAAGATATGCTCATTTAGATGGGTAATTTTAAGGGGATAATTGATCTCCAGATGCTTCCTTTGGGAGGCTGTGATGTGGTCCTTGGTGTTCAATGGTTGTCCACTATGGGAAAACTTACTTGGGATTTTTCCAAGTTAAGTATGGAGTTCAATGTGCAAGGGCAATCATATATTTTGGACCAGATGGTGACTCCACCACCTTATGCTGATGTAGTGACAATGAAGCAAATGGAAAAGATGATAGATACCACAAAATTTGCCTATGTCATTTACAACTTGGAAGAAAGAGATCAAAGAAGTCATGCTCATTTATCCACTCACAAGTTTGCAGAGCTCCAGCAATTACTGCAAGAGTATGAAGACTTGTTCATTGCTCCTAACTCCCTGCCTCCTGTAAGAAACTGTGATCACCACATTACTCTATTTCCTGGCTCCAATCCTGTAAACGAAAAGCCTTACCGATATGGTCCTCTACAGAAGTCTGAGATTGAACTAGCCATAAGAGATCTCCTAGATTCTGGATTTATTAGGCCAAGCCAAAGTCCTTTTGCTTCTCCAGTTCTTTTAGTAAAAAAGAAAGATGGCTCCTGGGGATGTGTATGGATTATAGAGAGCTAAATAGCATGACTGTCAGGAATAACTATCCTATTCCTCTAATTGATGATCTATTGGATGAACTATTTGGAGCTAGAGTGTTCTCCAAACTAGATTTGAGGAGTGGTTATCATCAAGTGAGGATGACACCCTCAGATGTGCATAAAACAACTTTCAGGACTCATGAAGGCTTATATGAGTTCCTGGTGATGCCATTTGGTCTTACTAATGCTCCTTCTACATTCCAGAGCCTGATGAATGAGGTTTTTAAGGCCTACTTGAGGAAATTCATCTTGGTTTTGTTTGATGATATCTTGGTGTACAACAAGAATTAGAGGGAACAATTTTCTTACCTCAAGCTCACTTATGGTGTGTTGCATACTCACCAGCTATTCCTGAAGGAGTCCAAATGTGAGTTTGGAGCTAAGCAGATTCATTATTTGGGACATGTAGTCTCTGGGGCTGGAGTTGCTCCTGATCCTGAAAAGCTAAGGGTAGTGCAAGACTGGCCCCAACCCACTACTCTTAGACAGTTGAGAGGATTTTTGGGGCTTACTGGATATTACAGAAAGTACATTCCAGGTTATGGCAAGATATGTCAGCCACTTTTTGAACTGACTAAGAAGAATAACTTCATATGGATTCCAGAAGCAATAGAGGCATTTGCTCAGCTGAAGAAGATCATAACTAGTCCTCAGGTGTTGGCTTTACCTGATTTTTCCCAGCCATTTGTCATTGAGAGTGATGCCTCTGACACTGGCATAGGAGCAGTGCTGCAGCAAACCAACAGGCCAATAGCATTCTTCAGTCAGTCCTTAGGAATCAAAAATGCTGCTCTATCTGTTTATGAGAAGGAACTTATAGCAATTGTGCATGCTATCAAGAAATGGGAGCATTATTTGCAAGGAAAACATTTCATTATCCAGACAGACCACAATAGGTTGAAGTATTTTTTGGATCAAAAAGCTAATACTTCTTTCTAGAGAAAATGGGTGAGTAAACTGATGGGGTATGGTTATGAGATTCACTATAAAATAGGATGTGATAACAATGCTGCTGATGCACTCTCTAGAATTCATGCAAGTGAATCTGGTCAAGAATTGCTGGCCATTTCTTATCCATACTACAGCTGGATGGATGATTTGCGCAAACACTTGGAGAAGGAAGATTACATCACTGACTTGGTCAAGGCCTACCACTCTACAGGTACATTTCCATCTCCTCACTTTAGTTATGAAAATTGGTTTTTAAAATACAAAGGGAGACTTGTGCTTAGTTCTACTTCTGAGTGGAAGAAAAAGATATTATAGGAGTTGCATGCTAGTCCATTCTCAGGAAACAATGGTATTCTCAAGACTTTCCAGAGAGTCAAGAGAGCATTTTACTGGATTGGAATGAAAAAAGACATCAAGAAGTTTGTCTCAGAATGTGCTATCTGTCAGCAACACAAATATGAGACTTGCTCTCCTCCTGGCCTGCTGCATCCTCTTCTCATTCCTGAACAAGTGTGGACCTCCATTAACATGGACTTCATTGGGGGATTGCCAAGATCTAAGAATAAGACAGTGATTTTTGTGGTGGTTGACATGCTTTCTAAATATGCACATTTTATTGCTTTGGCTCATCCCTACACAGCCACTAAGGTAGCTCAAGCATTCATAGATAATGTATTCAAATTACATGGAATGCCTACTTCAATAGTCCGTGATAGAGACCCAAAATTTTTGAGTCTCTTTTGAAAGGAATTCTTTCGTATCAATGGGTCCAAATTGAACATGAGCTCAGGTTATCATCCACAATCTGATGGGCAGACTGAGGTTGTTAACAGATGCATTGAGACTTATCTCAGATGCTTTACTTCTTATGCTCCTCAGGATTGGGTTAAGTGGTTAGCATGGGCTGAGTGGAGTTACAATACTTCATATCATTCTGCTTCAAATTTCACTCCATTTCAGATTGTGTATGGTTATCCACCTCCTCTTATTTATGCACATGAAGTGGGTACTGCCAGATTAGAAGCTGTAGAAGAGGAATTGAATTCCAGGACCAAGTGTTGCAGTTGTTGCGTGCTAATTTGTAATTATCCCAGCAGCATATGAAGTCCAGGCAGATAAGAAGCGCAGCGAGAGGGAATTCCAGGTTGGGGACATGGTGTATTTGCGCCTGGTACCTTACCAAATGCGCTCTTTGGCTGGCCACTCTTTTCATCAGTTGTTGCCCAGGTTTTTTGTCCCTTACCAGGTAATTCAGAAGGTTGGCCAAGTAGCTTATAAGTTACTTCTTCCTCTACATAGTAGAATTCATCCAGTATTCCATGTTAGTTGCCTAAAAAAGCAGTTGGGAGTGTCAGTTCAGCCAAGTCAGGCTCTCCCAATATTGGATGATCAGCAACAAGCGGAACCATTTAAAGTGCTGGGGAGCAAGTTAGTGTTCCAGAAGAATGATGAAGGAATGCGAACTGTGCGCAAGAAGTTGTTGGTTCATTGGAAGAGGCAGAGTGAGGAGAATGCGACATGGGAGGACTCTGAAATTCTGCAACAGAAATTCCCAGACTTCAATCTAGAGAGTCAGGTTTGACATCCTTGAGGACAAGGATGATTTTCAGCAGGGGGTATTAATATGATTCTTGGTTGCCTTCAGGGGTGCCTCTAGGGAAGAAACAGCCAGTAGCAGAAGCGCGGATGCAGTTAGATAGATTTGTTAATTCTGTTTTGAGAGACACCTGTCGGTCTCTGCTTGGTTCTCATTAATTGTTTAGGATTAGCCGTTAGGATTGGTCGTTAATTAGCTTTTAGCTTTGTGTTTTTGCTTTTGCTTACAAGAGCTAATCAGGTATATATACCCGAGCCTCATCAATTGTCAAAAAATATCAATTTTACAAATTATTAAAATCACATTTGTTCCTGTTACTTCTCCAATACAATTTTCTTCTCATTTTCCTTCAACTCCATCTTCGAAACCTTGATTTCCAGATCAAGGTCTTATCATATTCAGACATCATTTTTTTGTCTAACCCAAGTATGTAAACATCATAAACAGATGATCTACAGTTGTAGAGATAAATTTTTCTGGGTTTCTTGGTGACATTGGGTGTTGCAGTTTCGACCCACTTGGACTTGCCGATGATCCAGAGGCTTTTTCCGAGTTGACGGGGAGGAGATGACGAATGGAAGATTGGCAATGTTTTCCATATTTGGATAGTTCGTTTAAGCAATTGTGCCCGGTAAAGGACCTCTAGAGAACTTGGCTGATCATCTTGCTGGTCCTGTTAGCAACAACGCTTGAGCTTTCACCATAATTTTTTCCCCTGAAAAGTGAATGTAGAGGCTATGTAAAAAAAATAATCTAGCTAGCATCATTTATTTGTGACTTGGGTTGTTCTGATGTAATTAAATCCAGTTGTGACACATTTTAATTGAATTTCCACACATTCTTTTCACTTTCAGGGTGCAGCATGGAACTATACAGTCGAGCTGTGTTTGAAATTCTAATGAACATGATATTCCCATCTTTAACATTCATCATTAAAACCAAACCTTAATCCAAATCTAACTTCGCTCAAATCCTTCAATTGAAAATTATGCACGTGAGGCTTGTGATGATTACAGCATGATTTATAACTTTTTACCGATTATAACTTTAAGCTTATGCGATATCTCAAGTACTGATTTACACCTTCAATCTGTTAAATTTTTTCATCAAAACTAATGGATTAAAAAAGATTCCATGCCTTATGTTTACTATATGCAAAATTAACGATGAATTCATAAATTTGACGGGTGTAAATGTAACATAAAGTTTCCATAACGTTTTAGGAAATAGAGGTTGTAAAGAGCTAAGAAAATAGAAAATATGAAAAAGGAACAAATAAAATGAAAAAAAACATCCGGTTACTAAGAATATCTACCTTTCATTCTCTGTAGAAGGCAGTTATAAGTTTCAATCTTTTTCTGTTTTTTTTTTGAAGCGTATTTCGATTTTTTGGATTTTTTGTCACTATGCAAGTGCAAAAATACAAAAGCATTAATTAATTGAAAACAAATGCATTGGGAGTGATCTATGTTTTTTTTATAGACAACATCGAGTGCATGCAAACCAAGTAATCAAAGACTATTAACCCATCACATAATACAAACCCGTGAAATGCACGGGGATACAACTTAGATGCACAAAAAGAAAGTTAAGTTTAGTAGTTCATTGCAATAACTGAAGCGAGGTAAATATCTCACTGGAAAAATCTTTTTGTTTTAAATTGATTTATCTGCCATGATTCAAAAGGATGTAAAGAATAATCTATGGAAGTGAATTTTGATTTATTTAGGGCATCCACAATGGGACGATCAAATTCATCGATCAAAGATCAAAAAATGATCTTTGATCGGGGGTAAGAACAACGGGAGATGATCATGCGAGTTTCTAGCACGGCGTTTGGTGGCTAGCGAGGTATCATTTTCTCGCTTGAAAAAACGGACGAGACAATAACCCATCGCCTGGTACAAGCGAAATTGTATCCTCCCGTCCCAAAAAAAAAACACAGGCGAGATCCCAGAACCCCGCCCAATACCCAAGCGGAATTCCATTCTTTCGGCTGTTGAAGCGACGTCCCAAACACTCGCTTACCACCCGTGCGAAGAAACCGTGTTATGAAATGATCCGGGCGAGAGAGTAGAGGGTCGTCCCTCGAACGTGCGAGTGATTTGTGTGGGATATTGACGGGAGAGTGGGTAGGAGGTCGTCCGGGTGCAGGAGGCGAGAATTGAACCTCTCGCCTGTCCAATTCAGCCGTTTATAACCCTAAAAATCCACATTTTCTGTTCTTCATCTTCTTCGCCTCCTGTAGCCTTCTACTCGCCCAGCCGCAACTCTACCACAACCCCATTTTTCCCAACAATTCCTTCCGTTGACGAGAACCCATAACCTCGTTTCCATTTTCATACTAAATCTTAAACAAAACCCAAGCGAAATCAAGGTATATCTTCTACCCTAAAAAAATTAAATTAAATTAAATTGTTTCAATTTCATATATAATTTAGATGATTTTTTTGTTAAATTAGTTGTAGATGTTGTTTAATTACTATATTATAAACCCATAATTGAAATATGAATTTGTGTTATAATTATAAAATTGGGAATTTATTTAGGGTTTCTGTACATGTTATGAATTAGGGTTTAAATTTGTTATTATTTGTTAAATTGAACATACAATACGAAATTGTTGTAGCTTAATTTTAGTGGGTTTATGTTTAATTTTTGGTTGAATATAGTATGTTGTGTAGAAATCAAAGGAATTAATTTTGATTTAATTTTGATTTAATTTAAAAACAAATGTGTATGGAAATATTTGCAATTGTGTAATTTGAATTAGATTGGTTATAATTGATGTGATTGTTGTATTTTAATAATGATGTATGTATTTTTTGAATGTTTGATGTATAATTCTTTGTCCAAATGTGTATGGAAATTTTGTTTCGGCAGATGTCTAGCAATGTTGTTTCGAGATGGATTGGCAGAAAGAAAACCAACAAAAAAGCTAAAACACAGAGGATTCTGAAGCACAGTCCATGGTCCCCGAGTCGTTAGATGTTCCGGGGTTGGAACATTACACCCTTGTCGAAGATACGGAGGAACATGTTTCTACAAATATTACATATTCCTCTGACGCCAACTTCAGGTTTGACCATCGTGGTTCTCTTAAATCAGTTCTACAGGTCTACAAAAGAATTACTCATGAGTCTAATAGAGTCCAATATATAATAGAAAGGGGAGGTTGGGGAAGATTATTATCCCTACCTGTAGTAGATTCATCCCACGCTCTAACTGATTTTATTATCGAGCAGTTTTGGGATACTACCAACACATTTCATTTTTTTTTGGGGGAGCTTGGGTTCACTTCCCTCGATTGGGTTATGTTGACCGGGCTTAGTATCAGTGTCGGGAGATCAGTTCCTTATGAGCCACAAAAGTTTAAATTTGAATATATTCGTGCGAATATCTTTCCTGAACTGAAGATAATGCGGTATGCAAAAGAGAAGGTGTTCCACAACAGTGAGTTTCAGATGCAATAACTCTCAAGTTTTGGACCACCTATTTTGATATCGCTACATTGAACGCGGCGAACGGTGATAGTGTCCTTGCTGATAGAGTTGCGAGGGCGTTCTATATGTATGTTCTGGGGAATTTCTTTTTCCCAAATGCAAAAACATACATTGATGCAGGATGATTGACTGCTATTGAAAATCTAAATGAAGTTGATCAGTACGATTGGGGTGGTCCTGCATTCTCAAGATTGTATTCGGGTCTCGCCACGGCTTTTAGGGGACAGAAATCAGTATCCGACCCATTCCAAATTTTGGAGGTAATTTATTTAACGTTAAATGAATTAAATTTTCTTACAATTTAATTGCTATGTTGTTAAATCATTTTGAATGTATTTATGTTGTAGTTTTGGGGATATGAATATCTTGGGATATTTCGTCCAAACAAGACTACGGCTGAAAGTGAACATGAATGGCCAAGATGTCGTAGGTGGTTCGCCCCCGGAAGAAGGGTGTTGATATCGTGAAGTCAAGGACTGAACTGAATCAGTTATCTGCAGAGTCCGTGACTTGGCAACCATGGCTTACTGCAGTTATACCAGAAGAAATTGGTTGCAAGGCAATAGAACTTTCTGGACAACGGGTTACATTCTCCTGGCTCGGCACTGTAAGTTCTCTAGTTCTTTTCTCTTACAATCTTACATTTTCCAACTCGTACTGTTGTGACATGGTTGATATTTATTTATTGTCATTTTATTGGATAAAGCACAATATGTATCTCGGAGACCGTTGTTGGAGGCAAAACAACCCAACTTGGGGTATTCCTGCAAACCCCCCTAGTTGCATTTCCAACTTCGGTGACAATGAGATTGAGGACATGATAGCCAGAGCTCACGACAATTGTAGTGAATACGTACGTGTCGTGGAATACGAGGTTTATTATGAATATTGGCGACATGTTACCAACCTCTACAAATATGTGACGACAGTTGATTGGGAGGTTGAAACGTATGGATATGCGGGTGACCGTATCAAACACAACATCCCACGGCGCCGTGATCATGTACCCATTCCTCCTCCCCAACAACTACCATATGTAAGTATTGAACAAAGTCGTGAAAAAATTGATTACAGTTTATGAAATGTTGTGTTTCTAATGGTTATTCTTATTTTTTTCCATCCCAGGTGGCGGCTTATGATTTAGTGCAAGACTTTGCTGATTTTACGTAAGAGTTGCGAGATTTTACCTTATCTGAAACTAAGGATAGGATGGACTACATCATAGCTAAGGAAGTTGAGTTCAACACTTTTCGAACTCAGACAGCCGCTGAAAACCTCCTCCTACAAGATCAGGTTTCGTTGTTGACCAGACAGCTAAGCCAATCCCGTCAAGAACAACCCTTAGGTTTTGCCTCATATGCCATAACACCACCTCCCGGTTCTTCATCAACAGTTCTCCCAACGCAGAACGTCAGACCATCTTTCCCGCCATTTATTCCACCAAGATCGAACTCCGGTTAAATAAAACATTTTCAAAATTTGGATTGTATTTAAAAAGAACTTCTTTGGTTATTTTTATTGTTGATTTAGTGTTAAATGAAAATTTATTTTTATTTACTAGGCCGTTTATGTAATATGATAATTTTACAGCACATTACTATAGTTATATGACCGTTTTATTACCGCTATATTGTCGTTTTTTTTCTTGCATAACGGCTATATTTTGTATTTGAGACCACTATAAGTAAAATTCTATAGTTACCTTCCTCATTTCATTATTCCCACATTTTAGTTTTCAATGTCTGGGTACAAAAATTTTACCCTTAATGCAAGCAATTTTACTTTAGATGAAGATTTATCCATATGTCGAAACATAGTATTACATTATCCAGCAAGGGGTCAGGAACGTGATATCAATGGTTGTATGACCATGCAATGGTTGGAACACACACATGCAAACTTTTGCGATGAAACCTGTAATCCCAACAACCGGAACAGAGTTGGCCCTTTTTGTCGATATGTGGAAATTTCTAAGGAAGTATTTGAATTTTCTTCTTTAACTGCTCGGGTCAATGAATTTCGTCTTAGGAATGAAACTGATGATGAAGTTGTTTCCCGATCACTGGAGGAATGGACAAGATGGAAACGAACTGATTTCCGGTACAAACCTCATTTTGAGATCTTAAGGGTAATGGATGAATTCAATCCTTGTGTGTTGATCTTTCTACCTAGTAGGCCAGAACGTCGTCAACGTCGTCCGACAAGCCAAGCCTTACGGTTTCACTTATAGGTTTATTTCTTACTTGATTTTTCTGTATCGGTAGTTTTATTTTTCTTTCCCTTTCATGTATGTCTTTTTTGATTTAATAAAATTATTGTACTAGCATAAGGTGTTCTTCCGTTGACGACGATTCAGGCGTTATTATTAGGTCACTAGCGTAAATAAATATTCAAACTCTAAAAAAGAGATAGATTAAACTTTAACTTCAATTGATAAATTTAGGAGTTAATTCCGATTACATTTTGGACTTCATGAACTCGTAGCTTGCTACAAATATGAATTCTTCCCCCATTTCCTGAAAGTAGTGCATTTTAGTGATTTCCTCCTACACAAGCGGACGAAATAGTTAAATAATTTGTTATTTGACATTGTTGTTATTGATAGAGGAGACAACTTTTCTAATGGTATACATACTTACAAATTGTTGGATCGATAATCCTAAATGGGTGTGGTTAAAGATCTGTTGTTGTATAGATTCATAATCAGCTATTCCCTTTCGAATAACTTGGTATCTATCATAAATTTGTACAACAGATCTTTGGTGAATTTCCATATTCCTCACCAAAATGTGTGTGGATCCTCCCCCATAAGGTTTCTGGATCAACAATTCCGACTATAACATCTTGATGTAAGGTTTCGTAATACCAGGATTTTGTTATAGCCAAGTCTTCAGCTGAATGAAATGTTGACATGGGTGGAGGTAAGTTTTGAAGTGAACAAAAAAAGAAAGATGATTAAATAGAGAAAAATAATCTATTTCATTTCATTGCCTTGTCAAGTTACATAAAATGTCACTGAAAAATCATCTCATTGCCTTGTCAAGTTACATAAAATATCTCTGACAAATCTGAAAAATAATCTTTGCATTGAAATGTGGTCGGTGTCAGGTCAATTCATCACATTGGGTTGTCGACTTACAGAAAATATCTCTGACAAAGTTGAAAGATAATCTTTGCATTGAAATGTGGTCGGTGTCAGGTCAATTCATCTCA
>JAJJMC010015859.1:10334485-10370752 GCA_023531435.1 Papaver californicum
TTGAAATGTGGTCGGTGTCAGGTCAATTCATCTCATAGCCTTGTCAATATCAATATTTAAAATTCAGTTTTACTCTTCTATTATAAATAACCACAATGGGTTCTCCATCAATACAAACCGAGTTTATCATTAGCTCTTGCTCAAAAAATTGCAACACAGAAAAAAATGGCAAAATATCTAAATCATATAGACAACTATGGTTACTCTTCTAGTTTTCCTCAGTATATTTCTTATACTTATTCTTCTTCTGGTTCATTAAACGATGATGATAACAGTAGTTACTACTCATCAGATGAAAGTTCACTTGAAGCGAACAGTAATAACCTAGTAGTTACTGCTGGTTTAATGTTGTCAAATATGAACGCTCCACATACACGTACAAAAATAGCAAGACAACGTGATGTAGGTGCCAAAGGTCTATGGAGAGACTATTTCTGCAACAACCCGACGTTTCCGCCGAATGTATTTCGTAGAAGATTCAGAATGCGTCGAGAGTTATTCAACCGTATATTGGGTGATGTTGTTGCGGTAAATAGTTATTTTGTGCAAAAAAATGATGCCTGTGGTGTTCTAGGCTTAACCCCCCAAACAAAAATTATTGCAGCAATTAGAATGTTAGCTTACGGTTGTGCGGCGGATGCAATCGATGAGTATTTACGTATTGGGGAAACTACAGTTTTGGAAGCAACCTGCAGATTTTGCAGGGTGATAGTCCAACTATACGAAAAAGAATATTTGCGGACACCAACTCAGCGTGATGTTGAACTCCTCCTCGATGAAAACCCAAAAAAGGGATTTCCAGGGATGCTTGGTAGTGTGGATTGCATGCATTGGAAACGGGACAAATGCCCTTCCGCTGAATCCGGGGCTTATACCGCTTACAAGGGTAGCGAAAGTATTATTTTGGAGGCAGTGGTGTCGCATGATCTTTGGTTTTGGCATGCATTTTTTGGTATGCCGGGTTCAAACAATGATATCAATGTGATGAACCGGTCGTATATTTTCAAAAAGCTTATCAACGGTAAAGCACCGGCAGTTAACTTTGACGTCAATGGAAATCAATATAATATGGGGTACTATCTTGGGGATGGAATATACCCAGAGACAGCAACTATTGTGACTACCATAAAACATCCTGATTCCCAAAAGAAACTGAAATTTTCAGCTATGCAGGAAGGTTGTCGAAAGGATGTTGAACGGGGGTTCGGGGTATTACAAAGTTAATTTGCAATTATCAAACAACCCGCAAGAATGTGGAATCTTGACGTGTTAGCCTATATAATGAAAACTGTCATTATTCTACATAATATGATAGTGGAGGATGAACGTGTTCCCGGTGACTGGCCGCATGACTATGAACAACGAAGCCATGGTGCTCCATGTGTCATTTCAAGGGACAACACTGCTCAACTTTCAAGAATGGTGAAGGACCAACGCAGACATGCAGTATTCGATAAACAAACTGGGGTTTGTTTGAGAAATGACTTGATCGAACACATATGGTCATCTGTTGGGGATGAGTGAATTTTTTTATGGGCTTTTTGGCTGAATGTGTTGTAAGGACTACACTTATTAGTTACGTTTATATATAAAGTGATCTTTCGAGTGCATCTAGTTTCTGAAGTAATTTTAAAAAATAATTCCAAAAAATTAAGAGCCGTTAAAAACATAAAAATCTATTGGTATTAAACTAAACTGAAAATTCTAAATAAATGCATGAAATTAAATAAACAATATGACAATAGTAATTAATAATGGCTTCTATGATTGAGATAATCTTTTCCTCAAAGTTTCACCCTTCCTCAGTTCGATGTACTGTCTTGATAGATCATCCATTTGTGACAGATCCATCGCCATTATACAGAATTCTTCTTCTGATTCTTGCCTAGCTTGTATTGCCGCAAACTTTATATTTGAATCAGCTAAGTTAGCTTCAAACTTTGTTTTATCATTAGCTAATTTTGCTGCAAACTCAGCATCTCTTTGTGCCATCTTCATATCTCTTTGTTTCGTACATTTGGCGTTGAAGCTTTGTTGCTCTCTATAAATATTTTCCATCAATTCCTGTTGTTCAGTAAATTTTGCTTTCCCTTTTGTCTTTTGTCGTTTCGCCTCTTTTTTCCCCATTGGACGGATTACTCTGTTTTGGATATCTCCTAGGTCGTCAAAGGCTTTTGGACCATCTAGGCTTAAGTCTGGTGTGTCCTGTACGTCATGAGATTCATTGTCGTAATCAGACTCTGCTTTTGATGAATCGAAAACAAATGTCGACCTTCTTGAATATTTAATATTTTCTAGCGTAACTATGTAGCAATCTTCTTGCTTAAAACTTCGACCAGTGGCTTCCCTGAAAAGCCTACGGACTTCTGTGAACTGGTGTTTTAATTCAATATGTTAAAGGATATACAATCATATGGATTAATGTAATAAGCATAATTAAACGAGTTGTTACCTTATTTTCAGGTCCCTAGCCAGTATGATGTTCCCTTTCTACTTCAGCCTCCTTTGCAGACAATAGCGCAACATCTTTACTTATAGTTTGAAATCGTTTCTGAAGGGAGGTCCAACTACGTGCTGGCATAGTAGGTATATCTTCTTTCATATGGAATAAAATACGTGACCATAATTGATCTTCACATTGATCGGTACCAATGCTAGAATCTTGAGAAATTGACAAATGAATTCTACACATCGTAACATCTTCAAAAGACGAAAAATTTGGACCTCGTGCTTTTGATGGTGGCATTTAACTAATCGATTTCAAATAAGAACCAACTTTAGAATTTTCACACAAAATATATATGAATTCAGTAAAATGCCATTGGTCTCCTATCCCATATATATAGGGTAAAAATATAGCCGTTAAACTCCAGAGGTAACATTTCAACGGAAGTATTAACGGTCACCTGAACGATGGGGTATCATCTCGCCCCACCACCAGCGAATCCATGGAGGCTCGCCCAGCTCCAGGCTAGGCCCTGCTGTCTCGTCCAATCGTAAGCGCCACTTTAGAATCTCGCCCGTGATTTCAAATTTTGGACGGTGTGTCAGCACCTCGCTTATGTGTAGGCGGTCTTCTAGGGTGTCGTCTGGTGGAGAGGAATTTTAGTATCCCGCTTGAGCTGGCGAAATGCCAACTCTTCGCCCGTATTTTTAAACGAGATTCTGGAGAATCGTTCGGTGACATACGAGGCCTTATGATTTCGCGACTATAATTTTTCGTCGTCGATCAGCGACGAGATTTAATCTCGAACAGTGATCTTCCTCGACTAAAAATTATAATTGATCGACGACTGTGGCTGCATTTCGCCGACTATCGGTCAAATTCAATTTTGATCGTCAAAATAGTCGACGATTGTAGATGCTCTTAGCTACCCAAAAAAGTGGATTATGCCTGTTATATATATGAATCATGATTGTTGTGTGTAACCATTTACTATAATAGCTTTTTGTTGTGAATCGAATTTCAAAAGCTGAAGTTGACTAAATTTACCATTCTAACTACCATTTACTATAATAACTTCCGAAATAGTAACACATTAACACCTGGTTTCATGGGCATTTTCTTTATTATATTTTTAGCTTTACTTATTCTTCTATCTAGAGCAAGTAGATCAACATCTAGATCCACAGTTTCTCTTACTGTGGAGATATTATAACAGAAAAGTATGTTTGTATGGTACGGGCTGGACAACTTAGTACCTGAAGGATCGTATGGCAGGTCAATTTAGAAGGGAATCATGTGATTCATGGGTACTTTCTGGTAGCATATAAAGCTCACTGTAAATAACGACGTAACATAAGAGAATATGGGAGAACGTTGGTTGTTTGATAAATCTCCCCCACACAAATTTTGACTACGATATCGGGTCATCAAATCCACTAGATCATAGTCAATAACACAAATTAAGCCATGTTATAATGTTGCGAAAGTTTGGGAAATAATATATTTGCTCAAGAAATATTTGCTCATGTACGGAAGCAAAGGTTTCCGCCAATGATACCTTTTTCTTATGGGTTCTGATTCAAAGCACCGTGATAACTTACTGTGTCGCGGTATAAATATTGCTTGCAGGTTGTAATTTTTTTTAACAAACCAGAAATAAGCATATATTTGTTTCTTTATTATCCGTTTGGGGTCAAGATATGGGATTACTCTAAGCAAGCGAACAACAAGAGATTAGTGGGAATCCCAAATGCACTATAAGGTATGAGATTATAATATCCATATAACTTGAATATTTTTATAATATCCTTTTTAAGACCCCTATATTTTGATGCACTGTAATGTCCCTCTTTGGTTGAGGTATGTTAGATATTTTCCATTTATAGGTAATGCCAATTGATTCAGTACCCAATTTCTTTTACCTTATATTTTATTTTGGTCCAGAGACCCCACCATATAATTATTGGAAATGGAAATGCAAGTAATCAACTCCAGCAATCACATGAACCGTAATTTAATTAGAGTCTATCTGCATATGAATTTTTTTATTACGATTTTAGTTTAGAAAAACATATCCACTAAATAAAAAACAAAAAAGCATAACTATGTTATCATTGTCTTAAAATAATAATAATATAAATGATAAATTTAATTTCCCAAGGCCTGATGTAAAATATATATATATATGCAGGACATAAACACGTACGTAGACGAAAGTTCAAGGACAATATATGTTTCTAACAAATAACATACCAAGAAACCATCTAAGAAAGACATGCTCAAAAGAAAGTATAGTAGTATAGATAGCGACGATGTATATGGTGGTGAAATGAACGAAAGGGATCCTCCTGACATGCCACTATTAGTCAAGATAATTGAAAATAGTAATGAAGTGTTTACTTATGAATAAAGATTGTGAATAAGGGAAAATATTCATTTTTATTATATCTCATATTTTAATCAATTTTAATAATTCTTCTTTGGAATTTTCTCTATCTTACTTTTAAGATTGCTTAGTTATTCGGATTTCATTTTAATTTATGTTATTCGTCTAAAATAGATTTTTAAATATTATTTTTTTTGTTAATTGATTATACGATAGTTTATCGGAATTCTTATTAGGACGGGTGTGGGGCGAAGCCCCGCCTCAGTGAACATGAACAAACAGTGAGGAGTGTATAGCGAGTGAAGTATAAACATGATTTGGCCGAACTGAAAGTCATTTCTGGTTTTTGAGGTAGAATATTATTTTGACTTTGTTTCTTTATTTTTAAGTTGCAAAAATAGATTAACCAAGGGAGTTGCACAATTCTAAAATCTAGCAAGACTAAGGGTAGTTGTATTGCTACTTTGAGTAGCAGACTTCAAATCTATACTTACAATTATCCTTAAAATAATGATGTTGGCAATGTCACGAACTACTTACTAATTTTAAAGGTTGGTATAATTTTTCAAAAGTATTTTCTTTAATTGGATTTATTAATCTCCAACACTTTAAACAGTACATAATTGGTGAATTTGGTTCTAATTGTTAATCTACTAAATGATAATCGGTGTTTTCAATATACATTGCAGTTGTTAATTGGGACGCCTTCTGGGACAGGTGTGGGGCGAAGTCCCGCATCACCAATCGGGGGTCAATTCCCAGCGAAAAGGATTCTGACATGCCACCATTAGTCGAGACAAATGAAGATGATAATGGATTGTTTACTTGTATATGAATAAAGATTATAGATAAGAGGAAACGTTTATTTTTATTATATCTTAGATTTTAATCAATTTTAGTCTTTGTTATTTGGAGTTTTACCTATTTTACTTTTAATATTGTTTAGTTCTATAGATTTCATTTTAATTTTTGTTATTCGCCTTAAATTAAAATTTCAAAATTTTGTTATTTAATAAGGTTTGCATGTATTAATTTCTTTGGTTTCATAGATTTTATTTTAGTTATTAGTCTATTAAATACTAATTATACAACAGTTTACCAGAACTCTCATTAGGACGGGTGCGGAGCGAAGCCCCGCCTCAATGAACATGAATAAACACTTTAAACTATTTGCATCGGACCCGGTGCGTAGAATGTTTGATTTCTAAAGAAAGATATCAGTGCATTTCCTTGATTACATCTTCTTTGACGGGAAGCATTTCATATGCTTTGCACAATTTAGAGTAGATAATCAATTTTATATTAATATCTTTTTTTAGTGCCTCTAATACCAGATACCGATACAACTATATAATGAGTGTGATTTTTTCTTTAATTACAAGAAGTTGGAGCATGTAAGACCAATTGAGATGCCGCTTAATTCTTAATACAAATATATGATTTCCGAATAAATATATATATGTGTATTTCCTTGATTACATCTTCTTTGACATGAAGCATCTCATATGCTTTGCACTATTTAGAATCGACAATCTATTTTATATTAATATTATCTTTTTTTTTATTGTCTTTAATTTCATATATGATGTAACTATATAGCGAGTGTGATTTTTCATTTAACTACCAATAGTACTGGTGTTAGCAATGTCATGAACTACTTACGGATATCAAAAGTTGGTATAATTTTTGAACATTTTTTAAAGTAATTTCTTTAAAAGGATTTCTTAATCTTAACATTTTAAACAATATATAATCAATGAATTTAGTTCCAATTGTTAATATACTAAATGATAATCGGTATTTTCATTATACACTGTATTTGTTAATTGGGTCCCCTTCTGAGATGGGTGCAGGGTAACGCCCCGCCTCACCAAATGGGGTCAATTTCCATCGTATCCGGTGCGTAGCATAGTTTAAATACTAATATACCCTGATGGACAAATTGGCCTGATAACCAAAAATTTACCATGTTGACAAATTATTTTTTGCATTGACCCAAAATATACATTGTAATTCCAAATCTCCCATTGTGACCCTAATTATGTTTCTTGACGCAAAATATTTCCTATTTACACTTTCATACAAAATATATCTCGTGACCGAAAATCTACTAATCCAACGATGATTGTTTGGATTAGTGGGGGAACCTAGAATTATAATTGACTTGGGTTTGAAAAAAACTTCAACACACGGTTTTTTTGCAACCATTTTTGTTTTGCCGTGATTGTCTCAGCTACTTAGATTCCCCACAAGACAAAAAAAATACATCATATACACAATCAAATCAATTGTAATACGATAGAACTACACATTTTGGGTTGGTCGTGGAAAATTTCAATAGATTTTACAGGGTTAATCAACTAGGATTTGTGGAAATTTTGAAAGACTTGTTGTTTGAAAGAATTCAAGATAGTTTTTGTAAGTTTATAAAGTTTGAGAGACTCGGAAAATTTTAAAAGATCTCCCACAACTAACGAGTGATTTACAAAAACTCTCCAAATACACTAACATCCATCGCAATCTCCCACCACTAACGTTAGCTAACGTTTTCCCCTTATAATTTCGAAAGGGATTGAGAAGGCCCGGGGAAGTGGGACACTTTGTCTCGGTCGATATTGACTTCATTGTTCAAGACTCAAGTAAATAAATACACTATTTTAAAGCACACTAATAACAGTTAATTTAGAGGACTGTTCCGAATAATGTGTTATTAATAGTTATAAATTTCACAAAAATCTTTCTCCGTTTTATGTGTAACAACATATGATTCGTAGTCTCCATCTTTTCCTCTAAAATAAGCATCTACTCCCTTTGTCCAAGTTATATAGGCGGAGAACATATTTTTACTTGTCCAACTAGATAGGCGGAGTTCATACTTCAAGATTATTTTTGACATATATACCCTTATTAATGTTGCATGGATATCACCACAATTAACTTGATGTTTCTAGCATCGGAAATATAACAAGGGGTAAAACAAGGAACACAATAAATTTGTATAAAACCTAGATTTTTTCTTAATCTAAGATATTTGGATTTTTCGCCTATATAACTTGGACGGAGGGAGTAATATCATTTACACTAACTCCTTTACATCTACTTACAATTGTAGAATTTATAATTTAAGTTAAATTTTCTCCCCCCAAAATATAGAAGGGCTTGTGTCGGCCCGAGGATCATTGACTCTATGCATGTTGATCGAGAATCTAGATTGTAACCCCAAATGTGTTTTTTTGTCCCAAAATTTATCCTCCAACCAAAATTTGGTAAGTCATCTAAAATCAGCACTATGACACAAAAATCCTTGATGTGGTCCAGCAAAATATTTAATATGACATAAAATTTGCAAACCAGTCCACAAATTGGCGCTTTAACCGTCTGATAACAAAATCTGCACAATTACCAAAAATTTACCTTGTTATCGAATAATTATCTTGTCCTAAAATATGTCGTGTGATCCAAAGTATGCATCGTGACTTTAAATCTCCCATGTCATTTAATATGCATTTTGAGTCTTTGACGTAAAAAAGTCCCATCAACCCATGCAACAACGCAGCTATGTAGAGTCTAAGGTTGACAATTGTCTTCCTTAGGTTTAGTAAAATAGAAAAAAAATTATGTATTATCCAATTATTGTTTTCGTGGATACCATATTCTATATGTCCTCCTAAGTCCAAAACTGTTAGTATTAGCTAATGTACCCCTTGAGGAGTATCGGATTATTGACGAGGTCCTCCTCAAGCCTATAAATATATAATCTTATCCTCAAAGATAAGGAACCCAACTTGAATACTTTATCAAGGAAGTGCAAGTTCTCTCTCCAGTGTCCGTTTACTTATGATCTTTGCTTAGTACTGATTTTATCTCCTCTTGGGCGTAGTGGTTGTTTTTAAAAAACTACGTCCTCCCAATTTTCATGAAAATAAAAGAATATTTAGGGATAAAATGGGAATATTGAGGCTTTGAAGATTTGATAATTGTTTCAGAGTGAAAACAAATGTATTTTTAAATTTACTTAGATTCGAGAAATCAAGTCGTATAAGACTGTCCTAAACCCAAAAATGGTCGTTCATATCTTGCTTCAGTCGCAAATGAGGAGAATGACTTGGTCTTAGAAAGGGAAGCAGAGAAAACGTTAAGATCTTAGTATAAGGCTCTTTATTGTGTGATTTATGTCTATTATTGTATGTGAAGAATTCTCTGTTCTGGTCGAGAGAATGCTTCTGTGAAATCAGGTTTTTAGACTTGTACGTCATTTATGTGTATTTATGTCTTATGATTTGTGAATATGTCGAACGACCTATTTATAGTAATAGTTGTACATATTGGCCTTGTAGGAAGTGGAAGTCGTGAAGTAATAAAGGAGTTGAGATTGTGTAGAATATGATAAGATCGTGTCCGCCTTGTCAGGGAAGACTGAAAGGTTACACCACTACTCCTCTACTCTGTCAGCCTTTAGCACGTCCTGTCACTTTCTCGTAATGAGTGTATTGTTACACTGCATGTCATAGATCGCAAGACTAAAACTCTGAAGTGTATCCCACTGTTTGTGACATGCTTGATGTCTCATATAATTTTAGTAGAGTTAAATACTACTTTTAGTAAATCAGACGTGGCTTGCTTAGTCAATTAGTAGACTTGCGTCTTGTCATGACCGACGAGTCTTGGTGAGCCTGTCAAGACTAGCAAGATTTGATGAGTCTGATAAGACTGGTGATACTTGCATAACATAAGTAGACTAAAATAAATACATATTTATTTTGACCTTATGTCAAGTATTTGAGAAGCTTAATTAGATGAGTAGTGAGATCCCAGACGTGTCAATCAATAGTGACACACCTTCGTTAATGAATGATGTCAGATATTAGTATTGGGTGAGACACAAAAATTTGGCTAGACATACAAAAGTTGGCCAGACACACGAAAGTTGGCCAAACATGAAAAGTTGGCTAGACAAGAAAAGTTGGCACGAGGCCACGTAAATTAAAGAAATTTGGCGAACGACCAAGTAAATTAACGTTACTTGGATAATTACCATGTAAGGTTAGCGAAAATTGCGAACGTCCATGTAAGGTTAGCGATAGTGGGCTAATGGCCGTGTAAAGTTAGCGACCGCTTGCTAACGACCATGTAAATTAACGATGGTTTGATAGTTTTGGGCTGGCCAACTTGGCCAACCAAGAAAAAAATTATCCGATCAAGTTGGTCGACCAAGCTTGGTCGGACAGGAGAGAGAGTTTGGACGACCAAGTGAGGAGGACACATGAATCAACCTGTCGTTGATGGAAAAAATTAGTTTTTTTTTATGTATTTCACCCTTTATTGATATTTCTACGTGTTCCTTAGGCTCGGATGATAAGTGCATAATTCACATGGTTTTAATGTCAAATTTATACTAATATTTTCTATAATTCTTACATATTACTTGGTATTACCTTTTTTTTTCTATTTTATGTCTAATTTTAGGTGAATCATCTGAAATCAAGAAAAAGCTACAAAAGTGCTAATGATATGGAGTCTACAAATGAAGACCACTTAGAACTTGTTCAAATCTCAAATTCTTCACCTCTATCTTTAAGAGAATTGAAATACGAAGCCAACGCAAAAATAATTAGGTCATTCCGACATCGAACGAAGAAGTTATGGGAAAAACAAGCTTTGAAGAATTGAGTTTACATAGAGAAGTTTGGATGATAATTGCTAAACACGAATCAGCCGAACCTGAAGCCGGGAAATCGAGTTTTTGGAGTATCCAGGAGAATGTTTGGCTCAATAATAATTCAATTATGATATCCAAACCTCAAGATGAGTTTTGAACAAAGTATCCAGTAGAATGTTCGACTAATTATGAGTTTGTAGAAGTGAGTCGAATTTTGGGGCAAGTTTTGGACGAAAAGAAGAGGGTGTCCAGGAGAATGTTCGGCTGATAATTGTGCATCCAAAGTCATCCGAACTTGACACTAATTTAGACCAAAAATAACTTTCCAGGTTCATCCGGAAAGGTCCATTTTCGAGTCATCCGAACCTGACACCACCCTGGGACACTTTTGACGCGTTCTTGACTCTATTTTGGAAAGAACATGGGACCGGAAGGATTCTAAAACCTATATATCATGATCACTATATAAGAAGACTCCCAAGACATTAAGAAGATAACTTTACATCACTTTCCAAGTCTTGGAGGAGATCAACAACACAAGAGGAGAAAGCTAGGGTTTCAGAGCGGTTTCATTTCGAAGTGGTTTCATTATCACCCAAATTTCTATTATGCGAACAAGCAAGCTGTAGATCCTATGCCACCAGCTTAAGAGAGACATAGTGGTTTTCAACAACCACAATTCCAACCTCATCCTCAACCTCAACCTCAACAACAAACTCAAAACTCCAGTCTAGAGGAGATGATGAAGGTTATGATGTAGAATCAGGAGGTAATTCTGAAGAACCAGGATATGGGGATAAAGGATATTCAAACTCAAATGGGGCAATTGGCAACCGATGTGAATCTACTGAAGGCACAAGCATTGAAAAAGTTGTCATCACAACATGTTGTGAACCCAAGAGAGCACGTCAATGTCGTAACTCTAAGGAGTGGAAGGAAAATTGAAGAGCCATAACAACAATAAGAGAGTAATGACAACGTATAAAAGGAAGTAGAGGTAGAAAATATACCAAAGGAAAAGCCAACCTCAACCGGCCAACCTAAGGACACAGTTCCCACTTTTACCGCACCACATCCTTTTCCTAATTGTTTTGCCAAGTCAAAGAAGCAAGCTCAAGACAGGAAGATCATGGATACTTTCAGCAAGATACAAATCAACATTCCATTTATTGAGGCCATCAGAACGGTACCTGGATACACCAAGGTTTTGAAGGATAGGTTGATTGCTAAATAGATTACTCAGGTGGGAGAAAATGCTTCAGCTATGTTACTGAAGAAGATGCGTAGAAAGTGTAAATATCCTGGTGGTTTTACGGTGCCAATTACTATTGGTACTAAGAGTTTTGAGCGTGCTTTACTTGATTTGGGAGCTTCCATAAGTGTCATGTCAGCCGATATTTATGATTCTTTGAATCTTGGACCTTTAAAGGAAACATCGATTACCATTCAATTATCAAACAATTAAAATATATATCCTAAAGGACTCGTGGAGGACGTGTTAATTCAAGTGAATGAGTTAATCTTTCCGGTTGATTTATATATTATGGATATGCAGAATGGAGAAAATTGTTCGTCTACTTCATTACTTCTTGGGAGACCGTTTATGAAGACTGCTAAGACGAAGATTGATGTATATAGTGGTACATTCACTATGGAATTTGATAAGGAGATTATTCGCTTCAACATATTTGAAGCCATGCTTTAGCCTAGTGATGTCCACTCTGTTTTCTCTATCGATGTTATAGGTTCGCTAGCACAACAAATATTTGATTTGAACGGTAAAGATGAACTTGGAGTTGTGTTGCGTAATAAAATTGAATTGGACGTTCATGGGCAGACGAACTTGGACGTTGAGTTAGCCAAAGAGCTAGTGGTGTGGTGCTTTGACGGCACTACAAGAAGCTCAAATTGTAATATCTCTTATATTTCTTTACCCGTAACTGATGAGGTTTCTTTACCTTCTATTGTGCAGCCACCTAAACTAGAATTGAAGCTTTTTCCCATCACTTAATGTATGCTTAGTTAGGTGATAAAAAAGAGCTTCCTGTGATCATTGCAAAGAACCTCACTGCCATACAAGAAGAACGTCTGCTTGGGGTTTTGAAAGAGCACAAAAAATCCATTGGTTGGACGATTGCTGATATCAAAGGTATTAGCCCATCCATGTGCATGCATAGAATCCTAATGGAAGACGAGGCAAAGCCGGTACGTGATGCTCAACGTAGGCTTAACCCCCCAATGATGGAGGTCGTAAAGAAAGAGATCCTCAAATTGCTAAGTGTGGGGGTGATTTACCCAATTTCTGACATCAAATGGGTTAGCCCGATATAGGTGGTACCAAAGAAGTCTGGTGTTACTATAGTCATAAATCAAGATGACAAACTTGTTCATACACGAGTTCAAACAGGATAGAGAGTATGCATAAAACTACCCGAAAGGATCACTTTCCTTTGCCTTTCATTGATCAGATGTTAGAGAGGTTGTCGGGACATTCACATTATTGCTTTTTGGATGGTTATTCGGGGTTACAATCAGATTGTCATTGCATCGGAGGATCAATATAATACTACTTTTACTTGTCCTTTTGGTCTGTTCAAATATAAACGGATGTCGTTTGGTGTTTGCAATGCGCCTGCCACTTTTCATAGGTGTATGGTTAGTATTTTCTGACTACATGGAACATATCATTGAGGTATTTATGGATGATTTTAGTGCTTATGGCGATTCATTTGATATTTTCTTAGAGAATATTGAACTTGTTCTAAAAAGATGCATAGACACTAACCTTGTTCTAAATTGGGAGAAATGTCACTTTATGGTAAACTATGGTATAGTGCTCGGTCATATTGTGTCGTCTCAGGTGATCGAAGTAGATAAAGCAAAGATAGACCTAATAAGAAACTTACAATACCCCACTTCAGTGAGGGAGATCCGCTCGTTTCTTGGTCATGCAGGTTTTTACATGCGGTTTATCAAAGACTTCTCCAAAATCTCAATGCTAATGTGCAAATTGTTGCAAAAGGAGGTTACTTTTAACTTCGATAAGGAATACAAGGATGTCTTTGACATATTGAAATAATTGTTGACAACTGCACCAATTATCAATTCATCTGATTGGAGTTTACTGTTTGAGTTGATGTATGATGCGAATGACTATGCAGTTAGAGCCCTTTTGGGTCGAAGGGTGAACAAATTTTCCCATGTGGTTTACAGTGCATCTAGGACGCTGAACAATGCACAAATCAATTATTCTACCACGAAGAAAGAGTTGTTGGCTATAGTTTTTGCACTAGATCAGATCTTATTTGGTGGATACCAAGTTTGTTGTTTACTCTGGCCACAAAACACTTAAGTACCTACTCAAGAAGAAAGAAGATAAACCTAGACTTATATGTTGGATTCTGTTGTTGCAAGAATTTGACATCGAAATTAGAGATAAGAAAGGTGTTGGGAATACAGTTGCAGATCATTTCAGTAGACTTGTTGTTTCTGAGGAAGAACTTCCTTTGCAAGATCGTTTCCCATATGAACAACTTTTCTCACTAGAAGAATCAACACCATGGTACGCTGATATAGTGAACTACTTGGTTACAAAGGCAGGTACCTAGTACAATGTCTAGTTCTCAAAATCTTAAGCTTAAAAAGATAGCCAAACAGTATGTGCGGGATGAGCCTTACTTGTGGAAATATTATGCTGATCAGATTATCCGCAGGTGCGTACTTGACTCTGAATTTCATTACATTCTAAACCTTTGTCATTCTTATGCTTGTAGTGACCACTTTGGTTCTAAACATATCGCTCTCAAAGTTCTTGAGAGTGGCTTTTATTGGCCCACCCTATTTGAGGATGCATATGCTTTTTGTAAATCTTATGATAGATGTCAACGAACGGACAATCTAGGTGCTCGAAATCAAATGTCACTCACACCAATTCTCGTTGTAGAGATATTTGATGTGTGGGGAATTTATTTTATGGGCCCTTTTGCTAATTTGTATGGAAAATTTTATATACTTCTTGCTGTGGATTATGTTTCAAAATGGGTGGAAGCTAAAGCCACCCCTACTAGTGATTCTCAAGTTGTTTGTAAGTTTGTGAAGGAAAATATTTTCATTAGACATGGCACACAACGTGTGGTTATTAGTGATGGAGGTTCACACTTTCGAAAATCCTTCCATGCTCTTCTCAAGAAGTATAACATTACCCACAAGGTCGGTACGCTGTATCACCCACAAACTAGTGGGCAAGCTAAAATTTCAAACTGTGAGATTAAGTCGATTCTAGAGAAAACCGTCAATATTACACGGAAATATTGGAGTTTGCGATTCAATAATGCATTATGGGCGTACAGAACGACATACAAGACACTGATTGGCATGTCTCCATATCGGTAGGTTTATGAAAAAGCTTGTCATCTCCCGGCTGAACTTGAACATAAGGATTTTTGGGCAATTTAGATGTACAACATGGAGTATGATAAAGCGGGGAAACAAATACAATTACAAATTAATGAGCTAGAGGAAATACGTAATGATGCTTATGAGAGCTCTAGTATATACAAGGAAAAGACAAAGTTTTTCCATGACAAGATGATTTCTCGGAAAAGTTTTGTTGTGGGGTAGAAAGTTCTTTTATTCAATTCTCGTCTTAAATTATTTCCTGGTAAGCTAAGGTTACGATGGGTGGGACCGTTTGTTGTTACTAATTTTTTTCCTCATGGTGCAGTTGAAGTCTCTAGTCCCAAAATTGGGAATTTTTTTAAGATCAACGACCATAGTCTAAAGCCATACTATGAAGGTTTCACTACGGTGGATGCCAATGAGATCGAGCTTTATGATTTTCTCCATCTGGAGGAGTAATACGGGCGAGTAGCGAGTCGGGATGACGACTTTAAACCAAGCGTTGTATGGGAGGCAACCCGTGGTTTTTGTATTTCTATCTTTATCTTTTGATTTTTCTTAGTTTTTCATATCATGTTAGGATTTTCCATCTTGATTTTACATTGAATGAGTCAATTTACATTGAAGACAATGTAAAGTTTAAGTATGGGGGAGTGGTTAAGCATTTAGATTTTTAGTATTCACTTTTGTAGGTAGATTTTTTAAATTTTTTGTACATATTTGCATGAAAACCTTCAACTTTTGTTGATCATTTAATACCCATGAGTGAGGCACCAGACCTGCAATTCTTTGTACCTGTCTAAATTACCCGTTTAGAATGCTTCATCTGCGCAAACTCCGGGTAAAATGATGAGCTACCTAACTTTGTACTAATTTCAACACTACTTTTTGATCTTTTGACTGCTATTTCTATCAATCACGAGGGTGCCATCAGAATTGCTAACTCTATCTTGTAGTCTTGTTTGCAGTTGGAACCATTTCTCTCTCGACAACAACAGGTCCATAGAAACATATCAGCATCAATAAGCAGAGCATTACAAATTTGAAGGAAAGTTGAAGACGCTCAAAATTTACAAGCAACGGTACAAGAAGGAGAAAATTTCATATTCAAGTAAAACAACAATACTATGAGCTGAATTATATATACATGTTGAAGACTTATGTACAAGAGTGAAAAAAATCAAAAGATGAGAGTTAGTGAAGTTTATGATACCGAGACAATACAAGTTGTGAAGAATCAAGTGGTAAAGTCCTTATCCCATGACCATAGTAGTTTCATTATTATTTGTTAGTTTGTATTCTAAAAAAAAAAGTAAAAAAAAATGAATGAAAAAAAAAAGAAAAGAAAAAAAAAAGAATAATGTTTATCATTGTTTTAGTGTATATTTCCTTTTGTATTCATTCAATAAGGCCGTGGGGAAGAAGAAATCTATAAAGAAGTTTCAAACAACAAGAAATTGAGGAGAAGAGTTACAATTGTCAAACTTTATGAAGTTCAAGAGTTTATCATCAACAGTGGAAGACCGAAGACGTTTCTATTGGATGCTGTGAGAGTGGTGTTGATTGTGGATCGGGTGAGAAGGTAAATAAGCGTTCCCATCCTCACATAGTGGTTGATTTCCTTTCTTAGAGGTCACCAGAAAATAAAAAAAGGTTTTTTTTCGTCCCACGTTCTATGGGATAACATCTCCATATGATTCAGAAGGTTCCTTTTCCTTCCCACCATTCAACGTGTGCAAGATTTCCATCTTCACTCTTGCCTGCACACATGAGAACCATAAAGTGCGTCTTTTGAGCGTCAATTTCATAAAATCCTATTGATGAGGCATAATACTTTTTTGATCGCTCTCGAACCTGGGTTCTTTCATATGGTGGTTTTATCCTAACTCAACGGATAAGCATGAGAATAATTTTTTTTGGCACTTCTAACTTCTTATTATTTGTGTGTAGAAACTTTATGTCCTCATAGCTCTTTGGATACTTGTGACTTTGAAGTTGGAGTAGGTTTTATGGGTATACCTCTTGTAAACCCTCACTAGACTATAACTAGTCTACTAGGGACACCTGGTGGTTTAAAAGCTTGTTACACATGCTAAGTGTAACTGTGTCCTCGACGAAATGGAGTTGTTGTATTTTAATTTAGTTTAGATAGTAGTTTGCTCGAGGACTAGCAAAAGCTAAGTGTGGGAGAATTTGATAAGTGCATAATTCACATGGTTTTAGTGTCAAATCCATACTAATATTTGCTATTGCATATTACTTTCTGTTACGTTTGTCTTCTATTTTATGTATAATTTTAGGTGAATCATCTGAAATCAAAGAAAAAGCTACAAAAGTGTAAGGATATGGAGTCTACAAATGAGGACCACTTAGAAGTTATTCAAATCCCAAATTATTCATCTCTATCTTTAATAAAATTGAAATATGAATCCAACGCAAAAAGAATTAGGTCATTCCGGCATCGGACGAAGAGATTATGGGCAAAACAAGCTTTGAAGAATTGAGTCTACAGAGAGAAGTTTGGCTGATAATTGCTAAACACGAATCAACCGAACTTGAAGACGGGAAATCAAGTTTTTGGAGTATCCAGGAGAATGTTCGGCTCAAGAATGACTCAATGATGATATACGAACCCCAAGATGAGTTTTGAACAAAATATCCAGTAGAATGTTCGGCTAATAATGAGTTTGGAGAAGTGAACCAAACTTTGGTGCAAGTTTTGGACGAAAAGAAGAGGTTGTCCAGGAGAATGTTCGGATGATAATTGCCCATCCAAAATCATCCGAACTTGACACTATTTAGACCAAAAATAACTTTCCATGTTCGGCCGGAAAGGTCCATATTCGAGTTAGCCGAACCTAAGACCACCCTGGGATACCTTTGACGCGTTTTTGACTCTATTTTGGAAAAAACATGGGCCCGGAAGGATTCTAAGCCCTAGATATCATGAACACTATATAAGAAGACTCCCAAGACATTAAGAAGACACTTTTACATCACTTTGTAAGTCTTGGAGGAAATCAACAACACAAGAGGAGAAAGCTAGGGTTTCATAGCGGTTTTATTATCGTAACGATTTCTTATCTACTTTCTTGTATGTATAACATGGATGCTTCTACATCCATGAGTAGCTAAACATCTAAGTGATTGAGTATGAATTTTAAGTTCTAATACATGATTCAATTTAGCATATAAATCTATTCTTCTAATTATCACATGATTATCATTTGTTTTAATAATATGAATGTTTATGCAAGATTGATAGATTATTTAGGTGGTCAACTAATTCAGTTTGTTAATTAATATAAAGATAAATAGAGAGTTGTGAGATACGTGTAATAGTCGAACACCTCCTATACAAGTAGAGAACGTGAAACCTTACAGAGGGATTCTGTGGAACAATTGCGTGTAGAAACAACACTAGTAAGCATACCGAGCTTATGCGTTTGATGCTAGGGTCAATCTAAATTCACATGACCGAAAGCATTCGATTGAGTTATACCCTGAGAGCTTATTGTAGGTGGCTCAGACGAATAGAATCTGGTAGTCGAGCGCTTCCGTATCCAGTGATACAAGGAATTTTTGGGATAACAGAGCTTATTTTTGTTCCACGGTTGGTGATAATTGGTGATTAACATGAATATATGAGTAAACTACTTTGATGATTGTTTAGTAACGAAGAAGGATTCATCGATCATATCTCTCTCCATTGATTAAAACTTTACTTTTAATTGCTTTCCTATTTACTTTGCTAAAAACCCAAAACAAAGCCCCCCGTTGTGACACTTTAAACAACTGAAACACCTTGTTCCTCGTGGGAACGACCTTGACTTCCATTATATTATTCTTTAATTGAGTGGAAATAAGATCACTAATTTGATTGCACCTACGACACGCATCATCGTCCAACACTAGGGCTTGGTCAATTAGAGTTTTAACTTTGTTTTTAGCGCGACTTTTATAAACACGGCTATGATGCTTCAATCTAGTGCATTCATGCGCGACTGTTACCGATGAGGACGTTGATGACTCTGAGCGAGGGCGAGCCTAATCCTCCCTGTGCTTTGAACTACTACCAGGTAAGTCTCTATTTTCCCTAGCCTCATAGTTACATGTTCGTATGATTTGAATGGTGGGATGAATGAATACATACGTGAATGAGTGAAGAATTTTGTCATTCCTCGTCGTCAGAAAATTCAAATACGGGTGATCTTAGCAAAAACGTTGTAGAATATTCATACGACGTCCGTTTTTGATGGTTGACCATACTTTTTGATCGTGAGAGAACATGCTATTGATTTTTTTTTAAATAGATTTTGATCTTGTTTTGGGGGGTCAAAACGGCCTGCCAGAAAAATTTTAGGAGAAATTCTTACAGTTTTCAGCCATGTCATAGTTTGATGATCGAGTCATATCTCTTAGCATGTCTATCCGATTAGCGCGCTCTTTTAGTATGTTGTAATATAAGCATACACGGACGTTTTGATATATTATTCGTCTCCAAAATCCTCACCAATTGCTTCCAGCACACGGTTCTTTAGGGCACAATGTATATCAAACCGGGTTTTGTACTCGTGAAAAACGTCTCATCTTGTCTTGAAACCATATATTTGCACCATGAAAGATATAACATGAACACTGTATACCATTAACTCACTTATACTCTGATTTTATAGCTTGAATTTGAATTGTTATGTTTGGAGCATTTTAACTTATCGAAGTGGCATTTTAGGTTGAAGACGAGAAAGAACAATGAGGTTACGAGGAGGCAAGAGCTTCTATGGATCAAACCACTAGGACGCTACTTATTTTACTCTATGAGTGAAACACACATACAACCACGTATATATATAGAAAGTCGCAGATGTGAGTACCTATTATTATCAGTATAATCTTAATTTCCTTGTGGAATGAAAATATACATAAATTTTATATTTCTGATACCGGATAAAAAGTATATTTTTAACGATTTTTTCCTTTAACAAAAACCCACAATTAATAATAATATAATATTTTATCTAATTAGAGCATAGACTGTGAAGTAGGCAAATAAGATGGTCAAATGTTGAATCCATTTCCTCATTTTCCAAATTACGACCAGTGAACAAAAAGATTGATTGAAAATACTGGAAAAAAAATATATTCGAAAAATTAGATGAATTTTTTTTGAGAATAATAAATAGATAGTAGTTGTGTTTTTTAATTAAATAATACGATGATATTTATATAAGTAGAAGGAAATATAATCGTTGGACTACAACTGTAAAAAAGTAATCGTTGAACGACCAACACTTAGCCGCTCGACCAAGCTTAAGTCGATCGGTTCAATTTGAGTTGATTAATAATATTTTCTACTATCAAAAAATAGATTCTCCCATCCATATGGAGGACCAAATGGGAAAATTTGTTGCCACTGGACTTGCTCTTACCAAAATTTGGTGGAAAAAATAAAAATAAAAATCATAAATTACTAGATTAATCACTAATTAAAATTTTTTAGCATTTGTTGGTATGTTGGTAGCACTTTTTGAAACCAAAATAATAAAAATATATGTTTAATTAGGTGACCTTCAAACGTCATATTTTTAGAATCCTTAACCGGGTTGTCGATTTTAATTGAAGAATTCTCCAATTAAGGCCATTTAGAATACCATGATAAAGGGTGTTCTAAAACTATAAAATAACTACGTCATCCATTTCATATTTTATCCATTTAATTCTTTATTTATTATTATTTTTAGCTAATTAATTTATTCTCGTTATTCAATTAAATATTATATAATTTATTTATTTATTTAATTAAATTTTTTTATTACTTGCGATATTTCTAATTAGTTATCCACCATTTCTAACCTAGAGTTATATCACTTTTATTATGCTATTATAACTTTTCCTAACACCTTCAACCATAGGCATGGAAAATTGATAAAGCCATATCCACCGTAGATGTTATTTTTGATTTTAAAGAACATAATCAACATTTAGCATTGTATATTTATTGAATACCATGTCGAAAGTTGATAGTGTTCTTCATCAACAACAACTGACACAATATTTATTGTATAAATAACACTTACTAAAAGTAGCCCCCAAATTAAGAGTGTATATTTATTTACAACTACAATCAGCACTGGAATTTTTTTTTCCGACCATATTGACCGCAATATCAAAATTTTAGACATGGTCGGCATAGTCAATCGTGATCTTTTTTTATGACTATATTGTCTATTCAAAAGCTTAATTTCTAGAAAAATATTACAACAGTCGCCACAGTCGAAAAGTTTCAACCATATTAGATTGAAATGCCAAAATTCAAGGCATGTATTTTGTTAAAAAAATTTAATAAAAGTCGGCAAAATGTTCATCAATTTCCATGCCGACTGTCTAAAATCGATAACATTCTTAATTTTACCATGCCGACTTTAAGATTTTTTATATTATTTTTAATATTAATTTCTTTTTAAAAAATTAAGTAAAAATAAAAACAAATTTACAAGGACAATTTAACTATTACTAAAATTATATGGATAAGTGGTACTTTGTTTTTACTTCATAATATCTTTATTTTATTTTATTCATCATTTCTTAGTTATAATGAGCATCTCCCAACTGTGGCTAGATTTTTTACAGTGGTGCTATCTTTTACCTGAGGTTGAGATATTTTATCTCTCGAGGAAATTTTTTTGGATCGGATATTGGACCCATGTGAATCATAAATGCGTCCCTGTTACCAGATAACTCTCGATATAAATTGTTTAGACGGGTGTTCAAAACACAAAATTTTCAAGGACCCATGTGAATCATAAATACGTCCCTATTACTAGACAACTCTTGATATAGTTTGTTTAGACGGGTGGCCAAAACACAAAATTTTCAAGGAAACCAATACCTATTAATATGGAAAATTGTTATCCATCATGCACATAAGAATGTTTGCAAGATTGTGGCCTATGTGGATGCAACAGTGCATTTTAGCAAACCTTGAACGTTTGTAATTTTTTAAGTTCATTAATTCAATCTGGTTTTCTATTGAAAAGTAAAATTACCATCGTGTTAAAAATGTATAAGCATCTAAAATATGGAATATCAATGCGTCAACAATATTATAAATTTCACAAAAATACTTTGAAGTGCAACCACAAATACGTTGATTGTCCCCATCTCTTCCATGCAAAATAAGCATCATTTACCCTAGTACACGAACACCATGTTTGGTTGGATCTGATTCAAGATCTGATTCGGCCGAAATCATATGTCAGATCGTTTGTTTTTTTATTTTTCTAATGTCTAACTCGATGTCTGATTCGGCTCATACATCTGACTCGGAGCTATTTGAGTCAGATATCATTTTGTACCTGACTCGTTGGGAACATATATAACTTGCATAATATTTTTTTATATATAATTTTACTATTTTATTATTTTTGAGTCAGATTCAAATATAATGAGTTAGATTCAAATAAGTCAGATCCAGACGAGTCAGAAAAAATAAACAACCCGGAACTCTTTGTGTCTGTTTTTTTTTAATAAACGAGGGCCTTCAAAAAGACTAAAAATTTGCCTCGACAATTGGTCTAAGCCAAATTGGAGGAACAAAACAGAACATAGTAGCATAGTTTGTTTTAGCCCATTGGGCCAAAGTATGTGCTACAGAATTACAAGAGCGAGGTTGAAAAGAAAAGATACAAACGTCCAAAAAAGAGGAATAAAGTTGAATGTTTTTAAAGATTGCATCAGTCCTTTGATCACCTTCAAACCTTCCTGCTGAAAATTGGTCGAGCAAGTTCTTAGCATCACTTTCAATGATAACGTGCATGAGTTCCAGTTCCACTGCTTTTTTGAGCACATCCCACATCGTCCTGACTTCAGATTCTTCAGCTGATTGAACTTCAAAAGTAATTAATGCAGAATCTTTGTTGGAGAAATCCCTCATCACATACCTTGCGCCATTATCCATAGTTAAATCATCAAAGGCATCATCAGTATTATATTTAATCCAACCAAAAGGTAGGGTTATCCACTCGTCATAACTATTGATAGAAATGGTAGAAGGAATCTGAAAGTTGGGTTTAGAAGATAAAAGCATTTTTTTGGCTCTACCTAAAACAACATAATGATTTTCTTTTTTGTCATTAAAAATCAGGTTGTTTCTACTACTCCATATAGACCAAAGATGGTAGCAAAAAAACTATATAAATCATCAGGTAATCTGGAAACAAGGTCAACCGGCCAAAAGATTAACCATCATGCAGAGAAATATCAAGAAAAGCAGATGTGTTCACACAGAGGGTAGACAAAAACCAAACATGACTAGCAAAGGGACAAAGAACTAAGGCATGCATAATATACTCATGACTAGCAGTACAACGAGGATAAACAACATCAACCATAAGCATTCTAGTATGAAGAACAGTTTTAGCAGGAAGAGCATTCTTACCAACCTTCCAAATAAAAATTTGAACATGATGTGGAACTCGAAGTTTCCAAATTCACTTTCAAAGATTACTAATTGAAGAGGGTCTAACCCCTTTAAGACCCAAGTAGGCAGCTTTAGAGGTAAATCTACCATTCTTTCAAAACTCCCAAGGCCTTATATCAGGAGTGTATAACTTGCATAAGGGAATGGTGACAATCTTCTTGACAGAAGCATTATCAAAATGAATATTTAATCTGCTAACATTGCAAGTTCTAGTATCATGATTTATGAAGTAAAAGACTTTAACACCAGGATCTTGGGGAACCAATGGGTTTGGTCTAGTAGTGCCCAAACTTGGAACTCATTTATCACACCAGGGATCAACAAATTTCCCATCCCCAACAATCCAGGAAATAAAAGGTTTAATGAGTTCTTTTATAGTATGCAAACACCTCCAAGTCCATGAACAGTTATTGGAGCATTTAGCAACATTGAGAAAATTAGTCTTGGGGTAATATTTAGCTTTTAGAATAGTACCTAAAAAACAGTTTTGGTTGTCAACCAGTTTTCAAGCATTTCTAGCAAGCATAACCAAGTTATTTAATTCATCTTTCCTAAAACCAAGACCACCTTCAGTTTTGGGGGAACACAGGGAGTCCCAACCCAATAAGTGCAATTTTCTGTTCTAGGATCTTAGGTTTCACCCTACCAAAATTGACACAAATGAGAGTCCATCTTTCGACAGAGGTATTTAGGAATAAGAAAAGTACCCATTTGGTATAAATGAATAACTTGACCAACATGTTTAACCAAGGAAGTTCTCGCAACCTGAGAGAGGAGTTTGTAGTATCAGGTTGAGATCCTAGTATCCACAGATTGTAAAATTCCCATATGGGTTTGGACCTTAGAAGTTTTAAAATCTATAGGAGTTCCAATATATTTCTCCCTGAATATTCAGAATAGAAGACAACTGGTTCATCAAAGGATCATGAATTTTTGGGCTAAATAAGATACCCGATTTATCAAAATTTATTTCCTGACCTGAAGCAAGAAAATATTTATGCAAATAGTCTTTTATTGTCTGAAAATCCTTGACAGTAGCTTTGGAAAAAAAAAGAGTCATCAGCAAACAAAAGATGGGTAATCGTAGGAGCTTGTTTGCATATCTTAATACCATCAATAAGGCTATGCCTGGTTAAGGAGTCAATATGGGTAGAAATGGATTCAGAACAAATAATGTACACATGTAAGGAGATAAGGGGTCTCCTTGTTTAACGGACCAGAAAATTTTCGCTAATTTTTTTTTACCAAGCAAAATGTTCATCGTCTTATCCCAAACTGCTTTATAAGCAGACAAATATTGCTTTTATATTCCAAGTATCATTCGAATCCTTCATATGTTTCTTATCGTTTACGGTGAGGACAAAATATCTTTTGCCAGAATAGTCGGACACCAGCTACCGTTATAGCTAAGGGTCTTCCGGATTGCCACCCGTAGGTGGGGGCCATAAAAGGCCTGGCAACTCACAATACTAGGTCAAGCTCAGCAGACTATCTTTCTCAAATGATATGAACTACTCAGAAGAGTTAGTAAACATTTCCAAATCAATGGTATTAACTGTTATCATAAATAACAACCATTCCACTCAGATGATATGAGATACTTCGTACGACAATAACCATTGCTTAACTCACGTGCCGAGAAAGATGATTTGAATTACCTCGAGTGGTAATAATCATCTCTTGTCTTACGAGTTGTAAAGTTATCAGATGATATGAATTACCTTGAAGAGGCAACAATCATCTCTATCTCACATTTATATTAGATGATATGAACTGGAAAACAACAATCATCTCTTCTCTAAGTAGTATGAATAACCAGTACTGCAACTACCTCTTATAAACTATATATATATATATATATATATATTGCGAAGGTTGCAATTATCTCAGAACATACGGTATAAATTGTCGTACAACAACCAACACTTTCAGATGATATGAACAACTTTGTGTTGAACCGCAGAGCGGCTGCCTACGTACTCTCTCTGTAGCTCGAAAGGATCAAGCACGACCATAGTTCATCATATATATATTTAGATAATACTAATTACCCTCAATAGTAGCAATTATCTCTTACTTGATGATATGAATTACTTGTTTTAAACAACAATCATCCCCGGTGATCGAAAGTATGAACTGCTCACAATTGCAGCAACCATCTCTCTAAATAAAGAAATTCCATTTACAATGTTCTAAGTAAGCCAAAGGTATCCAAAACAATTCAGATTTCCCAAAATGCGAACTCACAATTAAGTCATCAAGTAAAAGTGATTTCAAGTAACGTTTACTTATGCAAGTCTAGACTCTAGATTAACCAACAAATCCCATCAAATCGAACTAGCAGGTACAATAGAGGGATTTACTACATCAATTTAGTTAATGATAATCAAAATAATTATTAACAATCAATAAAATTGAGACCTAAAATCTCAACAACTAATTAGTTCTGCTAATCTAACTAGTATTTCCGGTTTGACTCCGCTGACAAGTCAGACTGGCACACAATGAGCTAATTTGTCTAGCTACACAAGTTAGCTCAATCTTTTCCTTAGTAAGCACCAACTGAATTTCAAGAAATTGAAATCCAATTTCAACCAGAAGCACTAGGTACCTCTAATCATATATTCCAAATACCACATTTAAACGAATCTATTACCATACATATTCGTTTTGTAAACCAAAATGTATCAACTGTACTAGCATAAAACATCACTACCATAACCACACTTGATCATAAAATCTAAAATGATAGAGATATGTTTCATATTATGTGTGAGCAGTAGATTTGAACGGTTAATTAAAAAGTAACACTCTTGCTACCGTTTTCGATGGTTTTTCTTGTCTAGTTATTATCCAGTTTAACTCTAGCAAATCTAGAAATTAAGAAGACAAAATGGATATGAATGGTCCAATTTCCATCCCAGCCTGCCATATCCTTAGTGTCTAAATTTACTAAAGCACACTAGCTAGTTCAGTGTTGCATGCTAATTCTTAATAATGTATTCTGACTAGGATTTCCACTAGTCGATGACTACACCGTATCAGACTACCACACAAAAGTCCACAATATGAGGTCAGTGATATCTGGCTTGTAAATATCCATTTCTAATAATTAACTAAGATAAATTTGTATGTAATGGTGAACCGACCATCGATGACTATGAGAACCACCAATGAGATCTATCCTATAAGAAAGAAACAAAACAGAATTACTGGTATATTTCCGTTTCTCAAGCACTTGTGCGAAGATGGTTAGCTTTGATAAATATTTTCACAATTTCATAATTCCGTTCTTAATTGAAGCAAAACAGTAAAAAGAAAATCCATTGTATCTTTTCCTTTGTCTTAAAGACCAACAGAAGTAGTAGAGAAGAACAAAATTATCTATTTGTTCCCAATAAATGAAACAACCTACAACTCAAGGTTCACACATTTCATTATTATCTACGATGTATACACACTTGGTTGGGTGATACATTAACAATTCCAAGATCATCCAATATTTTAGAAGGATTTAAATGGCATATTAAAATTGTATCAAAGCCTTAACACTCTATCAAGACATAAGTCTGCACCAAAACTTAGAGAGACTGACAAATAATTCACAAACTAAAACACCGGACCATAGAACCAAATTTTCTTAAAAAGAGAATTAAATATTGGAAATTCCATAATATGATGTATGTCAAAGTTTAGTACTTCAGCGAAACTCAAGCTAGAACGAAACTATAATAAAAGCTACTTAATTGATTTTCAAACTGATAAAACTGTCCGCAACAACAGTTAATAAATCAAACTGAGCCTTGTAGTTTTTCTATATAATATGATAATGAGTTTTACAACGCTCTTCGTGAGAAACCCATTGACCCATTTAGCAAATCTCTCCACCATCATTTTTAAGTTATAAACTAAAACCATATATAACCAACATCTAGCAAAGAAACATTACTAGCATACACGTTTTCGTTCTAATCCTAGCATGATAACAGCCGGTTATAAAAGTTTTACCCACAAGACACAAGTATGATCCTACAATTATACCATCAAGCAGATCACAAGCTCACTAAAGAGACCCTCATGCTATAGATCTACATGAAACATGACCCAAGTTAACATTTCAATCGTTATCAGACAAATTTAAAGCATAGGCGAAGATACCCAATTTTTAACAGTAACATCAGCATTATTTTACAATTTTCTATTGCCATTTGAAAATTATAATGTGAGACACTTCCATAAATTCAATATAAGAAATTCATAACAACATGTAAGGAAAGTGATAAGAACCTCTAGCCATTATTTATTTTCTCTTCTGTCGAGTATTTCATCGAACATGTTATGGGCGTTTTGATATTTTTATGTGATATTTTTAGTGAAGAGATGAATTTTATGTGATATTTTTAGCCTCTAGTATAGCTCTCCTTCCCTGCAAACTCAAATTGGTAAACAATCCATCAATCCTAGTACTACTATAACCTCCAAGCCAATCATCACTATAGACCATCGGCAACGGTCCCAATCAATTAGTTTAAGCCCCACTTTATCATTCAAGAAATTGACACAATCTATAAGTTTTAAGCTGAATCGGCTAGCATCAAATCCATGGAGAAATTATAACAATACCCATTCAAGGGCATCAAGTTCACAGTCTCACTTTCCCAGCTGCAAACTTAGTTCCTCAACTGATCTCTGAAATTTGTTTGAGTCTTTGATTATAAGCAAATCCAAAACCCCTAAATTTTTTCCTCTCTGTTTTATTATTGGCATACCCATTTGAAAAATGTTTCACACTAATATCTTTTCTAATCGATCAAACTGATAGAGACCCATTCCTCATTTGCTCGAGAGCTCAAAGATATTCAGTAGTGAGAATTTTTGAAGGAAATGAACCACTTATCCCTCTCCCATCTACATCTGCATCTCACTGGAACTATAAGACCACAAGCTGGTTTGCACTGACACAGACACGGTGACGCGGATACGACGCGGTGCGGACGCAGACACGAGTAAATTCTCAAAAAAGCTAGCGGATATATTATGAAATCAGTGATATTTTCCACCAAATTGTATATATTATGAATGTAATTTCTCAAAAATACTAGTAAAATGTTGATAAATAATAAATTTGTGTAAAAATAAACATATACACCAATGAAATAATACATCTATAAAAAATTCAGGCATTATTGGTGTACATTTATATTAAAATAAGATGTGGTATATGCATATGATGTCACCAATGCGTCGCGTCATGTGGATGCGCGCGTCCAAGTATCGGACACGAATCTGACGCGGACATATGGCCATTTTAGGTATGTCCGTGCTACCCAGACCACAAGGTTTATTCATGCACAATATCAATCACGTTTCTTAAGTTTGTGATCACAAAGAAAGGGAATGACATGGAAGAAAAAAAGGAAGTAAAGTAAAAGCAGATAGCCCCAAAAATATAAATACGTTAACCTAGATTTCTTCGTTAGCTTGTGACACGCGCTTAGCTGCATGGGTCACTATTATAGCACCCCGAGGATTTGGCTAAGGCAGACTCTCTATTTAGACACCAACACTTAGTATTTTGAGGCAACTTAGAAATACTTGAATATTAGAGTTGTATGCACTCTAAATGTAGAATTCGGATAATGGGTTTAATTAAACCCGAGAAAAAGGTTTGGGGTCTCACACCTTGTCTAAGGCCTCCTTTAGGTTTGATAAGACCAGTTGGGAGACCATTTAACAAAACAGAGTAGAACACAGAAGAAAGACATTGAGAGATCAAGTTGATCCAATGGTCAGAAGGATCCATTTTAGAAAGAACTTTAACAAGGAAAGACCACTCCAATTTATCACAAGTCTTGGATATATCAAGTTTGATAGCTGTTATCCCTTCTTTTCCTTTATGATGGTTAACAGAGTAAATAACCTCATGAGCAAGAAGGATGATATCATACATATTTGTTTTGAAAACAAAAACACTAGCTCTGGTTTTGGGAGATGAGATTATCCATAAAGGGTTTCAATCTATTGGCCAAAGTCTTGGATAAGATTTTGTAGATAAAATTACAAAGACCAATTGGTCTATATTGAGAGACAAACTCATCTAGGGGGATTTTTGAGATCAGAGCTATATGGGTATGGTTAAAAACTTTAGCAATGTGTCCAGTTCTAAAGCAAGTCCGTGTCATATCAACCACAGCTCCAACCACTATATCCCAATACTTTTGGTAAAAGATACCACTGAAACCATCAGGACCACGAACCTTAGTTCCACATATTTGAAAACATCATTTTTTTATTTCCTCAGCGGTAACTGAGTATTATGATGTTGATTATCATTATCATAGAATTTGACAGGGAGATTTTGAAGAATTTCATCTTGAAAATGTTGAGGTTGTGAGAAAATAAAGATTTTTGAAATGATCAACAAAAGAGTTGCCTATACTATCTCTATCAGTTATAGTAGTACCAGCAGAGTCTTTATCCAGCTAATAGTATTTCTCTTTCTCCTAAAGAGGGTGACTCAATGAAAATATGAAGTATTTCTATCTCCTTCCATAAGAGAAACCTCTATGGATTTATCCTTCCAATATAATTCCTTAAGATTATGTGGATAAGCAGTCTAGCTTTAAAACGAGTGATAGAATTAGAGTCAGCGGGATTGGAAGTTTGGATTAGCCAGATCATCTCTAGTAATAGATATATTAGTTTGAATATTACCAAAAGAAGATTTATTGCAGTCTCTTAGTCCTTTTTATGCTTAATAGCTTGGCACTTAACTTGTAGGCTGGAGATCCAACCACATTAACAGAACCAGAGTTGGATAAATGTCTCTACAGGTTGGATCTTTAATCCACACAGCCACAAAATGGAAGGGTTTAGGCATGCTAATATCTTCAAAGTTAAAGGCGATATACATGGGGCAGTGATGAGAAGAGTCTCTAAGAAAGTTATTCAAACAAAATTTTGGGAAAAGGGATTCAACTACTTGGTTAATGAGGCATCTATCAAGACTTTCATGAATAAGATTAGGACCAGATTGCATATTAGACCATGTGAACCTAGTACCAGAAAAACCAGGATCATGTAAATCAAACACATCACAAAAATTCCTAAGATTATAAACATCATCATCATTGACCTCTAAGCCACCGTTCTTATCCTCGGTCCCAAAAGGGCATTAAAATCTCTTACAAAGAAAGTTGGCTCACTAGGGGGTGGAGCCTAAGTTACACTGGCAATTCCAAAAAGCTTGTCTAAGATTACTATTGGGTTCTCCATAGAAAAAAATGAATATGACAAAGTTTTGAGTGAATGTATCATTACTCGTGACATATATGCCCCTATAACTAGAGGATAAAATGTTTAAATCAATTTCCTTCTTCCAATCCAGGAATAAAACCCTACTTCTTCCAATATAAGGAACATTAAAATCACATAGAAACCCATGTTTTTTAATTTCCAAGCAGCAATATCCTTCTTCACTTTTAGTTTCAGACAAAAAACTATGGGTTTATATTTTTAAATAACAGGTTCTGCTATTTATTAACATGTTTTTTCCCCAGCCCCCTCACATTCCTTACAAACATATTCACATTACTAACAGGGAAGAGGTTGATTGAATTTAGCAAAATATTCTCAGAATCAGAAATGACAGAAGAGGTAGAAGAATTTACCTGATTGGTAAAGTCAGAACTACCATTATGTTGAATGCTAGACGAATTACCACTCGAATGAGAATTACGGGGACCATTCTGGTCATGATTACTAGCCTCTTGATTAGAATCGTTGTAGACACTATTATTAGCAGGGGGCGATACCAGGAGGCTCATTAAAACACCCATAGGGACTGGGAAAGTTATGAATGTTGATGGTATAATTTTTTTGGTCCATAGGGGGGAGATTACCAATCTGCTGATAGAATGACATAAGTTATTGTAGTCCGGTTCAGAAGGAAATGAGATTTTCAGGTGGAACTACAACAATGCTGGTCAGACTTGGTTTAGTAGCTATGATACGCTTCCTCATATCAGCTCTGGGATTGATTTTGTGTTTAAGATAGGGCATCATGTTCAACAGCAACGGACACCACTTCCTCTCTGGATAATATTGGCAATTGAGTTGAGTTAGCCGAGATATCAACATTCTTGAATCGTCTGGATGAGTTAGAAGCACGGATATGACCCACTTTAACTGGTTCAACAAGGATGGAGGAATTGGGATGGATCCTGTTACAGGTTCAACTCATTGAGCCAGTTGGTTTTGAGAAAAAAATGAGTCATTTGTTTCAGTTATAGGTGGATGGGCTTGGACCGGACCTATATCATATATTTTTAAGGAACCAGATCTAGCAGTGAAAGGACCCATATTGATTTTTCTTTTTAGGATATCCTCTTCAGTAGAGTTTGATTTTTGTACCATGGCAACAACTTTTCCTTTGTCTATACTAGATTGATTCAGCAATTCCTCTTGGGTATCCATGACAACATCAATATTAATCCTTGGTGGGTTATCAGACTCAGTAGAAGAGCCATATTAAGTGGAAATTACGGGAGGTTGTGGAGGCATCAACCTAGAAACTCTAGGTAAAGAGTATTTGGCATTAGAAGACTGACTAGCTTCACCTTGAGGGACCTATGTTTAGCCCTTATCCCTGGACAATCATCATCTTTATGATCAACGATACGACATGAAGTATAGAAAAATCTTGGGACCATGAAGTGTTTGCATTCAATGAGGAAAAGCTCAATTCTTCCTTTAGTGACAAGAGGAATACCAGTTGAAAGAGGTTTTTGGAGAGGGATACTAACACATATTTTAATATTTTTCTTCAAAGGATGATTTCCATAAGGTTCTTTTGCTTCAATAAGCTCTCCAAGCTTGAAAGTAAGCTTCCTTAGATCTTCAAATTATATGCATTCATTCGGAATAATACATAATATAAGCCACATGAGCTCTTCCGAGAAATTAGTTTGATAATTTGTAGGCCATCCAGTTGGTGGAAAAACTCGCAAGACTATTAGATAGCCACAGACAAACCAAGGTCCCTGAGCTTCAATTTTGTTAAAATCACTCTCTGCTAGAAACCTTATTAGCACCTTATTGCGCAACCCACTAAAGGTAATGACAGTTGGGTTTTGAACTAAGGGACATCGAGAACAAATGTAGTTTATAACTGAGGCAATAGGAACAAGAGTTTCACTGCAAACATAGACAATCGTACACCATTTCCAGTTATTGTCATTTTCCGAAAGGATAATAGTTTTATTTATGAAGACTGGTTCAGTGAGAGTTGAGGGGAGTTTTGTGGGTAGGATGAGTTTTTCAGCCATTTGAGAAGTTAAGTTTTGAATATCTTCCTCAGGAGAGATGGGTTTAACAGGGGTTTGAGGTTGTTCCATAAGGAAAATAATATAAGATATATTGACAGAAAGGCTAGGGTTGATGGAAAATTGCTAATCGAGGTTATTGGAATGAGTGGTGGAAATGGGTTTATACACATGAAGTTGGATAAGACAATACCATGTTATGCAATAACATGTGCTATGAAAACGACCTTGCAACCTGATGTTGACTTTGATACTGAAGATATTCAGCTGCAGAGGGTCAACCTTAAAAATTAGAAACTTCGGTTGTAGTAGCCTATCTTCGTTTAAAGTGAATGTTCGAGTTTGTGCAACAACATTTCATTTGTGATGGTAGATGTGGTCCAGACTATTATGAAAATGTTGAAAAACTATGATGCAAACCTTAGGATTCGACAGATGACAAATTTCTTATACCAAATTCTTACAACATACAACCAACAGCTCAGCTTCCAGGTGGCAAGGAAGTAGGAGTCATAAATGCACCTGTTTTTTAGCCAACAAAGAAAACCATGGACATATAAGCTTCCAAAAGAAATTAAAGCACCAACAAGGGGTGAAAATTAAAAGGAACCAAACTTTTGGAGGGAGAAATTTGAATCGGATTTGAATAATACTTAGAAGTATTGATGTGAGGCTTAGTCAAGCTGCACGAAGTGCGTTGACTAAAGGTCAATATGGTTTAATAATGGAAGTAAAGGGTAATTGATAGAATGAGGTTGAGGGAGATGGTTAGGTGGTAAAAATGAAGTCTATCCATCACACCCACGCTAACGATGTTGCCTCTCGACAAGTGCTGCCTAATCCAGACCTGCAAGAAATCAAAGATTTTCATTAGGACCCATAAATTCACCAAGAGATTAAGTGATCTAACTATCATCCTTTTAATGACACTTTTGAACATATTTAAGCAAGGTGGAACGTCTAGAATTAGACTATGAAAAGATAGGTTCAAAGAGTAATGATGTTTCTAGAAAATGTGCAAATGGCTTGGGAGGGTGGCAGTACTTTACAAGGAGTAACAGTGCTTCTGGATACAAAAAATAGGCGTTTGAATAAACATAGATATCCAAGGGACAGGATGTTTCACCCACCGCCTTAAATGGCTATTAATGACACCTATTAAACTGCTATAAAAGAGGATCAGGGGAAATTCCCAAAATTATTAGAATTAAACCCATAGAGGAAAAGATAATTCTCAAAGCAAACAAATTAGGTAATAGCAGCTCCAATTGGAAATAACAATGTTGATAACCAACCATCTGCAGTTCCAATCATGAAAAGAGAGTTGCACTTTCACTTGAAACCAGAGAATTTATTTGAAGGAAATAATTCAGAGTGAGGTAGATAGACACACTCATTTGATTGAATATGAAAGGGTGCGACAGGAAAATACATAGGAGTCTGCCTTTTAGAAGCAGAAACGGGGGGCAAGATATGTACGGAAGAAAAGAGAAAGAGGAGAAGATGAAGAGTTTGTCTGGAGAAAAACTTGTTGTACAACTGAAAGTGATTCAGAGGAGTCAGAAGGGGAAAAAGTTGTATATGAAAATGAAAATGAGACATCAGAAGGTAATTCTGAGACAACGGAGGAAATGAGGCAGAGGGTGGAGAAGAACGAAGATGCTTTGTATGAACAATACTTAGCAGAGAAAGTCCATTCTCAAATATTTTCAAGAACAATGCGAGAGCGGCTGAATGTTGATTATGATGTAGAAACAATTGAAGGGATAGATACAAATGGAAAACCGATGGAAATAGATGGGACAGAATCTGAAGAGGCTGATGAAGATGATGAAACATCCATGGATAAGGATTCAGATGAGTATGGTCCTACAACATCAACTAGAAGCGAAAATAACCTTTACAATGAAGGTGATAAGTATCATAACTATGATGGTGATGACTAAAACTAGTAATCCTTGAGGCATCAAAGAGATAAGGTTTATTAGGCTTTTGAAAAAGGGCTTAATAATGGTTGTGTTGTTTTTCTCAAACATATATTTTTGATGCTTGCTATCCCTCTTGCTGGCTATTTTTCGATAAAAGGCGGTAGCTTTGATGTTTTGGTTTTCCCGGACGGTATAAGATTTTTCTTTGAATGCTTTTTGGTATAGTTTGATTATGAATACTTTCTACTTGTTGTTCGTCAATTTGTGAATGATGTTTAAAGTTTTTTTAGTTGGATTTTTTTGTGGTTCCGAATTGAAGGTCTCTTGAATGTTGAAAGAGAGATCTGTTAACTTTAGTATTTTGGGCGATGTAATTAAGGGGTTTGGGGAAATGGTACTGTGGTGTTTTATCAGTATAATGATGATGTTTTTTCCTTTTTTGAATGATGAAATGGAAGTCTTTAATATGAATTGTAATGATGTCTGTATAGAACTGGTAGATTGAGGTTAAAACTTAGGTTGCATGGACACGCCTCAAAAGATGTCGTAATCGGGTCGGACACACGATCGGACACGATACGTGCTGAAACTTCCCGACACACGGTGGCCACGCCACATCATATGTCCCGTAAAATACGACATTGAATATTTTGTGGCCACTGATTTGACACTTTCGAACGCGCCATATATAGTTAATATTGAATTGGAAAATTAAAATAAACTAAGTGTGATACTTTTTTATTCTCTTTTTAGCCAAATCCAAGCATTATTTTTGAAATAATTGATCAATAGTTTATATTATTAATTTTATTTAACTAGTAGTCAAGTATTTAAAAATAAGAACAATTATTTTGTTGAGTAGAGTGTTGTAAAATCTCATTCAAATGGTGTATATAATACATATATAATGTGTCCCCGTAACCTGCTTTTTAAAGATTTGACGTGTCCCCATAACCATATCGTATCGTAATCGTGTTCATATCTGTGCAACATAGGTTAAAACAAGAGCAAGATGGACAGAAAACTACTTAATTTTTGGTGGAATTTTGTTGGTTCTTCTTCGACAAAGTGGTTGATGGAGTGAAGATATTTAGTTTCATTTAGAAGTTGAGTTTTTCCAAACGCGGTTTTTGAGGCAGAACGCAGAACGGTAAATTTGAACCTACATGGGATAATTTTTGGAACATAGGGCACTCTTTGCGTCTGCTTGTTTGCAAGTCTAGAATCTAGAATTTAAGTTGAAAGTTTCCCTCTCCAAATTTCAAAGGGGCTTGGCGCCTTGGCCTGCCCTGGGGACCCTTGGCTATATACCGCCCAATATACGAACGGTTGCATTACGGACACGTCTCCTAAATACCTGAAGTAGGGCACTGGGCATAGCTTGTAAACGTGTAACATCTCGCACCAGTAATAAAATTACAGTTCCCAATTTCCTATTCTTCTTCATCTTCGCTCCCACATTCTGTAATATCCAGAGATTAAACACCCACTGCGTAAGTTAAACCCTTTTGTTAACATAAAACCATCAAACATAATTTTGTTTTCATCATCTTTCTCATTTTGCTCTCCACCATGACATCATCATCTTCAACAATGGCGATTCAACCAGGAAGAATTCGAGTTCTTAAAGAAGGATTACTACCCAAAT
>JAJJMC010015859.1:10380752-10438205 GCA_023531435.1 Papaver californicum
TAAAATGAGTAGGGGACCTTTTACAACTGAGATAGAGGGGTCTATTTATAATATAGTCTCTATCTCAGTTGTCTACGGGTTCTAAGACGCGGTTTATGTTCTGGAGATTGATCAGATTTGTAATCTGGTTGCTCCAGATGGATTATAACAACTGAAACTATAAGGTAAATGGTTCAAGGTAATAACAAGGGTAAATAGAAGCTAGAGAGGGCTCTTCCAAAGGTTCAGAATTCATGAACACTAAGAAGCCTAGGTTAATAGATCTCATACTAAGGTTCAGAATTCATGAACACTAAGAAACCTAGTTTAGAAGATCTAATACTAAGTTTTCCCTATTCTCCATAATATCAAAATACCATAATGCATCAAAATTTAAACTGTTGCATATTCAGTCGTAATATTTATACTTGTAGATAGTTACAGTCTTACAGATATAACATGTAAAATGAGTAGGACCTTTTAAAGCTTTTACAAGTGGGGATGTAAAAATGTTTAAAGTGGAGTCCTATTATAATCTAAGAAACCAGAGTATTTAAAAGTTAGAACCTAATACTTACTGAAAGTAACTGTGGAAGAGGAATTTTCAGGATGTGTTAAAAAGTCATAACATTCATCAGCTGGGAGATCATCATCTGAGGCACCATCCAGAAATGAGCCAAGAGATTTGCGTAAAATGCTGAAAGATTTGTCGTCCTGCTTTTCAAAAATATATGAAAAGATTTAAACCTGCTATGATCTCTACATAAAGTTGTATTAGGATGTGCTTCCAAGATAAGCTCAATTACCTTCTTTTTCTTCTTTAAAGACTTTTCAGCTGCAGTGATTTATCAGCACAGGTTTTCTCAATTTCAGATAACATACTCTTTTCTTTCTTCACTGCAAGATAGACCAATAGCAAATTTCCTAAATCAACATGTAGAAAAAAGCTCAGACAGAACAAAAGAGTTACAGTTGTTGAGAAAGATTATGTTACTCACTCTATTGTTCGTAACGAAGATACATCTTTTCCTTTTCATTGTCAAATTTGGAGAATATATCTGTGAAAAGACAATCATAGTTCAACTTCTTGCCTCTAAATCAGTAGGTGGATTAAATGGTTTCGGGTTTTCGTTCTCTATTAGGGAGCATATCATTCTATAGGTATAAAGTACACTGAATCAATGCTCCAATTTCAAGTTACCGTATGCAAGGCACTAGATATGGTTGTAGCATACTGACAAACACTGCAGCAGTGATAGTAATTCTTTTCCTGAAACGGAGGGAGTATTATTTATATATATAATTTTAGTAATTTTTACTCAGCTAGTTGTGGTTAAAAGTTAAACAAAGCTAAAATTCTAGAGTTTTTGGTTTCACCTGGAGAAGATTTAGACCAATAAAAATTTCGGGGACAAATGAAAAGTTATTTTGTCCTCTCTCTCCTTAAAAATAAACCAATAAAAAATTATTGAAAAAAATTTAAACCAATAGAAAATCAAGTCTCTTTGTCCCTTTCACACGTATGATCACTTTCAAAGTTTATCTGCAAACCTCATAGTTTTTTTTGTTTTTTTACGCCCTCCTCTCATCTCCCGGTTTTGATTCTCTTTTCTCCATTTTTCCCTACTTAATTCATGTTATGATTTCCTATTGATTTCTTTTCCTTTTTTTATAATAGATCTGCAAGATATGGATATGCTAGAGTTTGAGCATAAAGATGGGGATTGTTATTGATTTTGAAGCATGAAACAGACGTGAAGGTCTATCAGTACGAACCAGATGTGCTTTAGGGTTTGTTCCTTTTCTCTATTTATTTTGATTTGAGGTTTCTTATTTGTTACTTGTTACACTGTTTTAGGGTTTGTTCTTTTTATGTATTTATTTTGATTTGGGATTTCTTATTTGCTACTTATTTCACTGATTTTGGGTTATGTAGGCGAATGTTTTTAATTTACAAACTGGCAAAAATTATGGTTGTTCATTCTCAATCTCTTTTCTATTTTGATTTTTGCTTTCTTAGTTTCTCTTACTTGATCATGTATTTCTTAATTTTTGACGATCTTATTTTAGTCAATTTTTGATTTTGCTGGTGACGTCTGTTAACAGTACCAGGTCTTATTTTATCCATTTCTGTAGTTTTCAATTAAGGTTTATCTCCATTGTGTTTTTATTTAAATTTTTACCCTTTGCACTTATATAATTTTTGTTGGAAAACTTGGCACCCCGAGCGCAGCGGAACACACGATCACAAAGGGCGATTGGTGATTTGAACCAAACAGGGAGAAATAATAAGAGAGGCAGAAGATAAACAAGCACACAACCACAAGGCAAGATATACATGGTTATCCTTTACAGGCTACATCCACAGCCAACACCACCAGAAAAAATTTCATTACAATCAAAGACAATTACATGCTCTTTCACAACCCATTGAAGAAAACTCAAACAGAAAGAGTTAACAAGACATACCCAAGAACACCATTGAAGAAATCTTAGAAATCAACTCTCTAAACCATTCTTCTACCAGCCTCATGTCTTCTCTTCTACATCTTCTTCACAGTTGCCAGTAACAGAGGAGAAAGATGGAAACACTTTAGAAACCCGGTTTAGGGAAAATCCCTAAACCCTAAACACTAGAATACCAAAATCCTCTCTCTACAAGTTTTTCTCTTACATCGAAATTGACCCTCACGGTAGCACTCGATCCTCCCTAACAAAAAGACCAAAAACCTAAGCACAAGGTTTTACCACTCTTCTAGGTTGGATTGGTTACAAACCTCCAATTCAACTCCTATTGATAGAGACACAAACTTAACCATTAAGAAACCATAACTTTAGGAACAAGTTTTCCTATCTTGGCTCTTAAGTTCCTAAACTTTAGGAACAAGTTTACTTAACATAGAGTTTGACAAAAAACAAACTCTTTATTCACCGAATTAAACCAACAATTTGTGTTGTGTTTTGGCTTTTTTGGTAATGCAATTTCAGTTAAAGGGTATATTCAATAGCTTGATAGGTGATTATGGTTGACAATATGATTGGGTTTAATTATGTTTTTTCTGTGATTGGACTGGTGATGTTAAAGCTTAAGTTTGTGGTTTTTTTTAGCTTTGCTCAGTGCATTTTGTTGCTTCGAAACATGTTTTGGTTTGTGTTCTAATCATTGGTTGTGTGTACCTCTCACGGTTCAGGTTTGTAGAATAATCTAGGATTTCATTTTTTTCTTTCTTTGGGGTGTGTTTTCTGAAATCCCTTAATAATATTACCATTTTCTTCTTTTGCAGTGCTCTTTGGTTGGTAATCAATAAGAAAAATCATGGTTACATATATAGTATCGTATATTGACTACTGCATACTTTTAAAGCCATAGGCGCAAGTCATATGAGAGGGTACGAAGGGGACTATTAACCAAAAGTGCTCAAGAAAAAGTCTTGGATCTACTGCACGCGTAGGGTTCAAAGTCTGACTCATGAGACTGAGATACTCAAAAGTATGTAAAAGCTAAGGAAGAGCTTGCAGCTTCTAATGAGATGGTAAAATTTATAATTTGCATTTTGTATTCTGCTCGATTGTGATACTTTTTTCGAAAACTATATGGTAAAATCTTACGAATGTTACTTGATTGTAGGCATCTGTTGAAGAACATCATTGTCAAGTTGAAAAAAATATCGAAGTAGTCAGAAAAGAAAATAAAAGTTCTGCACAAAATACATTTTACCATTCCAGGAGGTGCTCTTGCATTAAGAGTAAAGGTAATGATATATTTATTTATTCGACCATAATTTAATGGTTTACTAGACTTAGAGATGCCATGTTTGATTTCTTTGCACATAGATATTAGTGCAGCTTGCCGCAGCCAGTGTTTGAAAACTTAAGTTGCAGGTTCAACTGGGAACTAACTTTTGCCTTCTTTATTAGACTTGTACCCATAACATGATAATGCTTAATCATAAAAGGTTTGCAATCTCAACCAACTTACTGTGGAAGTTGGAATATAGTCATGGGCCACTGTGGAATTATTCAACATAGCCACCATTTTTTTTTATTAATTTTATTTTCAAAGTCCCATGTCTTACATATTATTACAGACAATAATCAAATCATCCATTAATAGAGTTCTTAATGATACTAAGACATTTAGTAGACATTATGTAAGTGTTTGTAACACCTTGAACTTTTTCTCGGGTTTAACCACACCGGTTAGTCAAATTATTGCACTTGTTTGAAATTAGATGTATTGTTTGAGCTTCTTTAACATTATGACAACTTGGAACAAAAGCATGGGTGCCTAAATAGACTTCACTTCTCAACTTCATACATACACATGTCAAATAGGGAGGGCGTCAAGGGTAATATGGTTCGGACTAAAACTAAAAATAAATGAGAAAACATTTATTTTCTCTCTTGGTCTCTTCTTCCTCTTTCACTTATGGTTATTTATTGGATTTTATAAGGAAGATTAGAAAAAAACCCTAGTAAATTTGTTGGAGAAATTAGAGGTGTTAAACTTTTAAATTTGTTAGACTTGTTGTTACTAGTCTTGGTGTTGATTGCATGAAAGGTATGAAACTTCTTTCTCCTTTTCTAGTCTTATTAAAATCATCCATAATTATGATTTGTTGATGTTTGCTCGAACTGAGTTGAGATTATTGAAGTTTCTTTGTTTTAGAAAAATGGGTATTTTCCAATGGATTTACATGTTTCATTAATGGAAATTTTTTAGTTAACAAAGCATCTCAATTTCATGCTTTTAACTTTGATTTGAGTATTTTGAAATTAGGGTTCTTCATTAAATTTGGGGGTTTCAATAAAATCATGTTTTTATGTGAAAATAGGAATTTAGTATGTTGTTTTCTTACTTGATTCATGTATAGGAAGCTTTGGGAAAGAAACTTGCATGATTTGATAGTAATTCAACTTTGTACACCCTAAAATCTCTGTTCTTGTTTTACTGATATCCTTAGATCCAGCCGTTGGAATATGATGAAATTTTCGTATATTATGCTTAATTAAGTTATAGTGATACTATCAAAATTTCATGAAGATCGGGTCAGGTTAACTACTGAAATGATAGTACTATTTATGAATGTGTTTTTCAGGATTGAAATTCTGGACCCTCAGCTATTCACAGCTTTTCTATTTGTATGTTTATTGGATAAAGCTGAAATTTGAGTATGATGTTTTTATCTATATATGTAACCTACTATAAAATTTTCATGAAGTTATGATCAATTTAGGTACCCCAAAGTATGGAAGAATCGTGACTGAATTCTGTGTATTGATAGTGAAAGTAGCCATGCTTGAATGTACATAACTATTTAATGAACCGTTAGATTGTTCTAATATTTGAATATGTTGTGTTAACACCAGTAAAGGTACTGTAAAAGTTTCAAGTCAATCAGAAAATGTTTACTACAGAAAAGTACGGATTGGATGTGGTTGAATATTATTACAATTCAGAAATTCTGTACAAACTTGTTGAATTGTTAATTGTGTATTGTTTTACTTAAATTTAAAGCGGCTTGGGTTTGCATTGCAATTATTCTTGTGAAGTTAGAATGTACAGAACTTGAGACTTGTAAGGTGTAAATGTTAATATAATACGATTTTACACTATAGAAGATATGTTTGCCCACTTTGTATAGACGATGTTAGAACATCCTTTATAAGAAACTACTAAATCTATCAACTATCATTCAAGCATTTATCTAATTTTGTCGCCTCTAGTATTTGAATGGTTTATATAGATAGTTCTTGGGATGAGTTCAAGATGTTAAAACTTTTATAGCTTCTTCCTGGTTAAAATAGTTGCAAAACCATACTGCCAAAGAATGAGCTGACCTGTTTGCAATGGTTGTACTCTAGCGTTGGTTAGCTAAGATCCTTGATACTGTCTTTGGAATGCTATGAAATGATGCGGTATGTGGGTTTATTGAAATGGTAATGTTTGTGTCAGTGGTAGTCATGGAGTATTTAACTAGTACCAGGTGTAATTATATGCACAAATATTTTATTTGCTAATATTGGTGTCTATTCTTCAATTTAGAAAACCAAGAATACTTCAATAATGGCGGATTAAATGGATGGATTGTCTTACTGATTAGATGGTTGCTTTTGTAGTGTTTGTTAAAATATTTCTATGATCAAAGATCTTATTGGTCACCTTTGTAGCTGGGATGTTATACCATTTTGAGATACTGCCAGATAACTATTATAGTTTAATTGTGCACAATCATTAAATTATAGTGGCACCTTTATCACTAAATATCTATTCCGCAGCTGAGAACTAAAATATAAACTCTTTAGCATCCTTATGATTAACGTTATGGGTGATTTGGATGAAGTATCACTTTGGTATGCGTTATGTTATAGTCTACTGTTGATTTTAAATGGCAGGTACATATAAAGATTAAGTGGCAGGTACGTGCATATATGTAGATGCTGACGTCTTTCCATCAATGGATAATTGCTAAGGTAATTGTTGGTGATGTAATGTGTTGGGGATAGTTGTTTCTACGCAATTCATACTATCTAACACTAAGATAGTTACTGCAACAACACGAGATAGTTACTGCTACGATAAGCAGTTCATACTATCTAAGTATGAGATGATTGCTACTATAACAAAGTAGTTCACATCATTTAGTGAGAGGTAGTTGCTACCATTATATGTAGTTCATACTATCTAAGAGATTGTTGTTGCCACGACAAGCAGTTCATATAATCTATATAAGATAAATGAATGGTGATTGTTGGATGCCAATTCATATCACCAAATGAGACTGGGAGATGGTTGTTGCCATTTAGAGGCAATTCATATTATCTATTATCTGAAAAAGATGTATGTTGAGCTTGACCTAGTTCTATGAGTTTTCCTGAAAATCCGTTTGGGACGGTGGCTGGTATCTCACTACCCTTGGCACTGAGACTGATCACCCCCTCACCCGTGTAACACGGTATGCGTTGTCAGGATCCCACTCACGAGTGGAAGACCGTGCGACACGGTAGGCTGGAAAGAGATATTATATCTAAAGTTTGGTATTCGTTTGGCTTAAATAGATGTTAGAAACTGCAGAGCAATTTGACAAATTCGATGACCCTTGATGTCAGTATTATGCTTGTCTACTTATAAAGCATTTCAGATGAACAGTTGCTTTGAAATACAAAATATTTAGCGAAGCTGCTAACCAAATTGATAATTTGATAAACATTTGCTTGGTAAAATCGAATTGGTCCAAAAAAATTGAAAGCCCGATTTCTCGAGTGGCGAATCGAGAAGTTGAAGCTGGCCAAGCGGGTCATAACCCGACCCGTTGGAAGCGAAAAAATTTCCGGTCCGTCACAGTGTTCATTTAAAGAAGGGCTATCAAACTCCTTAGAATATAGCTTGCCCGTTTTCTGACATGGCACCATGAAGATGCCAGATCTAATTCTCCTCTAATTAACAGCTGCAACTCGACTTCTAAGTTACTGCTCTGTTGGTTTTTTTTTGTGGTACATATTCTATCCATCACAATTATACATGTTATCTTTGATCACCTTTTGGGATTTTAGATTCTGTAATTGTAGCTATGGGTTTTAGATTGTCTGAACCCATAGCTATGAGGAATATAGTTACTATAATTGCTTTTATATTAACCGAGAATATCGAGTTGGATGACAATGGGTTGGTTATAGATTGATAGTGCATGGTATGAGTTTTTACCTATATCTATCTATATTAGAAGCTCCACACCTAATTTTCGTTGTCGTTTTATGCGTGTGATAAACATGAAGTATCAAGCATTTTGTATGAAATGGAAGATCTCTAGCGGGAAACTTCAGAGAAAAAAATTCCATGTAAAATAGATTGGTAAAATGAAGGATGAAGAATACAAAATTTGTTTATTCAACAAGTAACAAAGGGGTATTACATAGAAGGTATTTTAATTAGCTTTTAGTTATAACCCGCTAATATAGATGATGATGTGTTTCTTTGTTCATGCGAGTGTTATACCCTCTTCCACTGACTTACTTTTGTGTTTTTATATTTTTTTGCATTTTCTCTGACATTTAACTCAAAGTCACGACATAGCATCTATTCGTACTATAAGCTAAATTTATTTGGTTATGGATGTACAATCAAAGTTGCAGGGTGTTATGGTCCTGATCATGGTCTAATGTATGAATTATGCGCTTATCAAATACCCCAAACCTATATTTTTCTAGTCCTCGAGCAAAACTAAAAATAAAACTAATCTAAAAATGACATAAAAGTCCTAACTCACTTTCGCAAGCATCGTGATTGCACTTAGCGTGTGCAACAAGCCTTTAAACCCCTAAGTGGCCTTAGCGAATGAGTTTTTTCTCGTGAGGTTTTACAAGAGGTATACCCACAAAACATATACTCTAAATTCCAGCTACCTTTGAACGATTCAGGATAGACACTAAACAAGCTATTTACTTGACATACTAAATTCTTTGGCTTTAAGAATCATTACCCTATATGAGTCCAATTGATGTACACGAGTTTGCACTCAGCTTACTAAAATTCATATAAGAATGCGAAACTCTACTCAAATAATCATCAAACGTTCCAAAACTGGATGGAAATTATCAACATTCACATTGCTCGAAATCAACCAAATTCAAACACATGGATAGATTAAAAGATGGATATGGAAGTAATGAATGATGCATATGCTAACTAAGGTGAACGGTGTTTCCCATATTTGTCTGAAGGTCGACGCCAGGATAAATCCTAATGGATTGAGATACGCTCCCATTGGTCTTAATCTTTATAATAATATTGACTCAACCGGTATATATAAGGGCCCCATCGGTCGATTTATTGAAAATAAAATAATTACTCACTTATTTTTTTCATCATTCATTTTTTTCTTCTTCATTTTTTTTTTTGTCTCAATTAAATACAATAATGGGGCTTGATCTCAATCACTTTACTTCATCCCAACGGCGATAAAAAATCGATACTAGTGCCCCACCAAATCACTTAGAGAAACACAAAATTACAAAAATAAAAACAGAAGGTGATATGGTTATGATGATTCTGAGATATGCTTGTTCAATGATTATCATGTTATTTCTAACACCTGAGTGCATCCTTCTATAAATAGACCATTTAGCTGGGAACACCAATTCCTATAGATAAGAGCTATGTTTGCATCTACCTAGAATGGTTAGTGTCATCCTGAATAGTTCACAGGTTTCTAAATTTTGGAGTTCTTATTGGCATCAATTTTCGAAAACTCCACCCCAAACCTAAATTTAACATTGTCCTCAATGTTTCAAACCGTGTAACTAGAATGGTATGCAATAGATATAAATAAGAGAGACATATATAAATCAAAGAAAAGGGATTGGAACGTCTCACCTGATTGACGTAAGAAAAGCAGTATTCTCTATAACACACATCAAACGATAGTAATAACAAAGAGCACTGAAAATAAAATAAAAAGAAAAAGAAAAAGCCTAAAAAGAAAATAAAAAACAAGAAAATAAGAATTTACCTACTAGATATGTACAAAAAGGATCTCCATAAATTAACAACCTAAAAATTTGGGGATCAACCCAAAATACAATATATACAACTAATGATAGCCTCAAACTCTCGCAGTAGCAACGTAAAGATGATGAGACTATCAAAAGAAAAGAACTACCCCCAAACCTGGGTTTGCAAAGAATATATCATTGTGAACAAAAATAAACGAGTCAAAGGGTTCACTAGGGATTTGAACTGAAACTACTTGGGAGGCATGCACAAGTAAAGAGAAGTCACGAAAAGCAGTTTACTTGGATCAATACTAGAAGCTGACCGTTCTTATTCGATTTCTCTAAAGGTCTCATGAATTTTTTTCCACACTAAGTCTTTCCTACGTGAATTTTCATTCAACTGATTGAGTGAATCTTCTAAAGAAAGACTTGCATAATAAGAAGTATTAGGTATCAACTGTTTTATTAAATCCTCCAAAGACGGAGAACATACATTGTACTTATTACAATATTTCTCATTTTCCGGTTCATGATAATATGAATCTCTACAAGCATATTTTTCAATAGTTTCAGTAAATAACTCATTTTCTGACTCTTCACTCTGGAACTTTTTGGATGAGTTCCAGAATGCCAGAAAGGATGTCATGTCACCAGACTCCATATATACAAAGAAAATAGAAACAAAAATTTAAGAAAAGAAAAATTTGCTCATACCCTTATAATTAGAACGAAAGAGTTCAAAGAACTCAACTAAGCATTTTCCCACTTCGAAAAGCAGTACTAGTACCTCGTATCAAATATATATAACAAATAGTCATATCCGTTTGTGTCCTTAATCAATTTTGAAACCATTTGAACTAATTAACCAAACAAGTTTCTCATTCAATTGCTTCAAATCTTGTTTCAAAATATATGATGATTGATTAAACTTATATTCTCTCTCTTGTAGGAACTATAAAGTTTTACATGATTTGTCTACATATATTCATCATTTAACTCACACATTCAAGTATATTTTCTGCATATGATATATATAGCAAATCATGCATCCTAGGAACGTACAATATGAATAATCAAGAATGTAAATCTAGTGACATGAAAGTAAGTACCAAAACTAAGCATCTTCATTCTCTGTTTATCAGACAAAAATATTTGTCTCTTGAAAACCTTTTTTTTAAGATTAAAATTACGATAAGTATCTTAAATAAGTTGAAATGACGAGGGTACCAAGTACACCATAATATTTTCGTTACAACCTATTCAAGACCCACCTTGTATAATCTTCTTTAAGCACAATCACTAAAATATTATTTCAACAAGGTGTCCACTTGGAATAGGGTTAGTTCGGACTGAACTAACATAGTGGGATCAGACCAAGTGACGATTAACGCAAAAGTCTATTTACTTTAATTATAAAGACGAGCAATATAATGCGGAAGTAAGGTAAATAATACAACACAAGATTTTGTTAACGAGGAAACCGCAAATGCAAAAAAACCTTGGGACCTATTCCGGTTTTGAACTCTCAGAATTAAGTCATTATACAAAGATTACTACCAACTTCGTATAGTTGAGACCAAGTTACCTAGTTCCTTCAGTATCCCTGTGCCTACTACCAATCTGGTCAACGCACGTGAACTTTAATATAGAGTCCACTATCTTAAGTTGCTCCACCCCTTGTGAAGACTTCAAGCACTCAACTCATTTGGATCGTATTCTGAAACAGTAAATGACTAATCTGTATTCGGTAATCGCTCTATCAATCTTAAAAACTAAATCAGAGATATGTTGAGTTACAAAGGATCTTTTGTTTAATCAATATAAACTCCTTTGCATCGATTCAGATCAACCAAGATCTAGATTATCATAACGATTTCTTAACCCAATCTTCATACGCTTGATTCCAAGTTTCACCAACACAATAACCTGCAGATATTCAAATAATAAAAGCCGTTGTTGAAGCATTTGAATAACAAAAAGCTTACTCCATGTAAAGGAAAACTAGGTATATATTAAATCTGAACATATTTGTTATTCACTTTCGTAGTATGTAATATTTCACAACATGATATGTTCCCCCCTTAATAAATGATAAACCTTTTTGTTTATATATATACTTTCCAGCACATATATACTTTCTCAGTGATTATGAGTCACCGTATACTCCATATATTTCCCCCCCTTTTGTCACAAAAATGACAAAGAAACGAAAAAATACAACAAGTATTTTGAAAGGATCCTCAAGCTCAAAGAACTCGATACAACCTATAATAGATCTAAGCAAAGAGGGTCTAACATACCACTTTTGATAAGCAGCACTAAAACCGAAACTACCAAGTAATTTTTTTAGCCTCTTACCAAGGAAACAATTACCCGAAGTAATTTTCTCTTTATTTTGATAAGTCAAACTAAGATCAGAATTAAATTAGTTACTTATCAGGATCCAATTATACAAATATAATTGTACCTTGTTTTGATAAGCCTAAACTAGGTTAGATAACTAGTTTTTTATCAGGGACCGATTATTCACAAATAATCGAACCTATTTCGATAAGCAAAAACTTCTTGCTAAGGAAGCTCCTCGCAATATTGGCTTTAAACACTTTCAAAATTATGTCTTACTACTTTTAAGCTGACTTCTGGCTATTAAAACAACCATATTACTCCTAAAATAGTACATAATCACTAAACATACCAAACTCGACATTGATCAGTCTAATTACCAATCTAGTGAGTTGCAAAACTTGCCTCACTGACTTAGTAAGTCATTTGACTTGACTTGACCTAATCAAAATAGTAGTGGTTCACGACTCCACTATCATTCTATGAGATATCAAATACAACACATGGCGGGATTCTCATTGAGGTACTGATCTGGCGGTCTACGACAATCATGCGTTGTGGCAACACATCTACGAACAAGAAGGTAACAAGTAGTGGGACAGTTACAAGACAGTTGAGAGCACGAGGAGTAGTGTTCATACAAGTCTTCCTTACTTTTCGGACATGACTCCACTATAATCTCCACAATTGTTACTCCTCCACTTCTTCTGTAACTTCTACCACTTACGAGAAATCAGTGTGTCTTCTCAAAACTATAAAAAGACAGAAAGAACTAAGAACTGACAGGATATACATAATTAACGATTCATCCCAGAGAGAATCCATTCTAAACTACACACTATTTATCACACTGAGATTTCTCAATCTTCTTTGCTTCCCTCCCCTAAGACCTACCCAATCTTTTCCACCTTTGTGATCAAAGCAGGACGTGAACGACCATTTCTTAGTTTAGGCTCGTTCTGTTCGAGTTTGATCTTTCGAACCTACCTGAAGTACCATTTTGCAGTACATTTGTTTTTACCCTAAAATATATAATAATTTAAGAAACTAAATAATAAGGGATCTTATTTTTACTTAACCATTGTCAATTTACTTCAACATAATTTGATTAATTATATCTTCACATATCCAACAATTTACTGATTTGAGATGTTGATAAGAACATGATGATTTCGTTTTCAAGATATTAGCTATGACAACGTTTTAAGAAACTAAATGATAAGGTTCAGTGAAATTTCAAGGAATAAATAAACTAGATTTAGTTAAACTATGGGTTAGATGACATCACATCTACTAAATCCGATGATTAGAGATCTGCTAGTTCAAAAATGCTCTAGCAGTGCTAGAGCAAAAAAAATTTTCGATAGCTACTCATAATCATAAAATTATATTGTTAACCGAGACGGGTTAGACTCTGTCCAGTGGGCTAGAAGGTGAACTAATTTAAAATTTTACACTAACTTTACCCAAGTTTTTAATGTTAAAAAATAAACTAAGCATGTTCTCGGTTTCATTAACATCATGTGAGTTAGAATATAGATTCAAACAAATCAGTTATATATATGTGTCTTATCTAGTTTTTTTCCTAGAGCTTGTTCTGTATCCAATGTCTTCTTTAGTGATATTCCTAGAGCAATGTCAATACTCAAATTCTTATTTAAACACAATCAATTTACTGTTATACACATATTCTGAAAATAGCTAATGCCTAATCTCCAAGAGCGCATTCTAGCTTAATATCCTACTCGCAAAGAATACATCACAATTTGCCGTCCTGATCCTAAAATATGCCACTTTAGCATTTTACTCAAGGACGTATCACAAACTATGTATCGTTCCTCTTGGACGCGCCACAATAAAATAACAATGCCTCCAAAGACGCGCTGTGCCTTCACGCTGGGCTAGCCCTGACTTCTCCGCGCTAGCACCAGACTCACTAAAGTAGTGTCATAAGAGACGCGCCATATTCTCCTTGCTAGGCTAAGGCCAGCGCTAGCTGCACTCTAATATCGTCCCCCTAACGAGTCACTTGCTCCTAGCAAGACACTTTCTCCTAGCGAGACACTAGATCCTAGCGAGTCACTACAATTTAGGATAACAAGCGTCCAACATGTCCAAATCGTTCAATATATAACTCAGAAGCAAGAAACTCGTGAGTGTTTTGCAGAAGACGAATATTGTTGAGCTAGACGACCAGGAGCAACCCCAAAAGTACCTGGAACAAAATTCTAAGACACAAAACTAGTAAAAAAGAACTAAAAATCCTAAAGATAAAATAAAAATAAAAATATTGTACAAAATAAAAAATAAATAAAATAAAAACCTAAACTACGATTAGAAAATTAAAAATATTAATTACAATATTCCACAACCAGTCCCCGGCAGCGGCGCCAAAAATTGATAAGATTTTTGAAAACCCTGTTTATAATAACCGCTATCGCACGGTGTCTAACTAGTAGACAATGAAAAATACGGGTCGAACCCACAGGGAGCTGGAAAATACTGGAACCAATATCTTTAATGAACTAACCAGCAATGATGTTTTTTGATTTTCGGAATAAAGTTACCAGAAAAATAAACTAAACTAACAAAGCAACTAAACAAAGAGAGTCGATAACCAGGGTTTGTAGCATCCACCACTATTTCTATTTAATTTCTAAAGTGAAACATAACTCTTAATATTTGTCTATTGTTCGTTCTATCGACATCACCTATTATATGTATTGGAGTCGCAAATATCACTGGGATACCCTAAGCATGGTGCATCAAAAGACTAATCCAAGCATATACCATCAAATTGCATTAGCGAGAAAGTTATACGAAACTAAATGTAGGTTCACAAATAATACCTGACTATTCTAAGTATACCCCATCAAAGGAATTAACCTAAGCATGAAATATCAGAAAATGAGACAAATATATCTGTGATCCTAATTACGCACATAGGTTATTGTATTGTACATAACCGGTGAAGCAACAATCATGTGATCATTAAATAAATAAATATTAATCAGGAATTAATCATATTCAAATCATAATAGTCATTGCTATGTAAATCAATTCAATTAACCTTAAACTCAAAGTGGTTTCAACAACAAAACCCTAGCTACAAAAATCAGCAAGACATGGCTATGGATTTCTCAAAACCCATAAAAATAAATACAAGAGTAAAATAGAGAGGGAAAGATTAAACCTTTTTGTGCAGCTTCAACTCCTGGTTCTGTTCTTTTCTTTTTGTCTCGTTTTCCGCTCCAGGCTAAAGAAAATCAAAACCACCATTTGCTTCCCCCTCTTCGGTCCTCTCTTCCTTCCCTTTTTCGTTCTTTCCGCTTCCTTTCCAATCTCCACTTTCAGAACTCCAAATGATATTGTCCCCCCCCTCCACTTTTTTATTTGTCTCCTCCTTCAGAAACAGCCGCCACCAACCTTCTTCAACTCCACCTCGGTAATCTCTCCACCCTTCTTGAAAAATCCGCCACCAACCTCCTCTTGTTAATCACTTTTTCTTCTGACTTTATACTCAAACAACTCACCTCTCTCTCACGTGCTTCTTCTATCTCTCCTATTTTTTTCACACGCAAACAGCCAAAACAGAATACTACTCCAGTAGAAACCCAACTCCAAATCTAGCCATGATCGGTCCCCACCTTCACTCTTTCACCTCATTCTTTGTTTTGCGGCTGACACCAATAATAAATCATGTCATACTTTGTATGTACCCTAGATCCTCTTCTATCACTTCTTTCACTTCCTAGACAAGTCCAATGTCTGACGCCTCCTTTTGTTTTCGTTATGTTCAATAAAAGAAGTCCACCTTCTGTTCCTTATCTCTATGACATCCAACATAAACTCACATCAACAACCAGCCAACCATTCACTCCCTCTACCTTCTCTCTTTTCTGTGAACAAAATTCACTCATTTTTCGGACACGCTCAGCTTCTTTATTTTTGTCACTCTACCAAGCCTAGACCGAACTCCAAGAGATAGCTAATTGAAATTTATGTAGCAACACTAATGAGGATCATTTGTCATGTTTTATTTGTAGCTTGGGGTTTTAATGTGCAACCTAAAAATACATAAATTAATATAAAAAAGTCCCACACAAATATAAATAAGGTGGTAAAAATGTATAAATTATGCGCTTATCATCTCCCCACAAAGATATAGCGTTTAAGCATCATTTTAAAAAGAACTCTCCCCTGTGTTCGTTATTCCCTGCAAAAAAAAAGAATAACAAAGAGACAACCTTTATTAGAGAAAGGTCGACAATACTTTAGCTTTTACCTGCCACAAAGTAACAAGTTAAAACCGAAACCCATATGTATATTAAATACACAATTTATGAGGCATAAATCGATAATAGTATAATCGTGACTTGACACATGAGTTATCACCATCATCTCTTTATGATTATTTGATAAAGTAACCCAAAAGGTTAGATATAAAATATGTTAAATCAAAAAGTCACCAAACCATAAAAATAAAAGCCAAATATGAGATTGAAACTCAGTTATTAAAAACCAACGTTTATCTCATACACCGAGAGCACTCATATGTATACAAAATTTTTAGTTTATCGAACATAAACAAGCATTAGTATATGTGACTTACATATGAGCTAAACCATCACAACTTTCTTATAATCTTGATATAACAATCACAAGGATATGATCCAAAGATCGATTATACTCAAAAGTCGCTAACAATAAGAAAATGAGTCAATATATGAGACTGAAACACAACGGTTTATTTCATGAACTCAAGTGAAATACACCATGAATATCCAACAGAAAATCAAGTATTAAAATACCTCAATATTGTAGAAAATTATAATACAAAGACGATGCAAAAAGAATGAGGTCATTTCCGAGTTCGGACGAAGAAGTTAGGAGTAAAACAAATTTATACTTCTTCGTATCCTTAGGACTAGTTGTTAAGCAAAACATAAAAATCTAATGGAACTAGTTTCATGTACAAGTTATTTTTTATTTAATTCTTATTAATTGATATTTATTTGATTAAGTCATTAGCGGCTAAATCGTCTCTTGACCGGTCAAATAGCGTTGACGAACTTATGGGTCCTTACAATGATGGAATTGTATAAGTAGTGTTATTGATTGAGATGATCTTAGGATGTTTGGGTTGAACGGGAATTACATATCACTAATACAGGTAGTGTATGAATTGGTAGGGATATTAACCTGGAATGGTGGTCTTGTGGTGTTGTATTGAGTTACAGTTGAAGCTAATTGAGCAGGTAGACACTCAGTTTGAACGTGTGGTACTATTTGAGTTGAAATTTTGGATGAATGTACGTGTAGGATATTGCAGTGGTGTTGAAAATTGACATTCAGACATGGATGAGTGTTTTATTGATATGCAATTAATGATGTTAATCTGAATTAATTGTTTACTTGTGTAAAATGTGGTGGTATAGTTATAGCTGAGAGGAAAAAGAGTTACAACTTAAAGAAATGACCTTCCAACTGATGGTATTAGGTTTGATTTTCAGTACAGTGAGGGTTGTGATATGAACATGGTAATAACAAGGTAATGGTTGGTGATGTGTGAATAGGGTTGAATGAATAGTGGTGGTGGTCCTGCAGTTATAGTTTATATGATTGATGGTAGAACTGATAAAGAAGAACATGTTGTGTTTAATAGAGAGCTGAAATGAATTTGTAGCATGGTGAGGCTTCTAGTCAAATGGAGCATTTTGTGTTCCACCATCCGGTGCAACATTCCTTGTGAAAAAGTATTTGGCCTGCGCACTAGCTCAGGTATGAACTATTGGCATGTCTGACTGAGCTGACTTAGTCTGATTCAGATTTTATTCTACTGACTGAGTTAACTCTGTTGACTAGACTTTGACTCAGTCAATGTAGTCAATATCGGATTTCGGTTTGTATCGGTCGAGAGCGATACACGGGTACACCTTTGTATCGAAGAGATTTCGCTTCCAAATATCGACGAAATATCGGTCCATACATTTTATACCTATAATTATTATATCAAACGTTTTTTCCATATTGCACCTATTAAGATATAAAACTAGTACTCATTTTTCTAAAATACCATAAAAAACATGAGTAACAATTGGAAACCCTAGAACTAGGATAAGGAAATTCATTTATTATTTTTTTGTTTTGATTTTTTTTTTAAACCCCCCACCCTAATTTTGGCCATCTCGGTCATTTCGGCCATCTCGGTCAACTCATTTCGGGTCATCTCGGCCGAAATTATCGGCCTAATATCGTATCGGCGATATAGTGTGTCTCGTCTAGGATGAGTGCCGAAAGCGGTATTATCGGCGAGATTTCGTCCATCTCGGTCGAAATCGACTACACTGGATTCAGTTAATCTAACTGAGTTAACTCAGTTGACCTGACTTTTGACCTAGTTGACCTTTGACCAGTTAGTTTGACTGTTAGTTGACCCATTTGACCGTTAGTTGACCGTTATTTTGGGTGATATTTCCAGTTACCTGAGATTGTCCCCGACCATATTTCCGGCCATATTACTGCCACTTCTCCTATGACCTATTTTGACATAAAACTTTCAATGGAGAATCTAATAAAGAAAGAGATAGTAGAACATACTAGAAAGATCATCGAGGAGAACCTGATGTATGTTTTGTGGATTTACACCAGATAATGAGGATAATGATGATGATGAACGGTGATAGGAACTTGTAGATTGGAAATCTTGGAGTGGATGTGGTTTGTCATCAAAACAGGTGAGAACTCTTGTAACTTTCTTGTAGTCATTAAGTTGTCGTTTTATTTGCGAGCATGATGTGTTCTAAATTATTATTTGTGACCATGTTTGTGTGTAATTGGATGGGTATGTTGTGTGATATGTGTTGTATGATTTTCCCTGCAAGGAGTATCTGTGGTTCACCTAAAGCTTCTTGCTAAGTCGAGTAGGCCGGCATTCCCCCGATTGGATATTATTTAGTAGGCTGGTAGCCCCCCAGTTGAATATTATTAGTAGGCCGACATTCCCCCGGTTGAATATTATTATTTTAGATATTATTTTACTTAGTAGGCTGGCGTTCTCTCCCATTTGAATATTATTAGTAGGACGACATCCCCCTGTTTCGATATTATATATTATCATATTCTGGGAAAGTCTCTCATTGCCATCATGCTTAATTGTAAAATCTTCTAGACTTTTGATGGTAGTTTCCTGAATCATGGGGTGGATGGGCATTTCGTGTGGATGACGCTATCATTTGAGAATGAAGTTATTCCGGCGTCGCCTTCTCCAATGAGTTTGGCGAAACCAGGGTAACGTATTTTGTAGTGTTATAGTGTTACTTTTGTGGATCATCTAGTGGTAGTCTTTCAAGGATATTGTTATTATTAGGGCTGTCAATGGGTCCGGTTCTTTCCGGGTACACTGGACCCGGAACTGGACCCGATTAAAGAAGGCGGATCCGGGTCCTAACGGTTCCGGGTCCGGTTCCTAATTTAGTGGACCCAGAACCGATTAAAAACCTAATACCCATCGGGTCCGGGTATTTAACGGGTCTTCTAAAATCAACTATAATTTTTAAAAATTCTTTATATTGGCTTGAATCGAATAATTTTTCATGCAAAGTTACGTCTATGTAAATGTTCTAATTAAAGATTAAATCTAAGAAAATAATAAGAAGAAAAAAATACAAGCAAAACTAGACGAAGTCTTTGAATTTTGGGGTAAAATTAAAAAAATAAAAATAAATATTCGGGTACCCGATGATGCGTGTCATAAGTGCAACAAATTAATACATATGTTTTCCACTAATTAACTAGTAATATAGCAGTAAGGATCATTCTCACAGAGAACTATGTAATTGAGATGTTATTTAGATTAGCAACTAAGAATAAAAGTAAATAACTAAGGGGGAATTGGTTTTTTAATTACTAAAACAAAATAATAAGAATAAAGAGATGATTAAGGAGTCATTCGTCGTTACCAAACGTTAACTCGGGTAGTATACTTATCTATCTTTCGTTAGAATCATTCATCACCAATCGTAGAATAGCAGCTAGCGCAGTGCTATCCTCAAAACTCCTTGTATCACTGAATGCTGAAGCGCTTGATCACCAAATTCTATCCAACTGAGCCACCAAGTAGTAGCGTACTCAAGGTGTAACCCAATCGAATGCTTTAGAGTTTGTGAATTTAGGTTGATGCTAGCATCAGAACTCTAGCGCAAGGTCCTGCTTACTAGTATTGTCTTTACATGCGATTGCTCCATGGAATTCCTCTGTAAGGTCTCACGTTCTCTACTTGTGCAGCGAGTTATTCAATAATTACACAGATATCCTAACTCTCTACTAGCAAAAGAATAATCAGTATATTAATTTGGTGTGCACTCCAAACAATCTAAGAATCACTATAAACCTTCGATATAGTAAAACTAAACGACAACGATAAAAACTCCCAATAAACTTGTATAATTGATAAAGCTTTATGCCGGGAACATAGAAATCATCATTAATAAAAAAAAAATTAGCTAATGGATTTCATGACAATCAAAGAATAAAGATAAAGAAAACTTTAAAATAAAAGATATTCGAAATCAAACCACAACAGCAAGCCAAACTGCCGGTGGTTCTCTTCTATATGGCTTCACTACTCCTTGTCGTTGACGCCAACAAGTAAGGTATAGATTTAGTTTTCATCTCTTCTCTTGACTGCAGGGACTGCTGAGATGGATTGTAGTGGTGCTGCTAGGGTTTGGAGAGGATGGAGTGGTGGTGCTGTTGACGTGAAAGTTGAAAGGGTTTGGAAATGATATAGGTTGGAGAGGAGCAAAAGCTCCTCTCCGTTGGAGGTGGTAGCAGCCGGTAGGGGGTGTAAAGGTGAGGTCTTATACCTAGGTTTTAATTTCATTTTATAGCCTTCAATTCTTTCTTTCGATCCTATAATTTCTAATCGGATTAGGAACACAGTTTCCTTGTCCATCTCGAACTCTAACAATCTAAATCTCCTCCGTTCACTCAATCTAAACGACGGTAAGGAAAACACTTCCTAGCCAGTTTTCCGGCAAGAAACTTCTTCTCCTAACTCTGTTTTCGAATTCTAACCAAAGTCAGTAAGCAATTCATTCCCAAACTCCGTAACCTAGCTTTCTTCTCGGCATCAAACTCAACTTCTTGGCTATTCTTTCGCTGGAAATTAACCTTCTTCCATTCTCAAACCACACCACAGACTCAGCTCCTCTTCCATTCTCCTAATCATTCTTATTCAACAACAGCGCAAGTTCATCCTTTCCTTTCATCTCAACAGCCAAACTCACAAGAACCTTTCTTCTCTGTTCTCTCGACTCAACTTCTCTTCTTGTAATCTTCTTTCAATAGAAGCAGATTCTAATACCCTCCATTAACCATCAACTACCTCCAATGGCAGCAACCTGAAAACTTATTTAATCGAGCCCATCTTCCAGCCTCTCCGTCGTGAACACGGTCATCTCTGCTAACCATAATTAACATCACTGCCATCACACAACAGTCCCTATCGAGCTCTCCTCAAATCACAGTCACATCACTGCAAACCATAAATTAATGGCAGCAGCTTCACATTCTCTGCCAATCGAACTCTTATCATCAGCTCCGTCAATTTTCATCAACAGAAACTCCATATTCAATCATTCACAGGATCGAGCCATCACCATCACTATCATCGTCTCTGTCACATTATCGAAATCGTCTCAACTGCCCTTTGTTCACGAACACCAACAGCATTCATCAATCGTGATCATCAGCTCCTTCACCCGCTACTTCTCTCGATCTCAACAGAGTAACTAAAACCATCCATTTGATGGCAGTCACCATGCTTTGCGTTGAATTAAAACCCTAACTCTTCTCGGTTGGAAATTAGGGAAGAAGATGGATGCCCTGATCAATTCTTTCGCTGTATTTAGTAACATTTTAAAAGTGGCGGCCCTGAGTAACTATCACAGGTGTTTTTAGTAATTTTTATTTCAAACTCATTGGACTGTGAGTTCCGGGGAGCCGACAAGGTTAATTTCTTGTTTTGCCATAACTTCCTCATCAAAGTCAGAATGACTTTATTCTTTCGCCGTTGGCTTCGGTTCTTCGTTGCTGTGAGATGATGACATGAAATGCTAGATTAGAGCAAGTTTCACCTGGTCTTTGGTCCTTCACTTGTAGCACTTCTTTTCTCGCACAATTAAGTGCCGATTCACTTCTTTTGGATGATTTCACATACTAAAAGATAAATAAACAAAAGCAAACGTAATATACAATAATTTACAAGAAACTTAGCAAAACTGGCATGAAATTGACACTATAAATAAAATATGCATTTATCACCCGATACCCATTGGGTAATACCCGTTAAGACCCAAAATCTTATCGGTTTCTAACGGTTCTACCCGTCGGGTACCGTTAATGCTAATGGGTTCAATATTAAAACCCGAACTCGAACCGAATTCACTCGGTTCCGGTTCCGGATAATGGTACCCATTGACAACCGTAATTTATTATTATAGTCGCAATATCTGAGGAGGTGGGGTTAGAATAATTTTTCTTTCATGAATGTCATATTTACGATTTTGTGTTGAGTGCTGAGTGTAAAAGGTGTTTAACTGTTTCCTTTCATTGTTGTACTTTAGTTTATCATTATGTTAGATCTGTGAAGCATGTTAGTGATTATTTGAGAATTATTTGTTTTCACTGGGTACCCCTTTTAGGACGATATGCTTACTCGTTTCCACTTTAGCTTTTCAGTTATTAGAAGAGATGGCGCAGTGAAGATATTTGTTTCCGTAGTTTAAAGCTTTGGCAAATTAATAACGATTTATGTATCTTTTATATATATATATGTATTCTTTATTGTAATTTTGCAGTTCTCATGTAGCCGTATGCTTGTTTGAAGGTTAGGGCAGGACTTGAGATGGCATTAAATTGATACAGTTGCGACGAGTATTGGTGCACCGCTATGGAGATTGTTTGGTGGTGCATCGTACACCATTACAACTGATATAACAGTTTAGTTCCTTCCATACTAATGCTGCTATACCATCAAAACAAGTCTTCTTAGAAAACTGTTCTCTGGCTACTATCTTCATCAACTTTTATTGTCATTGTTTAACAAATGTTGTATGTGCAGATTCCAATTTGTTCTCCAGATGAAGCTGCCAAATTAGCTTCAAAATATCGTAAACAAGGATTCAGCACCTTATAGCTCAAAGTTGGAAAGAATCTGAATGCAGACATAGACGTTCTTAAAGCCATAAGGGTTGCTCACCGTGAGTGCTCATTTATCTTGGATGCTAATGAGGGATACACATCCAGTGAAGCCATCGAAGTGCTTGATAAGTTACATGGTAACTAACTCAAATTATCGTTCAAATATTTTTCCTCATCTGTTGTGAACAGTTTTCGTAGTTATCATTGTTTTCCCCACAAACATTGTTCTTACATCTCTCTCTGTGCTGCTTCAGAATTTGGATACCTATATTTTTCGATATTGTTGAGCATTTCTATACTTTGCATTGTTGCAGAAATGGGCGTAACACGGATTCTCTTTGAGCAACCAGTTCACAGGGATGACTGGGAGGGTCTAGGTCACGTGACTCAGGTTGCCAAAGTATGGGATATCTGTAGCTGCAGATGAAAGCTGCCGAAGCTTGGTTGATGTTGAAAAAATTATAGAAGGAAACCTAGCTGATGTAATAAATATCAAACTTGCGAAAATTGGGGTTTTGGGAGCTCTTGAAATTATTGAGCTTGCAAGGAAATCAGGCCTGGACCTCATTATTGGTGGCATGGTTGAGACAAGACTTGCCATGGGCTTTTCTGGTCATCTGTCCGCTGGTCTTTGGTGTTTCAAGTAATGTCTTCTTCTTTCTTCATTCTTTAATCCATAGGTTGTGTAAGGTTGATAAGGATTTTGCTTCTTAGTGATCCCTTATAGCCATGCAGCAAAACTCAGTAATATTCTCATTTTGGTAACTTCGCAGATTCATTGATCTTGATATGCCTCTTCTACTTTCCGAGGATCCAGTTGTTGAGGGTTATGAAGATATACTTCTTTCTCATGTGACCACTCAGACCATACTGTGAGACAAGGAATTGAAACTGTTATATATGCTGAACATTATCACTTTGTTGCAACTTCTGGTGCTGTTTATAAGCTCACTAATGCCAGAGGTCACGGCGGCTTCCTTCACTGGGACAGTATTGCATGGTGAGTTTTACCCGCATCTCTTTTTCCAATTTGTTTGCTTTGCAGATGGTTCTTTGTTTCCATATTTCAGTCATGAAAAGTAAAAAGGACATATATGTGTTAAATCTTTTCCTACTTTTATTTCAGATCACGGTCTTAACAAAGACGACAGTTGCAGCTATACTATACATGGATACAGAAAACTGTCTCTCCGAGGTTATTTAATTCAATTTGAAGTACGAGTTTGCCTACTTATTTATATGTATGTAATGATATGGACAGAAATTTCCAGTAGTTTATAGTGGAATGGATTAGAGTTTAGATGGGACTATGTTTTGTGTAGATGAATGTGGCATTTATATTCTAAAATGAACAGCTAGAATAGGGTGCCGCACCCACAAGCATTTTGCGATTCTATTTGTTGCTAACATCTAAGAATTTCATTTGAAGTGCAATATTGAAGAGCCAATGGGTTCGCCATTGGGGGTACTCAGATGACTCAAAATATGAATTTTAGCTTAGGTCTATGAGACGATATTATACCACCAACCCAGCAACCCTTCTCCATTTGGGGTTGGTTAGTGAGTTTTAAGGTTTCACTCTTGGATAGTCCTCTCCAGATATGTTTGAATATGGTTATATGTCAAAAAAAAAAAAAATCCATTAATACGAGTAAAATGATATGGCAGAGCAAATGACATGGGCGGGCCGTAGTATACCGTTGGATTTTAACGGACTCACTTCCTGCAAAATGCAAGTATTGCTGCCCAGGGGTAAACAATGGATGTGTGGATGCAGATCTGGTACCATCCGTGTCCAATCCATCAAAAGACGGTTTAAAAATGCATCCATGTCTAGTCCATTACCCAACAAATTTGATATCACGGTTAGACGGATAAGCCGGGTGGATATGGATGGATCGGCGGATTTCAAAATATTGTAACAAAAAACTAAACGCTGATAAAAGATGAAGACAATTTGGACACGTAGCACAACAATTACTTGACTCTGTAGTTGATTTACCGGATACATTTTCTCCTTGACTAACTTCTTTTTACGCCCACGTTAAACGATGAGTAAATCCACCTCATCATCCAACGGTAAACAATATCCATCCTTAGTTTTTTTTGAAACCACATTTGGTGAAAGGAGAGCAACTTTTAACTTTTCTCGCAAAATCCATCATCTTTTCACAATTTATGATAACAAAAAATGAGAAGAAAAAAAAAGAAAAAAACGGGGGGGGAGGGAACAGGAAAAAATCTACGAGAACGGTGACTAAAACATGATTATTAAAAGGTTCAAAACCCTCGATTTCCTCATGAGGATTCATTACGAGTTCAAGAATAGTTGAACAGTTTATTACAGAACTGCACTTGATTCACGTGTTGTGCTTATGATAATTGACAGTTTCAGTTGCATTTGATTTAAACCAACAACACAATAAGTCAATTGAGTTTAGAAGTTTGGGATATTGCATGTCACTTTCAATCAACTATTGGAAGCTAAAATTACCAGCAAATGCTGGATAACTTAAAAAAGACACCGATCAAATAAGGGAGCATGAACGCATTTTGTATTGCTATTCTTGATTATTTCTAGATTAAAGATTCATATAATACGCAATCTTATGTCCTCCGTTCGAGGGCTATGTTATATGAAATCTTCAATATATCATCTATAGTTCTCATAAAACCTAAATAAATTACATCAAATCTCACACTCGCCTAAATTACAATTCTTAATAATCCGCGTTCTTAAATTCTAGTAATACATAACATTGCAATGATCGGGGTATACATTGCATGTGAACCTAACTTAACGAAATCAAGATGTCTCCAACTATATACATATAAATATATAATCACGTACACGGAAAGAATTCTAATATTAATCTGAAAATCAAATCAATATAAATATGAAAGAAAAATAGGAAAATGACTCAAACAGAAACCAGATACAACTGTACAAGAGTAATGAATTTGAAGGACTAACTCAATCGCACCCCTACGTTGAATGGTGAATAGAACTCCTTATTTAGTTAAAAGTGAACAGTACCTACCCACTCAAATTATTTAATATCTATGAAGCACCGATACTGACAGGGATACTGATAAGGGATTTCGTCAGTTTTTAAAAAATCGGGATACGGGATATGTGTATTTATTAAAAATATTTTATATAATAATATTTTATTCTAATAAAAAAATCTCATAAAATAAAAAATCTTATAAATATTATTTGGAAATTGGAATAGTTAAAATATATATATATATATATATATATATAGCATCTTGCTCACCCATCACTCGTCAAAAACACCTTTCTAGTTCTGACTCGTCCAAGGAAACCTATAAATATATAGATTTATATTTTCCATCATTGATAAATATAAATATCTATAAATATATAGATTTTGTATATAAAAATATTTCTCAAATTAACGGAAGTATCCCCTCCTAGAATATCCTAGAAGTATCTCAGAGTATCCCCTACCTTTTTCGTAATTAAAAAAATAAATACTTTAAATGGAGTATCCGATACGTATCTCTGGGTATCCCAAGTATCCGATACTTATACGGCGCCGATACGGATATGATGGTTCAAACACATAAATACTAAAACGGTAGCGACTACCCACCTTACCCGCAAAAACTAAAAAAAAAGGAGGAAAAAAAGCCAATATGGGGGGAAAAACCCAAAAAATTCTGCGAAAAGAAAAAACTCAACTAAACCTAAAACGAAACAACCAGCCATTAATGGTTGATGAAATTTTCAAAAACATGATTATTAAGAAAAAAAGAGATAAGCTTGCTAGGAGTCTTAGGCTTTCTCTTTTACTAAACAAGAGATTCTATGTATAATTGAGATCTATCCTTGAAGTTAAAACACAGTAAACTCATATCTTCCAACACCAATCCATACCCAATGTGTGCTCGAAGAAAGTTTCGAAAAAAATATTTCCTTCATAATCAGTCTGTACAGCACACTCACCAGGTTTGATTACAAGATTATTATCATAAAAGTATTGAGTGATTATAAACTGATAACAATTGTAAATCTTTTTGAGATGACATCATGGAGTCTGCAATCAAGGTTTAATGCATCGTGATTCAGCCCACCACATCAAATTAAAAATTCTCATCGACCTGGTGCATAGCAGGGTTACATATCAATTTTGTTAAAAGAAAACGAACTTGATCGGAAGGTAACCGTTATGAAAAATTAAATATGCCCGGTGTATATTACAGGTACAAACTCAGTGACGACTTAATTATTTAGTTAAGTAAAGTTAGTGCAGCCAGTGAAGAAGCTTTATATTGCTTGGTGATATATTTGACATACATATAGAAGACCATTGTTAACCACTTGAATTTAGAAATTTGCTAGAAGGTGGGTCCACACGGCTCATTAAATCCACTCATTATTGTTACGAGGTTTAGCTTCACACGGTTCCTTGGATCTACTCGTACACAGGCTTAACTGTTTCTTGTAATCGGACCGAGTGGTGGGTGATGTACCATCTGTATCCAATCCGTAAAAACAGTCGGATTTAGAAATTTATTTATGTCCAATCCATCAAAACGCGGATCGAGTATCCACCTGTTAAAATTTATATTGGGTCGGGTGATATCCACGGATATGGTTGTTTTGCTCACCCCTACTTCCCATATGTGTTGTCGGTTTTGTCCCATGGGCCACACGAAACCAATTACTGAGTGTCACGGAGGCTTGGGCGAAAATTTGGACTACAAGTACCCACACCTAGTAATGTTTTGGTCGTTTTTCAGAGCATCTCCAATGCAGGGGATAAAGGTCTTAAAATAACATGACAGTTCGGATTTAAGATCTTTTAAACCAAATTTTCATCTCCAATTCAAAGGTCAAGGTCATAAAGAAAGATGACATGGCTAAGTAGGGGTAAAGGAAAAAGTCTAGATTAAACTTTCTTCATGACCTTGGGTCTTAAGTCCACATCATCATTTTGTCTCTAAATTTAAATAAAGAGTGTTAAATACGACCTTAGGGGTTAGAGATGAACTATAGGTAAAAAAAAATATCTTTTTCTTTTGTCATTTAGTAATGACCCACAAAAAAAGTGTTAATAAGATCTTCACCTAGGATAACCTTGATTCCTTGCATTGAAGATGCTATCATATTCTACTCAACACCGCTAAACTTTTGTAGTCATGATAGGATGCACGCAGTTTATGATGCGCACACCCCCACATGATATTTTAATCACCTTTGAGTGAGAAACAACCTGACTCAAGAAATGAAGGTTTATTAAAAAATTAACGGTTGTAAATAGGGCTGCACACCCGACCCGCATCCGCCAGTTTTGACCCGACCTGCATCCGACCCGTCGATAAATGGGTCGGATGCGAGTGACAATTTCCTTTATCCATCTTATGGCGGTCGGATGCGAGTGACACCTTCTCTCACCCGACCCACCTGCCCAACCCGCCAAAAAATCGATAAAAAATTGAATGCGTATTTTATTATGTGTGGCGTGTCAATTTGGAGAAGGATTTCAAATCTTAAATCTTTCGTAGAGTCTCTCGCCTCTTTCTCATCTCATCGTCATATGTGTGACGTGTCAATTTGGAGAAGGATTTCAGTTCATCTATTCATAATGATAATGCTAATGAAAATCAGACAGTAAAAAACAAATTTTATTCATTTATAAAACTGTTTTTGTGGTTTTCTGTGATTTTGTTAGGTTTTGAAGTAGCTGCTTATTTTAATGGTTGGCAATTTGAAGCTCCTTACTTGAATTTTCAGCAGTATTTTCATCATTTTCATTTACCTTCTTTTGAATTTTAATGGGGTCTTTTTGATTTTGTGTACTCTAGATGGGTTTTTATAAGGGTTGAGTATTTAGCTCCACCTCTTCAATTTCTTGCAAATGCTTGCATTGTACTGTTCTTGATACAAAGTGTGGATCGGTTAGTTTTGTGTTTAGGGTGTATTTGGATCAAATTTAAGAAGATTAAACCGATTCTGAAAGGAAAGATTTTTCTAGATGTTGAATCTAGTGGTGGAAGCACTGATAAAACTAATTACTTCGCTATGGTTCTTGTTCAGATCCCTATGTGCAATGAAAAGGAGGTAATTTTTTTCAATCCCAATTGATTCTTTTATGTAGTAGTAATTTTATTTCTGTGAAACAAATGAATTTCATGGATGTGTGAATTTTAGTTGTATGGATGAATTGCTAGAGCTCTACCATCTTAGGTTGTGTGTGTTTTAGTTGTAGGGATGAATTTTAATGCTAGAGCTCTACCATCTTAGGTTGGCTTCATGTTTGTATATGCAAATGTTCATATTAACTTTGAGTTGAGATAGCTTTTTACTTATGAGGCGCGGGATTTTGATGTAATAGTGAAATATCGTGATCATTGATCAGGTATATCATCAATCTATTGGTGATGTCTGCAATTTAGACTGGCCGAAATCAAATATGCTCATTCAAGTACTGGATGACTCTGATGACCCAGTTACACAATTGCTTATCAAAGAGGAAGTTCAGAAATGGCAGCAGGAGGGTGCACACATCGTTTACAGGCATCGTGTGCTTAGAGATGGGTACAAAGCCGGGAATTTGAAATCTGCCATGAATTGTAGTTATGTCAAGGATTACGAATTCGTCGTCATCTTTGATGCCGATTTCCATCCAAACCCAGATTTTTTTGATGAAGACAGTACCTCATTTCAAGGTACAGGGTGTTATCTATGGTCTCTTGACTTCTCTACCAAGAATTATGAATAACTTGAAGCATTATTGTCTTATCATAGTTTCATTGAAACTGTTTTGTTGAATTACAGGACAATGATGAAATAGCGTTGGTTCAGGCTAGGTGGTCTTTTGTCAATAAAGACGAGAACCTGCTAACGAGATTGCAGTACATCAACTTGTTTTTTCATTTTGAGGTTGAACATCAACTTGCAATTTAGACTGGCCGAAATCAAACATGCTCATTCAAGTACTAGATGACTCTGATGACCCAGTTACACAATTGCTTATCAAAGAGGAAGTTCAGAAATGGCAGCAGGAGGGTGCCCATATCGTTTACAGGCATCGTGTGCTTAGAGATGGGTACAAAGCCGGGATTTTAAATCTGCCATGAATTGTAGTTATGTCAAGGATTACGAATTCGTCATCATCTCATCGTCTTATGTGTGGCATGTCAATTTGGAAAAGGATTTCAGATCTTAAATCTCAAGGTAAGTGACATAAGTCCGATTCCGATTCCATATAATTTCAACTCTGTTCATCCAGATTTAGGAGGATTTACGAATTTGAATCCAATTTTGGTTTTGTTGGGTTTACATGGATCTGTATATATGTTTAATTTCATATTGGTTTATAGGAATAACATTTTGTTTAGGTTTCCATACAGTGATACAATTTAGCTTCTAACTGTTATAATAAGTAAATTGTGCCAGATTTGAGAATTGAAATTTTTATGCATAGTTACTTGGTTTGAAAGAGATTCACCTGTAATTTGGGATTTTGTTGGTGGTAATGTTTGGGTTTCAAGTGTTTGTTTGAATGGTATAGAGTATTGAGGTTCAGGATTATTAGGGTTTATAATTAGATTGATGAATTTAATTAGTATGAAATTGTAGCTGTTTAGACAGTTCTAAGTGAAAGAATTGAACCTTCTCGTATGAATTGGTTACAACTGATGGAGTAACAAAGTTCTGTTTCTATGTGATAGAGTCTTGACTGCTGCTTTCATTAGTGGTATGAAGTATGAACACATTGAATGTGGGCGGGTGACCCGCACCCGACCCGTCCTATAGCGGGTTGGGTGCGGGTGGGGCCATACCCGACCCACCCGACCCGATGTGCAACCCTAGTTGTAAATACGTCACATCATCGTTGAACTGGTAACCACTGATAAAGTTTTTTCCATCATAAAAAAAACTTTTATACTCCTATGAAGACAATTATTGGAGTTGATTCATTAAATAGCCTGGAAAAAATTGATAATCAACGCGTATTTAATGGCTAGGGGTATATGGTCCAAATGTCCAATACATAATATGGTGAGAAGTATTTTCAAACCATCTGAATTGATCATGTGATGCTACATCTCAAAGACCAGCCAAGTTTTCAAACTACATCGGATCAACTCGACCATTGAATATGTTGAATCTGCAACAATAAAATACTTGAAAGAATAATGTTAAACAAAATTTCTGAACTATAAAATGAATCATTGTTTTACAGAGGACAGAGTCTCTTGATTATCAAGCTGTCCTTAATACAATAGTTCACCGGTACACCTCAAGAAATAATCGATGCTAAATACCTCACAGTGAAGTCGTGTCCAGGATAAAACTTCCTGAATAAAGTATTGTATAACATTACCGTACTTTCCCACTCATACGAACTCAACAACAAAAGATTACATAAGGAAATAAACATTTGTGCGCAAAACAACGCAAGAAGAGGAGAAAGAAGACGAGATAGTAGCCGCTTCTGGAGTGATTTGGAATGAAGAGATCAAGTTATTTTTATAGGCGAAGAAGATGGGTGAAACCAACCCAACAATTAAGACAATTCAATTCTATAATTAAGTCAGAAAATTATGTGCAAAAGTTGAATGTAAGAAAACGGGCACAAAATATTCTCGACATTAAGACACATAATGTTGTAAAAGGTAATTTTTGGTAAGAAAATTATTTCATGCCGGGCCATATGCCTCCTACATTTAAACAAAATTCAAATTATTTTAAATTTATTTAGGAAATAAAATTTAAAAGAAGTTTGACCAAAACATTAGATCTTGGTAGGCATGTACACAAGCCCAAGGAAAATATTTCACATGCACGCACAAGCTTGGGCATAAGTAAGCTCACCCACCCATATTGATAACTAAGGTTCTTAGTTATACGGTGGTGTTCATCTATAGTTTTCCCCAATGTGAGACTAAAGGATATCGTTTTCCTTCACTCATGAAAATGAGTAAGTATCTATAGAGACCCTTAGGTCCTAAGGTCAATCCACACCAAGACCAAAATTGTTTTATAATTTATAAAAATTCATTTTCTCCAACAATCCCTCACATGAATGAAATCTCGTTAAAAATCAGAAATCGGAAAACAAGAAATACCACTATAGGCAAGATGTGTCCGTAAGGTCTTGAACCTTTCCTTAGTGAGAAATTATCTGAACTACTTGATGGACAGTGAACGCGATGACTTCCCATTATAGTTGTTGTTTTTAGCATTATCTATTGCATCTTTACTATCACAATGTATAGATATAGCTGGCACAGGCCTATGCCAGAGATGAATGTCTTTAAAAAATCATCTTAGCCATGCGGCTTCTGCTCCTGCCCTGGATTACAAGTATACCTACTTAACCTACTCACAATATAAGCGATGTCTGGTCTCGTATAATTCATCAAATATATCAAACTTTCTATAACACGTGAGTATTCAAGTTGTGAAACTCCATTACCCTTATTTTTCTTGAGTCTACAACAAGGATCATACGGATTTCTAGATGGTAGATTTTTCGACAAGGATAAACTAGTAAAATTATCTCTTAAGACTCGATTCTAAGAAAATATTAAACTTTAAAATTCTGCAAAGAGTTTTGGGCAGGTGCTTATTCCGGTCCTTTCTCAGGTGATAATCCCTGTCCTTTCTCTATATGTATGGCCAACTACATATACGATTAAAATTACTGAATGAATCAACATTCATCCTTATAAAAATATTTCACAGCTGAATTCCTGAAAATTACCTTATGTCAACATTCATGCTCAACTGAATGATATTGACTTACTAAAATGCCTATACAACTTAGTATAGAAGTATGTAGTAAGTTACATACGAATTTTCTTGACCAAAGCACCACAACTCACTACGCCAGAAATCACCTTTCTCGACGAACCAAAACCGTCAATGATAGAGATTATCGATGGAGTCTTTCCGTCGAACGAGTTGTCGTATTTTAAGATGTCGAAAACCTCAAACGGTGGTGACCTACTGTCAATAATTATCAATAATAAACTACGAACTTTGCTTGTCAATAATTATTGATGGGTATTACTTGTCAATTAATTTTAAATTGAATTGAATTGAAAGCCAATATGTTTTTTAATAATTATATAAATAGTGTTTTCTTACTGCTCAAAGTGTAAATAAAAGTAACAAGAAGGATTAACAACACTTTTAACTTCAAATAAATTGACATTTATTGTAAATTTTCAATCTCGTGTGAATTCTTTGTCCAAAACAACATCCAAGAAGACGATATAAAATATTAAAAAAATTTAAAAAAATTACGAACACAGTGAATCTATAGGCAAGTGCTTTTGAAGAAAAATCTCCCTTGGGAAGACTCTGGACACTGCGAGCTGATTTCCTTCTTGATTGCCTCAACATATACACCATCTACAGCAATTACAAGTCCGACCTGGTGATAGGATTTTAGATCACCCTATATAAAATAACTGCAATCGCATGGTGTCTACAATGCAAACAACGACAAGTACGGGTCGAAGCCACAGGGAGCGCGGACAATACTCCAATTAATATCTCAATTAACTAATCAGAAATAATACTTTTGGATTTTTAAAAATTTTAATGAACGAGAAAAATAATAAAATAAACTAGCTAAAATGTACAGTGTGACCAAGTAGAGAGGGAACTAGGGTTTTTGGTTTTCGCCAATTTGATATATAGAACTCACATCTAATCTCTAAAATTATCGTTTCACAACTGTAATTTTTCTTCGCTTCCAAGTTGACATTTCTAAAGAATTTCTTATCAATCGAAAAGTATATCCCATCTAATGTTGTTAAGCATGGCATATCAGTTCAAAAATATAAACAATCAGTAGAACTATCTAACCAATATATAATTTCAAAGAATCAAATATCTAATTGATTGCATACACCGTCTAAGAATCTAATAAAAGCACAACATATCAAACGGAAAGCATATATGATCAAATCTACTATTTATGCAATAGTTAATCAAACTAACAATGAAGATAAATTACTAAACATTTAAACCATTTATTTATAAATTTTCCATAATCAAAATTGGTTTCTATCTAAAACCCTAGTCACAAGATTAGTGAAACATGGAGTTGAATTTCTTAAAACTCATAAAAATGAATACAAGAGTAAAACAGAGAGGAAAAAGTTAAACCCTTTTTATGCCTCTTACACTTCAATGGTTCTGTCTTTTTCTTTCTGTTCCAGCCGGAAATACACAACCAAACTCAACTCTGGCCCTTTCCCCAATCTCTCTCCGGTCTCTTTTTCTTCTCTACGGACGTTGTCTCCTATGTCACTTCCAATTCTCCATGCCTCCCTAATCAATCGTCCACCAACCCTTTTCTTTCTCAATCCACACGCCTCAAATCAGCCTATACTGTACCCTATCTAATCTCTCTCCTCCACCTACTTTCCTATCTCTTCCTTCCCCTCTCTCTAGCCGTCACCTCCTTCTTCCCTTACCACAAACCCAAAAGAAAACCTCATTTCTCTCCAACCCTACCGCCTACCAAGAAAAACTAAAAAAAAAAAAAACTCTCTCACCTGTCAATATCTCTCTTTTTATTCTCTGTTGTCATGTCAACTCAACCACGTGTTGGCCTCCCTGGTAGTCGACTTCACCTGCTTACAAGCCACGTGCCTATCACCAGCCCCACCTTCTCTTCTTTCTTATCATTCATTCCAATCACCGACCAAGCCCCACTTTCTTTCATCCAATACCCGACTCCAACACAAGTTTAGCCAACAACCAATGATCCACCAACCTGCTCTGTCTTCTGTCTCTACCGAACAGCAACTAGCCGACATTTTCAATAGCCTGACCTCTTCTATCCCAACAGTCGTCTCTCCTCTTTCTCTAGCCAATCCCCAGGAAAAGTACCTAGCTAGCCACGTCCACCTTATACTACTTCAGCTGCTTTTAAGTCCGTTCACACCAGCATAATCCTCTTTGTGAGACACACTTTTCTCACTCATTTGTTCCCCTTGATCATACTTGCCTAGCCACGTGCCTTTTTTTTTTTTTTTGTTTCTCAAGACTCACAAACTTTCTAAACTTGTTTTTTGTTCGTCTCAACCCACAACTCTAACCAAGTTCCACTTCGCTTATACTAGCTCCCTGAATATTCTTAAGCACAAAAAGATAATGAGCCCACTCCACCAAGCATCAAAGACATTCTCATCCATTTTGTTTGCTGGTTCCATTAATCATAAGCAACAAATAAAGTAATGGATGTTCTCCATTTGCTCTTGGTAATACAAAACGGAATAATAACGACCCCTATGGATGTTGTGCAAAGCCTCTTATAGGTAGCATGAGTATTTTATCCTTTAGTTATGTTTTCCTTGTAAGTTCGGGTTTTATGCACACCATCTAATTAAACAATAAAAATACATAATTAATACAAATTAAAGTACTACCAAATATAAATTAGTTGGTAAAAATATACTACCTCCGTTTCAGGAAAAGAGTTACTATCACTTTTTCAAATTGGCCTATTTTTAGGCTAAAATGAAAAAGTGATAGTAACACTTTTCCAGAAACGAAGGGAGTATAAATTAAGCGCCTATCAAATACTCCAAACCTATATTTTGTTAGTCCTCAAGCAAAACTAAATAAAATAAATAAAATAAAACCATAACTCACTTTCGCAGGAATCGCGACTACATTTAGCATATGTAATAAGCCTTTAAACCCCTAAGTGGCCTTAGCGGACAAGTTTTGTCTCGTGAGGGTTTACAAGAGGTTTACCCACAAAACATGTACTCCGAATTTCTAGCTACCTGTGAACAATTGAGGATAGACATTAAACAGTCTATTTAGTTGACATACTAAATTCTTCGACTATAAGAATCACTACACTGTATGAATCCAATTGTTGTACACGAGTTTTCACTCAGTGTACTAAAATTCATATAAGAATGCAAAACTCTACTCAAATAATCATTGAACATACAAAACTGGATAAAAATTCACATTGCTCGAAATCAATCATATTCAAACACAGGGATAGATTAGAAGATGAAAATGGAAGTAATGAATGGTGCATATGTTGACTAAGGTGAGCGGTGTTTCCAAAAATATTAGTATAAAATCCGGCTCGGATGCTCCTATTTTTATTATTATTATTTATATACATAATATATTTCTTTCCTTTTTTTCTTTTTTTTCTTTTTTTTTTTCTTTTTTTTTTCTTTTTTTTTCTTTTTTTTCTTTTTTTTTTCACGACTACATGATTAGATCTTTTGAATCTAAGCGCATGCTTCTTTTCAGCAGATTACATGATAGTTCCCATGGATCCTGCATTCCACGCTTGCTTAGGCAACGGAGACAGGGAGAACACACACATATTGCTATCAAAGTGTCAATTTTTTTTTCAAACAAAAAAATTCTAATACATCCGAGCTACGACCTCATGGAAATACTAGGGCCCCACCAAATCACTTAGAGAAACATAAAATTGCAAAAATAAAAATAGAAAGTGATATGATTATGATGATTCCGAGATATGCTTGTTCAATGATTATCATGTTATTTCTAACAACTGAGTGCATTCAGATATGAATAGACCATTTAGCTGGGCACACCAATTCCTATAGATAAGAGCTATGTTTCCATCTACCTAGAATGGTTAGTGTCATCCTGAATAATTCACAAGTTTCTAAATATCAGAGTTTCTTATTAGCATCAATTTTCTAAAACTCTACCCCCAAACCTAAATTTAACATTGTCCTCAATGTTTCAAACCGTGCAACCTAAAATGGTATGCAATAAATGTAAATAAGAGAAACAAATGTAAATGAAAGAGAAGGGATTGGAACGTTTCACCTGATTGACGCAAGAAAAACAATATTCTCTGTAACACACATCAAACGATAGTAATAACAAAGAACACCAAAAATAAAAATGAAAATAAAAATAAACAAAAATCCTAAAAAGAAAATAAAAGCAAGAAAATAAAAATCTACCTACTGGATATGTACAGAAAGGATCCCATACACTAATAACCTGAAAATTTGGGGATCAACCCAAAATACAATATATACAAATGACAGTTTCACACTTGTATTATGGAAACACGGCGACACTGAAACTAACAAAAAGAAGGGATTACCCCCAAAAAAAGTTTTTACTACACTTGGAAGTGCGTAAAGAACGAAATATGGGGATAATACTGGAATTGACGAAATATCAATCGGTTCAAGCACAATGTCAAGAACAACAAGTCCTCTGGGTATTTGGATGCAAAGTGATCCAACAAAACTTGAGAAGCACACAATTTTAACCCTAAATTAGGTAATTTTTGGAAATCTAAGGGTCTAGAAACAACCTCTAAGTCGGGTGAATGATCTTGTGAGATAGATTCATCTATGGAATTAGGCAAATCATCTACACAATCATCCACAGGGTCATCTATATGTTCTGTTTGGAACTGAGAGTCACTACAAGACTGATCATCATCATCAGCATATAATCTTTGCATTGCCAGAACTCTCAATCTTTGTTCCAAACTAAGCTGTCTGTGTTTATAATACTTGACATATATCATTAGAGGTGACTCTTCACTTACCTCAGGTGAAGCAAGAACTTCATTATGCCGTGACCGTTTTATATATTCCCAGTGTCATATTAGATGACGGCTCCTGCATAAGAGTCAACTCCGACAAAAGATTTATCATCCTCGGAAAAGTACCTGAAAAGAGATGCTAAAACACAAAACAAGTCAAATAGAACTAAAATTCCTAAAAGAAAAAAAATAAAAACATATCCAAAGATAAAAATAAATAAAATAAAAACCTATAAAATGATTAGAAAATCAAAAATATTAATTACAATATTCCACAACCACTCCCCGGCAGCGGCGCCAAAAATTGATAGGATGTTAGATTACTTTATATAAAATAATCGCAATCGCATGGTGTCTACAATACAGACAACGGCAAGTACGGGTTGAACCCACAGGGAGCGGGGACAATACTCCAATTAATATCTCAATTAACTAACGAGAAATAATATTTTTGGAATTTTAGAAATTTTAATGAACGAGAAAATAATAAAATAAACTAGCTAAAATATACAATGTGACCAAGTAGAGAGGGCACTAAGGTTTTCGGTTTTCGCCAATTTGATATATAGAACTCACATCTAATCTCCAAAATTATTTTTTCACCACTGTAATTTTTCTTCGCTTCCAAGTTGACATTTCTAAAGAATTGCTTATCAATCGAAAAGTATATCACATATAATGTTGTTAAGCATGGCATATCAGTTCAAAAGCATAAACAATTAGTAGAACTATCTAACCCAATATATAGTTTCAAAGAATCAAATATCTAATTGATTGCATACACCGTCTAAGAATCTAATCAAAGTACGACATATCAAACGGAAAGCATATATGATGAAACCTACTATTTATGCAATAATTAATCAAGCTAACAATGAAGATAAATTAATAATCATTTAAACCATTTATTTATAATTTTCCATAATCAAAATTGGTTTCTACTTAAAAGTTTAGTCACAAGATTAGTGAAACATGGAGTTGGATTTCTTAATACCCATAAAAATGAATACAAGAGTAAAATAGAGAGGAAAAAGTTGAACCCTTTTTATGCCTCTTCCACTTCAATGGTTCTGTCTTTTTCTTTCTGTTCCAGCCGGAAATACACAGCCAAACTCAGCTCTGGCCCTTTCCCCAATCTCTTTCTGGTCTCTCTTTCTTCTCTACGGACGCTGTCTCCTATATCACTTCCAATTCTCCACGCCTCCCTAATCAATCATCCACCAACCCTTTTCTTTCTCAATCCATACGCCTCAAATCAGCCTATACTGTACCCTATCTAATCTCTCTCCTCCACCTACTTTCCTATCTCTTCCTTCCCCTCTCTCTAGCCGTCACCTCCTTCTTCCCTCACCACAAACCTAAAAGAAAACCTCCTTTCTCTCCAACCCTACCGCCTACCAAGAAAACCTAAAAAAAAAAAAAAAAAAAACTCTCACCTGTCTCTCTCTCTTTTTATTCTCTAATGCCATGTCAACTTAACCACGTGTTGGCCTCTCTTGTAGTCAACTTCACCTACTTTCAAGCCACGTTCCTATCACCAGCCCCACCTTCTCTTCTTTCTTATCACTCATTCCAATCACCGACCAAGCCCCACTTTCTTTAATCCAATACCCGACTCCAACATAAGTTTAGCCAACAGCCAACTGATCCACCAACCTGATCTGTCTTCTATCTTTACCGAACATCAACTAGCCAACATCTTCAATAGCCTGACCTCTTCTATCCCAACAGTCTTCTCTCCTCTTTCTCTAGCCAATCCCCAAGAAAAGTACCTAGATAGCCACGTCCACCTTATAATACTTCAGCTGCTTTTAAGTCCGTTCACACCAGCCTAATCCTCTTTGTGAGACGCACTTTTCTCACTCATATGTTCCCCTTCATCACACCTGCCTAGCCACGTTCCTTCTCTTTTTTTCTTATTTCTCAAGACTCACACACTTTCTAAACTTGTTTTCTGTTCGTCTCAACCCACAACTCTAACCAAGTTCCACTTCCCTTATACTAGCTCCCTGAATATTCTTAAGCAAAAAAAGATAATGATCCCACTCCACCAAGCACCGAATCCATTCTCATCCATTTTGTTTGCTGGTTCCATTAATCATAAGCAACAGATAAAGCAATGGTTGTTCCCCATTTGCTCTTGGTAATACGAAACGGAATAGTAGCGACCCCTATGGATGTTGTGCAATAGCCTCTTATAGGTAGCATGAGTATTTAGCCTTTAGTTATGTTTTCCTTGTAAGTTCGGGTTTTATGCACACCATCTAATTAAACAATAAAAATACATTATTAGTACAAATTAAAGTACTACCAAATATAAATTAGTTGGTAAAAATATATAAATTAAGCACCTATCACCTGGATGTCAGGACCATGCTCTTCCTGAAACCACCAAAAAAGATATTAGGATCACAAAAATGACCATAAAATCAAGCACCATTAAGAGCGTACTAGGAATATAATACTTTAGATGAACAAAATTTGTTTGTGCATGACAAACAAAATATTGAATTTTTCAATTATTTTAGATTAAGTTCACAATACCAACTAATAATATTGGTGTGGTATTGTACTAACTAAGATGAGAGTTACGTCACAACTACTCTGGGATAATTTTCATAAAAAAGAAGAAGCTATGTTGTAAAACTCGTTTCTGGGTGCAATTCTTTTGATTTTAGTATAAGAAACATGCAATATTAGCAGAAGAACAAAATGACAGAGACTGGGATGAAGAACACATCTCAATTGTTGGGATATAGAATTACCTCTTTAATTACCAGAGCGTATGTCTGGTGTTGTGCTTGAACTTTCTCTATGAGCTTGTAATCTCTTATTATTTTCTTCTCATAAAATGAAGAAAGGTTCGAATACTTCATCTGTGATGTTGACCAGAAAACGAAAGAGGCATGCAAATATAAGAGTCAATACAGTGGAAGTCACATTTTTTTAACAGACCTCTGATAACGATCCCCGACATCCTTCAGCAAGAACCGCTATATGTCTTGCATCATTATTTTCACATGTTCTCATTCAGAATAAATTCATTATTTCATCGAAAAATATAGCAAGTAGAAGACATATCACCAGCTGTGGATGTGAATTATTTAGGAAGAAGTCAACAAGAAAGCTTGCCTTTCAATCCCACACCATGCTGGAAATTTTCCTTCTTTGAGTCGTCTTTAGCAATTCCCATATCATTAGTTCCAACGCTAATAACATTCCCACTTGCATCATATAAAACTTGTATAAGTACTAAACTTAGAAATAAAGCTCACTTTGAATAATGTAAACCAATATTACTTCATGCCAAAAAAAAGTACCTCACTAGCTGCAAAGCCCGAGTATATTTCAATTCCCAATTCTTCAGTTTTGCTTCCCATCCAACGTACTAACTGACTCAAACTGCATCACAAAGTATACGACTAAGAAAAACATACTAATACATCCTAGTGGTGCAAATACATATCATAATGAAAAGTTACAGATACTTCACTACTTCAATGTAAAGAGGGTAATTCTAATCCCAAATACGCAAAAAATGGTGCAGATACCAAATTTTGATACAATGTTTCTTCATATTAAAACTACTAGCTTCATTTCAGATTAACTTCTAGTCAAATTACACCATATAACAAGTAACAACTACCTAATGATGTAATTCCCTTTAATGTCGAAAGGAGAACAAGTGGACAGTGTCAGCACAAAGTAATAGTCCTTTCTGGGATGCTAGTAGTTATAGAAAATGAAAGCCGATAAAATAAGTTTGCCCCATAAAACACTAGTGAGCTCTAAAAAAATTTGAATATAAAGACAATGATTTAATTTATCTTAAAATTAAACAACTAATCCCCGTTGGAAATGAATTGCACAACTTTATCTAAAATGTGCAGACATAAAAATAAACAAGATTGGATAAAATATGATTACCTCATCAAAAGGATGAGATCCTGGATTTTATTTGATCTCCTCTTGTAAGCGCAGCATTAGAAGAAAAATAAGCATAAGTGATTTGATTCAGTAAGTTTCTGCATTCAGCTAACTACTTAATCAAGCAGCTTAAGATGTTATAAAAGGATCCATTCATCAGAGTGTTGGGGTGTGTGCATTAAGTGTAATTGTTGCAAATGTATGAATGATACTAACATGTGCTTGATTGATGATGGATCTACGGACAACATACTCACATTGAAGAACCTAAAGTAAAAGGAGAAAAAATACAACAATAAAAGAGTAACTAAAACTAATTCTTCAAGTATAAAAATAGAATGGAGACAATGAAGAACATAAAGATACAAAATTGTCGTCTATGAAAACAGTTTAAGGCTGCAATAATTGCGCTTTCGAGATGTAAGATGTTAGCGGTAGTAACTAGTTCCTTGTAAGTATGCAATTAACCACCCCAGTAACATTGGAATGATGAGATTCATTTGACTTAAGATGAGTAACATAATTAAGCAGCTAAAATCTAGAACTGAGATGAGATGAATGACTAGAATAAGAAATTGAATTTGAGAAACAAAATCAGTTCAGTGTCTTCTGATCAGCTAATAGTTGGTTAGTAATAGTAGAATCCGATGATTTCATAGTAAATTTCACACATCAAAATAAAACACCCATCAGAAACAAGAGTAACTCAAAAATATAACAAACTAACAAAGGAGTTATCCAGATTGCTAATAATAAGAGTTCACGAGTAACAATCAAACCTTTGAATAACACCAATTCCCTGAGTTTCTTCCCCAGCAAATGATAAGTATTCATTAATCTTTTCATAAAACTCCTTTATCATATTGTCTATTACAATATCAATATCATAACAATCTTTCCCTACAAGTTGAACAACAACATAAAAATTTCACAGTCATAACAAAACCTAAAACCCTAAAAAATAAAAATTGAGATATAATTAGTTAATGGTTTACCTTATCCCCAATCAACCAACGTCAACGTGGATTTGTGTATCAAGATTAAAACGATAAAGAACTTGTAATAATCTTCAGAATATTTGATTCTATTTATCTATCAAATCGATTTTATCTTTCAAGTTCAATAGAAGAAGATAAAGATGATGATGATGATGGTGATGGTGATGGTGATGGCGATGCCATTGCTCTTCCATTAGCAATTGCGGTAGAGATCTAATTAACACTTCAATCTGAGAAATACTTAGGGTTTTAGTTTTTTCCCTGGAAATTCTGGAGATAGCAGAGAGAAAAGATAAATGAATCTGAGAACAGTGAGAAATGAGAAATGACTTTTTCTCTTTACTAGATAGTGGGTTTACATATGCCTGTCAATAACATAAGCCCTGTAATGGTTCGTTACATTATATGAATTTGATAACTTTAGCCCATCAAAAATGAATTGATATACCTTCCCAATCGAATTTGTCTAAGGTCTCCTGTCAAATTTATCATGTTTTGGCGTAGTGATTGTGCTAAGATATCAAGCCAAAACTGTGCTAAAGTACAAAATATAGCTTATACTAGCTAAATTTAGCCTTGTACGCACCAATCCTTGCTTAAGGAAGCAAACAATGACATAAAGATTTCATTATCTAACATCCAAAATGCAATAAAATGGTCCAAAGACCTAAAAAGACGTTTTTTGCACTAAGTTCGTCAGGAGCAATTCTACACTTCCATGTACAAAGTCGTGATCTAGGAGCAATTAGTAATGAATCAAGGAACAAATTATATACCGAACTCTTCGTATGTATGTCATCTACAACATACTAAAAAATCACATCAATTGCACAAACATGATATAAGAGATATGATAAAAACATTAACCTAAGTCGCAGCTAAAAATCCCTGAATTCTTCCTGACTTTTGTCTGCTTCGTCTTTTTGAGGCCCAAAACGAACTCAAAAACTCAAATCCTTCTACGCAATGAGTATATGGTGTTCTAGGCATCAAAAATTTGGGGTAGATCATTGAAAACGGACTTTGTATGAAGATTTTACATCGTTTTCAGTGAAACCTTAAATCTGAATTTTCTGACGACGAAATTTCACAAAAGTACCAGAAACAAAATTCTAATAAACAAAACTAGTAAAAAAGAACTTAAAATCCTAAACAAAAAATAAAAATAATACACTATACAAAATAAAATAAATAAATTAAATAAAAACCTAAAATACGATTAGAAAATCAAAAATACTAATTACAATATTCCACAACCGCTCACCGGCAGCGGCGCCAAAAATTGATGGGATTTGGAAAAAACCTATATGTAATAACTGCAATCGCATGGTGTCTAATTAGTAGACAATGACAAATACGGGTCGAACCCACAGTGAGCAGGGAAAATACTGTGATCAATATTTCTACTACACTAACCAAGAATTATATTTTTGGATTTTTTTTTCAAGAATGCAAATGAAACAATTGAATTAAACTAAACTAATAAAGTAAATGCACTGGGGGAATCAGTAACCAGGGTTTTTAGTATTCACCACTATTTCTATTCAATTACTAAAATGAAACATAAATCCTAAATATTTATCTATTGTTCGTTCTATCGACATCAACTATTAAATGTATTAGAGTCGCAAATATCACGGGGACACCCTAAGCATGGCGCATCAAAAGCTTTAAGTCTCAGCATACACCATCAAATGCGTTAGCGAGAAAATTATGTGAAACTAAATATTGGCTCACAAATAGTACTTACAATTCTAAGCATACCACATCAAAGAATTTAACAAAAAGATGAAATATCAAATAATAATACAAATATATTTGTGTCCAATTGATTACGCACAGAGGTTACTGTATTGTATGGAACCGGTGAAGCAACAACTAATTTTTCGATAAATCAATAAACAATATTAAAGAATTAATTTATTCAAATCATAATAGTCTATTACCAAATTATTCAATTCAATTGGTCTAGTACTCAAAGTGGTTTCAGTATAAACTCTAGCAACAAATCTTAGCAAGAAATGACTATGAATTTCTCAAAACCCATAAAAATAAGTTGATAGAAAGAGAGAAAATTAAATCGATATATTGTGGTAGGAACAACAGATCCCAATTACTCACTCTACTGCCGGTTTTCTTTTCTTCCTAATGTCGTTTTTACTCCCTGTCTTGTATTATTTTTTGTCTCTTTCACGCCTCCAACCTTCTCTCCGTCCAACACTTCTACATCCTTTCTCCAACTAACTCCATATGTCACCTCCTCTTTCCACTTCTCTCCACTGTCCGCCTCCACATAAACCCAAAAGAGAAACTCACCCAAAGCCAATCCCCCTTCTCTGTTCCCTTTTTTATTCTTTTATATTTCTATCTGACGTGTCACCTACTCATCTCCCTTTACGCCTTTATCCAATCACGTGCTATTCAACTACGTTCTTCTCTAGGCACTAAGAGTAACCTAGTTTAACTAGGCAACAAAAGCTAACGACTAGACAATCTCCATTTTTATCTTTATACATCTGACCATATACCCAACGCCAATTCTTTTTTTTTTGTTTTTCATCCCACCGACCATAATTCCTAACTTTTCGGACTCCGTCTCTTGTCTTGTGCTCCTAGCCAACTTCCATTTTTTCTATCTTTCCACTTTCTAGCCAAATAATACAAGTCCATGTACTTTGGCATATAAATCAAGCCGAGATACGTAATCCCGTTCTTCAAAGATGAGATGCTTATTCGTATCCAACCACTTAGAGACCTTCATTAGCCACATCCCAAAATAACTAAGCCAATTTATCTATAGCTTCAGATTTTATGTATTCTACCTATAAAAGCATAAAAATAATAAAATTAATACAAAATCAAGTATCACCAAATATAAATTAAGAGGTAAATATGTATAAATTATGTCCGTATCAAATACCCCCAAACCTATATTTTGCTAGTACTCGAATAAAACAAAAAATAAAAACTAATCTAAAAATCAAATAAAATCATAACTCACTTTCGCAGGAATCACGACTACATTTAGCATATGTAACAAGCCTTTAAACCCCTAAGTGGCCTTAGCGGACGAGTTTTGTCTCTTGAAGGTTTACAAGAGATATAGCCACAAAACCTTTACTCGAAATTTTAGCTACTTGTGAACGATTGAGGATAAACACTAAGCATGCTATTTAGTTGGCCTACTAAATTCTTCGGTTATAAGAATCATTACCCTGTATGAATCCAATTGTTGTACACGAGTTTGCACTCAATCGTACTAAAATTCATAAATATGAAAACAAAGCACTACTAATCGGTAAATAGTGTATAAGATTCGACTTCAGCTCCACTGTGTCAGTTAGAATAATACACAATGGTTACGAATCTAAGCATGGAGATGTCAACTTTCGTAGCTTCTTCTTCGGAGGTTGAGGACCACCCATCTCTTCTATGTGATCTTCCTCTTTATCTGAATCTGAAAATTCACTTGGTGAAGAACTAGGAGAAAGCGTAGTGTTCACTGCTCGAACGAAGTCTTTTAATAAAATGCCTGATCGAAGACGTATACCAATGGGACTTGGTTTGCGCTTTAAGAATTCACCAAAGAGAATGTTCTTGAAACCAAAAATATCTAGAAAACAAAGTTAAAAACTAAAAATAAACCTAAAAAAAAAATAATAAAAAATAAAATCGACGGCTCCCCGGGAGCGGGGTCAACATTTGATGTGTGTCGTAGGTGCACAAATTAATTCACTTATCTTCTACTTTACTAATGAATAATATAATAATAAATAGAGTTCGTTCCCATGGGGAGCAAGGTGTTTCGTTTGTTTAAAGTGTCACAAAGTTTTTTTTTTTAGGTTTTTTAGTAAAATAAATAAGAAAACAATTAAAAGATTAAGTCGTAAACAGTGGAGAGAGATATAATCAATGAATCACTCTTTTTTACTAAGCAATCATTGAATTAATATACTCATCTATTCTTCATCCCTCACAAATTATTACCAACCATAGGATAGCAGCTAGAGCGGTGTTAACCCCAAAAGTTCTTTGATCACTAGATACCGAAGCGCTCGAATACCAGATTCTATTTTTCTAAACTACCTAGAAGTAGCGAACTCTAAGTGTAATTTGGTCAACTACTTTATATTTTATGACTTTATAAGTTGATCCTAGTAGTTAGACTCTTAGCGCAGGGTCCACTTTCTAGTGTTGTTTCTATACGCGATAGCTCCACAGAATCCCTTTGCAAGGTCTCACGTGTTCTACTTGTGTTTGAATTATTTAACAATTACGGATATCCTAATCCATACTAGCAATAGACCAATCAAGCAATTGATTTAGTTGGCCACCTAAAACAATCAATTAATTAATCATAAATATTCCTTATAGTAGAAATAAACAATAATCATATGAAAAAATCAAAATAGATTCATATATCAAATCAAATCATATTTAGAACTTAGAATTCATCCTCAATCAATTAAGAAATTAGTTAGACATAGCTAATAAGTATCTAATAATTAAAGAAGAAAAAAAATAAGAAAATAAAACTAAAATTAGAAACCGAAAAAATCGTCGCAGACGAAGTCTGCTCCCTCCAATATTGCGCCGCCTCCTATTCTCTGTCTCTTCCTCTTTTGTTTATTTGTTTTTCTGTATTTTCTATGTTCTCAAAGGTGCGGTTACAAGGCTATATATATATATAGCCAACAAGTAGATTTTTACACACGGAAAAAATCTTTGTTCGATAAGGATTAGGAGTCGGTGGACAGAGTAAGTTAATAATATGTGCACAGCTTTTTATTGGCCAAAACTATATAGCTGGACCCAAGTGAAGCAAGCTGTCTTCGTTAACTGCCGTCATGTATCAAATTTGATACACAAATTTTTACCGATTCACTCTTTTATTTTCTTCACTCGCTCACCCGATAAGGATTAACAAGGAAACTAGTTCATATTCTCCTTAAAACTCTGTTCATCGATTATCTCAACTGAACTCCTGGCCAAGAAACTGATTTCAAGTGAAACTCAAGTCCCCTGTTGTTCTCAAACTCCTCAGAACTCCTCACCACCATTATCTCTCAACTGCTCGAGCTCATCCATCGACCCTTTCGTCACTGCCATTGATCATAAGCTCATCAAAGGAACGGTCAATCATCATCTCTTCCATTAATCACCAGAACCTATCTCGAACCATCACCATGTCTATCACTGCCAACATTAATTGCCAGCCAACATCCCATCACCTTCAGTGGCAGTGACCATTATTCTCCATCTCCATCGTGAACAGCTCTTCTCCAATATCATTCGAGTTCATCCAGGATCAAACCATCACGTCCATAAACTCTAATCCACTGCTATCATCAAGTTCATCAATTCCTCAGCAAACCCACCAGATCAGAGCTCTACCTAAATCTCTGCCATCAATCACCGAGAATCACATCAATGGCAGCATCATTCGAACACCATTTTTCTTCATTACTCTCGGCTATCAATGGAACTTGCTAATCAACCACTGATTTGAGCTCAACCCATGTATAATATGAACCTCTCTAATCCATTCGAACTCATAATCCATCTCCGTTGATCTGTCACGCAAAACAACCGGACTTGACCTAGTTTTGTTGTTCGAATCGAAGAAGAAGAAGGTGGCGCCCCTTAACCAATATATTGATGATGTTAGCAAAATTCAAACATTAGGCAGCCCTTAACATTAGCATAGCCTCCAGTAGTTCTCTTTAAACATGTCTTCCCTTAGCGTACGATGGGGTGTCAATAGCAGTTTCCTTGGAAATGATTAATTTTCCCTTAGTGTTTGTTTTGCTTATAATTTTTTCATACGAAGTCGGAATGATTTCATTTTTTGCCGTTGGCTTCGTTTATTCATTATCTACATGATGATGACAAGACATAATGGATTTGGACAAGTTGCAATTGGTCTTTGGCCTTTATTCACTTGTAGCACTTTTTTACTTGCACAATTAAGTGTCATTTCACTTCTTTTGGACGATTCCACCTAATAAAAGATAAATAAACAAAACAAACGTAATATACAATAATTCAAAAGAAATCTAGCAAATAAGTGCATGAATTGACACTCTAATATGTAAAATGTGCATTTATCAAATTCCCCCACACTTCGCTTTTGCTAGTCCTCGAGCAAACTATATATCCTAAACTAACCTAAAGTAAATACAAATCATTTTCGTTGAGGACACGGTTGCACTTAGCATGTGTAACAAGCCTTTAAACGCCTAGGTGTCCCTAGTGGACGAGTTATAGTCTCGTGAGGGTTTACAAGAGGTATACCCACAAAACCTAGAATTCCAACTTTCAAATATTCCAGAGCACATACATCCAAAGAGCTACGAAGACATAAAGTTTCTGCACACTAACAATAAGAAGTTAGAAGTATCAAAGAACATTATTCTCATGCTTAACTCTTGAGTTAGGAGAAAACACCATATGAAAGAATCCAGCCTCGAGAGCAATCGAATGTTTCGACTTCTGCCTCACCGATAGGGTTTTATGAAATTGACAGTCAAAATACGCACTTTATGGTTCTCATGTGTGCATGCAGGAGTGAAGATAGAATCCTGCACACGTTGAATGGTGGGAAGGAAAAAGGAACCCTCCGAAGTATATGAAGATGTTATCCCATAGAACGTGGGACGAAAAAGAACCCTTTTTTTCTCTGATGATCTCTAAGAAAGGAAATCAATCACTATGTAAGGATGGGAACGCTTACTTACCTTCTCACCCGATTCACAATCAACACCACTCTCACAACATCCAATAGAAACGTCTTCAGTCTTCGGTCTTCAACTGTTGATGATGAACTCTTGAACTTCGTGGAACATTGACAATTGTAACTCTTTTTCTCAATTTTGTGTATCTTGAAACTTCTTTATAGATTTCTTCTTCCCCACGGTCTTATTGAATGAAATACAAACTAAGATAAAAAAAATTCTTTTTTTTTCTTTTTTTTTTCAATTTCTGATAATTATTTTTTTTATTTTTTTTTACTTTTCAATTTTTTTCGTTTTTTTAAATTATTTTTGAAAATAAAAACTGAAAAACAAATAGAATGAATATGAAACTACTATGGTCGTGGGATAAGGACTTTACCACTTGATTCTTCACAACTTGTATTGTCTCAATATCATAAACTTCACTAACTCTCATCTTTTGATTTCTTTTTCTCTTATACATAAGTCTTCAACATGTATATATAATTCTGCTCAGTGTATTGTTGGTTTACTTGAATATGAAATTTTTTCTTTCTTGTAATGTTGCCTGTAAACCTTGAACGTCTTCAACTTTCCTTCAAATTTGGAATGCTCCCCTTGTTGATGATAATGGTGTTTCTATGAACCTGTTGTTATCAAGAAAACGGTATCAACTGCAAACAAGACTACAAGATAGAGTTAGCAATTCTGATGACACCCTCATGATTGATAGAAATAGCACTTAAGAGATCAAAAAGTAGTGCTGAAATTGATGCGAAGTTGGGTAGCTCATCATTCTACACGGAGTTTGCGCAGATGGAACACTCTAAACGGAGAATTGAAGGTTTGGTGCCTCACTCATGGGTATTGAATGATCAGCTTCTCTAATATTGTATTCTCTATGCACCTAATTTTCCACCGGCGGTTTAAGTCCATTTTTGTCAGCTCTAGCCTCTCAACAACTAAGCAACTTGAATATAGTTTTCTAATACCTCTAAGTTCAGTTATTTCGGTAAGAATTCTGTATGTAAACTTAGCTAGAAGTATACTATGTGAATCTAAAATATCTAAAATTTGGAGGTTTTCATGCCAAAAATGTACAAAAAATTTTAAAATTTACCTGCACAAGTGAAAACTCTAAGTAAAGACTAAAAACTCTATATGCTAAATACTCCCACACACTTAAACTTTACATTGTCCTCAATGTAAATTGACTCCTTCAATGTAAAATCAAGATGGGAAATCCTAACATGATATGAAAAACTAAGAAAAAGATAAAGATAAGGATAGAAATACAAAACCAATGGGTTGCCTCCCATTCATCGCTTGGTTTAAAGTCGTTTTAATAAAAGTTGTAAGAATTGTTCATTCACTGAGACTTGTGAAGATTTCGTTTTAAACCTAAATTTTGATACTAAAATAGCAAACTCAATCGAAAAAGATGATATCAAGTTTTAAAGAATACTGAGACTAAAGATTCCACCATTCACCAATTTTTAAGTGATTCAATTTAATAATTGTTCAACTCGTACATTCAAATTGATTCTAATATATTGCATAGATAAGTAGATTTTCAAAGTAATAACTGTAAATCGAAAGCATGGAATATCAAGAACCATAGACTAAGCATGAACCATAAAAAAAATCATAATCATTCAATAAAAATCATTCAATTCAATATTAATTCAAGTGCAAAAAATCATAAAAGAATTAATCACAATTAATTAGATCGAAATATACCACTTTATTATATTCAAAAATGGCTTCCTCCGCCTCCTCAACAATATGGTTTAGCTCCTCATGTCAAACACTCACTCAAAATAATTTTTCATAGCCCAAAGTATATACAAGAAAAAAATAATAGAAAACAGATTGACACAAAACACTTGATTCGGATATAAATGTTCCAAACAAAGTTTTTCTGTAGGATAAAGAAAGAAAGTAACACTGCGAATAAAAACCACAGGCTTTGGTTGTAGTAAAGAGTAAAGAATAAGTAATGAATTTCGCGGCTGTTCTGAACTGCCTATTTTCTTCTTCTTCACGAGCAACAACCCTTTTTTTTTCTTCCTGATTTTTCCTCCCGACTACTCGATGAGTTTTTCTTCCTTCTCTTTGTTATTTATAGGCTCAGCAAACTCTAATGTAGACGGTGAGTTTTTGACGAGGGATAAAATTATAAAATTACCTTATACCTAGCAACATGAACATAGAAGTAAACATGCACATTTGTGCACATACTTCTAGCTTTATATCAAAACACGAAATATTGTATCTCTACTGATATTCCGCATGATAATTATGAATACAGTCTCTACAAATAGCTACAGACATTCTAAACTGATATTGTAGCCTCTTAAACACTCACAATATTTATGCCATTTGAACCAGTCTCAAGTCGCGTAAATTTCATAGTTGAATTCCTTGAACTTGTCTCGAATGCGTATATGTCGTCCTGACTTTATAAAATATGCCACTTTAGCATTATACTCAAGGACGTGCCATAAAATATGTGTCGTTCCTCTTGAATGCACCACAATTAAAGAGAAATGCCTCTAAAAGAGCACGATGTACCTTAGCACTAGGATAGCCGTAGCTTCTCTGCGCTAGCACCAAGGCTAGCACTAGCTTATAAAGTCGCATCCCCAAGGAACGCGCCATAACACTTTGCGTTAGCATCAAAAGCGCTAACTCATTAGGCAACGTTCCCTAAGTAACGTGTCGTATAAACCGCTAGCTAACTTTAGGTCGCGTCCTCAAGGGATGCACCATACCTAAGCGTTCAGTACTAACCAACCATAGGTCGCGTCCTCAAGGGACGCGCCATACCTAAGCGCTCAATGCGCTACCTAGCTCACGTAGCGTCCTCAAGGGACGTGCTTCACCTAAGCGCTCAAAACGCTAGCAAACCTAGGTCGCGTCCCTAAGGGATGCGCCACACTATTTGACGTGTTAGCCAATTTAGGCCGTGTCCCTTGAGGACGTGCCACACCTAAGCGCTAACCTATTTATAACACTATATTTAGGCTGCGTTTCTAAGCGACACACCACACTTTCAAATGATAACCTAATGCTATCGGTAACCCCTGTGGCTATCTATCAAGTCTCATTCTTAAGTGCGCCACGACTGGTCCTTAAGAACCTTTACACAATCTTGGCTTCGAATATCTTCCAGATTTATGCCAAGTCACTTTTAAGCTAACATTTGGCTACTAGAAGTACGCCATGCTACTCTTAAGCTAGCACACGACTACTAGGTTTATGAAACTCGACACTAATCAGTATGACTATCAATTCAGTGAGTTGCACAACTTGCCTCACTTACTTACCAAGTCATTGACTTGAGTTGACCTAATCAAAACAGTAGTGGTTCACGACTCCACTATTATTCTACGAGATATCAATTACAACATATGTGGGGGTTCTGATTGGGTTATTGGTCTGGCGGTCTACGACAATCGTTCATTATGGCAACACATCCAGGAACAAGAAGGTAACAAGTAGTGAGACGGTTATAGTGAAGTTGAGATCACGAGGAGTAGTGGTCATATAAGTCCTCCTTATTTTTCGGACATGACTCCACTACAATCTCCACAATCAATACTATTCCACTTCTTTTGACTTCCACCACTTACGAGAAATCAGTGCGTCCTCTACAAATATAAATAGATGACTTCATCTATTCGAAACAATAACAAGAGAAAACTGAGAGACAAGATATAAAAAATTAGCGATTCATCCCAGAGATAATCCGTTCTTTATCACAAACTACAATTACTCATCACACTGAGATTTCTCAACATTCTTTGCTTCCCTCCCCTAAGACCTACCCAATCTTCTCCACCTTTGTGATCGAAGCAGGACGTGAACGGACATTTCTTGGTTTAGGCTCGTCCTTTTCGAGCATGATCTCTCGAACGTACTTGGAAGTACACTTTTATCGTACATTTGTTTTCACCCTAAAACAATTGGCGACCACAGCGGGAGATCGACCTCTCAATTACAAAAGCCAATTTTCAGTTATTCAAAATGGTTTCTTGCCACACCAAACTGTGAGGCAATAACATGAGGCAAAAAGGTATTTTCTAATTTTACTTTTTATTTATTTTATTTTTAAAATCTTTTGCCACACCAATTAGTGAGGCAATAACTCGAGGCAAAAATATATTTTTATTTTTCAATATTAATTTATTTTCAAATAAATTTTATTTAAATTTTTTTGCCACAACATTATTGTAACTAAAAACCCAACTTGAGTGCGGCAAGACCAACTCAATTGCACAACTTACATGTAATAAAAACAAGTTTACTGATTACAAACCATTGTAATATTGTGTTATAACTACATTCATAAAAAAAATTAAAGAAATACAAAAAAATTAAATTAAAACAAAGAATTTAAATTTCTTAAAGAAAAAAAGTATTTGTTACAAAGTACAGTGAATCCCACTTCACCATAAGAAAAGAAACAAATTATTTCACACAAAATCCGATTTTATTATGAACCTAACTCTAAAGTAGAGAAACCTTAAACTTCAAATTTCACCTAGTACATGTTAAATCCACTCCCATACGGCATAGAAAACCAATCCAAGGCGTCCGTTCCTGGGCCACGTATACCTGCTAAACAAAACAAACCAGAGACCACTAAGTAAAAAGAACATCAAGAAATATAGAGAATCATCATGTCTAATGGAAGCTTGAAGGGTCAATTGATTAATCGTAACAAATTGAATGGTTTCTATCTAATGACCTTGGATTGAAAAAATCGGGCTTGGACTCCAATGCATATGTGACATTTCGGATTTTGGAGTTTGGATTTTTGGGTAAATATCCATACCTAAAATTCGGGGTGTTACATATGTATTGCAAAACTGACTTGATTTAAAAGTAAAAGGAAAGGCAGAAAGTACTTACATCTTCTTTCCTTTCTGAAAGCACAGAAGTAGGATTCCTTTTTGTTCATCTGTTATATACTAATAGAGTGGTGACTGCTCAGGTTTCTTGAACTCCATATGATGTTTCTGAGGTTTACGAGCTTTGTTCGCCTTTGCTCCCTTTATTGTCTTTGTTTGTTTGGAAATTTTCGACTTCTTCTTTTCTGAAAACTTACTTCCACTATTAAATTTCGGATATGTCTTCTTTGCTGGATTCGCACGAGTCACTGGCCTGCTAACTTGTCCTCCAATTACTACTGACTTCTTGACAACAGTCTTTCCTTTTGATTTCACTTTGACAGCAGTCCTGTTGGCAAGTTTGGTTGCCAGTGGCACGTCGCTTAACGTTTGGGTGGTGGTAACTTCATCTTAATTTTTTTTTTGTTAGTATATAAAAATATGTACTTTAAATAACACAATTTAAATGAAATTTTCACCATCAAATACCCAGTACAACCAAATATAGTTCAATATGTACTTGGTTTAAACAATACATATCGATTTTTAGTGGTTTTTTTTAACATACATATTGCTTTGTACTGTGTTTTTGAATACCCACTGGATGGCTCCATGGAACATCATGCTCAATATTATCTTTCATCTGAACATCCTGGACTACAGTATTCTGCAATTTCCTGGACTACAGTATTACGTAATTTTTATATCCAGGTTTTTAATATTATATTTGAATCATATTTTTTCAAATCAAAACAAAAAAAGGTAAATTACCACAAGTAGAAGATATACCTTTGGGTCATTTTGATCCTCAGGTGTGACTTCAATTGCATGCTTCTCATGTATAAGTTGGGTGGGTTCAGGGTGCTCAGCTGTAACTTTTCGCATTTCTACACGTCACAAATCATTTCCAAACAAATTATCAATATGTTTGCGAATGTCAATGCCAAATAGAGCAGGCCTTGAAACACTAACATTATCTTAGCTGAGAAATACATATTCTTCAGCATAAAATCCCTTGCTGGCAATGGCCAATTCCAAAAATTCTTCAAATGTGAACTTTTCAATGTCTTCCAAATGCGACATCGCAGAAAACAAAGGTATATCCATTCCCCAGAAGCTTTCGACCAAGTTTTCAACGTCTTGTTCATCAGGGTTCTGCAACATCCCTTTAACACTTTCAATACCTTGTTATACAGCTTCAATCAACTTTTTCACTCCTTCTTGTTGAACTCCAGGTAAATCATCCTGCAACCATAGATTTTTTTTCATGCTAGTTAAGCACATATTAATATGTACAGTTATATGAGAATAATAAAACATATTGTAATAAAGTAAAACTAGCCAGCATTACTTACATGTGTGTTACTTTCCTCTTGCATCTCTTTGACATGTTTCTCCAAATCATATTTAACCCATGTTTTGATACCAGAAACATCAACAAAACAAAACTTCAACACCAAAGGTGGTATTGACAATGCAACATGAAATGGAACCGTTTTGACAGTGGTATCACTCAAAACATTTTATTGATTTGTTGGAGTAGTCGGAGATGGCACTTCTTTTGTTGGGTGAGCACCCAAAGGAGTTGGACTCCCAACAAATGGATCTTCCAAATCTACTTCATCATCTGTGATGTAACTGCTTTGCAAGGGAGATTCACCTAAAATAGTTGTATGATCTATTGGAGTAGTAGGAGATACCACTTCTTTTGTTGTTTCAGTACCCAAATGAGTGGAACTCCCATCAATTGAGTCTTGAAACTCTACTTCATCTTCAGTCTTCAAGGGAGAAGCCTTGTTGTATATGGCATTCAAAATTTATAGCATCTTTGATGCATCAAGCGATCATCTTCTTGTTGCATAGTGTTTGCCTCGCCCCATTCCTCAAAGATTGTCTTCCTCAAATCTTCATATTTGGATTTCAAATCTTCTTCCTTCACTTCCTTCCCTGCAGTTTCTTCTTTCTCTTCTCCCATTGTACTTTCATTACCTTCTTCTAGATTTTTCAGTTTCACTCCTTTCTTATGCAAGTCTTCTTGAGATTGTACTCAGAATTTTCTTTTCTTGATTGGTGTGCGGAACCTTAAAATTTTCATGGAACTGTACCAAAACAACAAAATATGTACCCAAAAATATGTACTAAATAAACTAGGTTTTTGAATCAATATCTATTGCATTTCTTATAAATATTCTATTATTATTGTTATTAAACTAGTACATATTGATATATATACTCTTGTTTTGATATGTATTCAATCATTACATATCTATAGTACATATAAACCATAAAGTAGAGTTTTTAGGAAGTACATATCAATATATACTCTAGGATTCATACACATCATACATGCAGTACTTATTGATATACACTATAGGATCACACATATCATAATGCAATACATATTGATATACATTGTAGGATCACAAACATCATAATGCAGTACATTTGTGTTAATTAAAACACATATTTTTTACCTCATGTTCAGTTGTATCAATGTCATTTTGGAGTGCAACACATGTTTTTGTCAGATTCCATTTGGCAGCTCTTGGCACAAACTTTCCTTCCGTATTCATCTTTATTGCCACCGGATTCACCAAATAGGTATGTTTGAAATTTTCTTGACATTACCTATATAATGAACACACTGTCAATAACCAAACAATATATATTGATATGTACTTATCCAATTCAAGAACTAGAAAAAAAAAATACATATTGATATGTACTGATGATGTATGGTATTTATCTGTTATAACATGAACAACGTATATATTGATATGTACTTATCCAATTCAAGAACTAGAAAAAAGCACATATTGATATATACTGGTGTTTTATGGTATCTATCTGCTATAACATGAATAAAGTATATATTGATATGTACTTACCAATTCAAGAACTAGAAAAAAGTACATATTCTAGAAGTAAATATCAATATGTACTTTTAAGATCACACAGTGCATTCAGTACATGGGGTTCAAGAAGTACTTATTGATATGTACTGCAGGATCATACAATGTGTGAGACTCTAAACTTTTGCTCGGGTTTAACCAAACCATTAACCAAATTATGCACTTATGGTGCCTGAAATTCTTATATTCAAGTGTCTTTAACACTTTTAGGTTGCCCCAACAATACTAAATGGTGATATCCAATGAAAGTTTGCCTTAATTTAAAAACTAGGGTGCCTAAATAGCTATGCATGAAGCTGGATACGTTTTTACACACAAGGTTAAGGCTTACTATTCTTTTTGTTTTCGTACGCGTGTTGATCTCTGTAAAAAAAAATAAAAAAAAATAGAAAATGGGATGAAGAGGGGAAAAGGGG
>JAJJMC010015859.1:10438605-10496319 GCA_023531435.1 Papaver californicum
TGAGACAAGAATATCTCTTGTCTTAAACTCCCTAAATACTTGCCAAATCTCGGTCACAATTTGCACGGATTGAAAATTAAAAAATTCCCGCCAAGAACTATGTTTTGAATTTGAAATCATGGGGGGCCTTTATAAAACTCATGGGTGCCCTTATAAATTTTAGGAGTGGTGCCCTTATCCAATATGAAGGTGCCTTTAGTAATTTTTTCCGGGGGTCCAAACATCACTTTTCGAGACAATTTTTCCACAAGAGTTTATTTTTCCGAAAACACCTACAAATACATAAAAAACCATAGTAAATACAAAATCGAGTACCAACAATACATATAGTTGAGATCAAATCAGACACAAAAATGTGTCTATCAAATAACCCCAAACTTATTATTTGCTAGTCTTCGAGCAAATCTAATCTAAAATTAAAAATAAATCCTAACTCACTTTCACTGGCATCGCGATTGCACTTAACGTGTGCAACAAGCCTTTGAACCCATAGGTGTCCCTATTGGAAGAGTTGTAGTCTCGTGAAGGTTTACAAGAGGTGTACCCACAAAAACTTTACTCCAAACTCTATCTACTTGTGAATGATTGAGGGTAAACACTAAACAATCTATTTAGTTGGCATACTAAATTCTCCGGCTATGGGGATCATTACCCTATATGAGTCCAATTGTTGTACACGAGTTTGCACTCAGCATACTAAAATTCATACCATAATTTAAAACTTTACTTAGATAGTCGTTCAACCACGATATTCAAAATCTATTAAAGTACAATCACATGCAAAGATTTAGAAAATGGATATAGACAAAATAAAGTTTGCACATGTTGACTAAGGTTAACGGTGTTTCTCATATCTGTCTGAAGGTCAGTGCCAGGATGAATGGATTGAGATACGCTCCCACTACTCTTACTCCTTATACTAATATTGACTCAGCTGGTATATACAAGGGTTCAACGGTCGATTTATTGAAAATAAAATAATTATTTATTATTTTTAAATGTATTGACAACATGATTGGATCAAATGAATCCAAGGGCATGCTCCTTATCAGCATCGTACATGATAGTTCTCATGGATCATGTGTTCCACGCTTGCTTAGGCGACGGAGACAGGGAGAACACACATATTGCTATCAAAGTGCCAATACTCGAGGTTTTTTTTTTAAATTCTCTAAACAATACAATAATGAGGCTTGATCTCAAACACTCAACTTCATCCTGACAGCGATAACAATTCGATATCACTTAGAGAAACACAAAAATTACGAAAATAAAAACATAAGGTGATATGGTCAAGATAGACTCCGAGATATGGTGACAACTATAAGGTTATTTCTAATACCTGATCTAGGCATCCTTTTATGAATATACCATTTAACTGGGCACACCAATTCCTATAGAAACGAGCTAAGTTTCCATCTACATAGAATGGTTAGTGTCATCCTGAATTGTTCACAAGTTTCTAGAATTTAGAGTTTCATATTTCACTAAAAGTTTCTCCCTTACCCCCAAACTTAAATCTAACATTGTCATCAGTGTTCTAAAGATGAATTATTAAAAGAATGAACAAGGAGAAACTGTTACCAATCGAAGGAAAGGAGTTAAGGAAAGATATTACCGTGTCGCATGAGCATGGGTTACCTCCCAAGAAGTGATAAGTTTAAAGTCTTCACCCAGACTAAGAAAGAATTAGTCACCTCACTAAATAATATAGCAATAGTCGGAACAATTGTGGGTCTTCTGAATAAAATAATATCATCCAAAATAGAAGGAAATTGCAGCAGGCCTAGAAAGTGAACAAACCGAGCACACCCTTATCTAGTTTTCTGTTTAAGACAACTACATCTAGTTGAGGTTCAACTTCGGGCTCTATGAAAGGGTCTAGATAAATCTCTTTAGGCTGAATTTCCTCAAAGGAAAGATCCGGAGGATCAGGTTCTAGAGTCTGAAAAAACTCAAATAATAAATTTAAGGCACATAATAATAACCTGAAAATTTGTGGATCCTCAAAGTCAATCAGATTTGACCCACACAGTTGACTACTATGAAAATGGTAGTCATTCTTAAGCAAATATGTTGATTTTAATCTCCTAAAGTAATTAGGCTTAGTCTCAAAACTTAATAACTGACACATTTGAAATTCTAACGTTCCCACATATGGAATAAAATATTTTGGTGGGAAAACAAAGTCAATCTTGGTATTATTGCCTAGGTGAACCACATCGACCAGAGGATGGGTTTCTAAATACTGAGCTTCTTTTTGGACATCATCAGGCTCAGAGAATCTAGTTTGAAGATGATCTTGAAAACTGGTAGAGATATCAATTAGTTTATGCACAATATCAGGAACAGGCAAGTCCTCTGGGTATTTAGATGCAAAGTGATCCAACAAAACTTGAGAAGCACACAATTCTAACCCTAAATTAGGTAACTTTTGGAAGTCTAGGGGTCTAGAAACAACCTCTAAGTCGGGTGAATGATCTTGTGAGATAGATTCATCTATGGAATTAGGCAAATCATCTACACAATCATCTACATGGTCATCTATATATTTTGTGTGGAACGGAGAGTCACTACAAGACTGATCATCATCAGCATATAATCTCTGGCATTCCAGAACTCTCAATCTTTGCTCCAAACTAAGCGGTATGTGTTTATAATACTTCTCATATATCATTAGAGGTGATTCTTCTAGAGAGGTATTTGGATCACTAGCTTTCAACTTTTCGAGGGCATCCTTCAAAGACAAAGAATCATATGTACCCCCAAACTTAGGGTGGACAATACTCTCGGATGGACTAAAAATTGTTGGTTGGATTCTAGGGTCCTTAAGGTCAGAACTACACTCAACTTCCTCTATCATATTAAAATTCTCTAAGAGTCTATCATCTTCGTCGGAGACTATTGTCTTCGAATCGTTAGACTCTAAATCACTAGTCTCAGGACAAACCCGTTTCTCTAAACCATTATCGGCATCAAAACAAGAAAATTCTACATCTTCTAAAATAGTAGTATCTCTAGTCAAATCCTCTTCCTTTTGAATAGGTGAATAATCATTAAAATTATATGGATTTGAAACAAAAATAACACTATCATCATGAAACACAATTGGAGTGAGAATTTCTTAATCACTATGCCCATATATTTCAAGTTCTTCACCAATACTATCCTCATCATCATAATAATATGAAGATGTTTGAACCTCGTCTAAATAAGTAGTGTTACCAATTATATCCTCGTCCTCTTGACTGGTGAATAATTATCAAGGGTATCACTATATTGGAAATTAAGATCATTTTGAACAATATTATTCTTTGCATAACTTTCGTTCACACTTAATAGGAACCTATTTCTATCCTCAGTCATCTGCTTTGTAGTCTCAGTCATTTCCTTTATGATTCTTCTTGTATCCTCAGTCAACTCCTTGACGGAATTCTCTATAGAAACAACTAGATCATAAATATTGCTAGGTCGTAACTGCTCGTTTGATTCTTCTAGAGGCATAATAGGTTCATTGTAAGTACTAGATTGCACATGTTTTAGGGCATCTCTCCAAAACAAAGAACTCGAATTTTGCTTTATAAGACGGGTGTATGTATGAATAGTAATTGGGATCACCTTGGTATGAGCAATAACCTTCAAAAGGTTGGTGGTGGTCCTGACTACTACCCACACCATGTTGATAGTACAGATAATGTCTATTTTGAAATTCAGTCGGATATTCATTGTATTGGTCCTCATAATACCAGTTCGACATTTTCTAACAAAAACTTCCTAATATATTTAAAAAAACTCTAAAAATAAATCCTACCGGGAGGGGTTCTAAACATACACAAGCAAGGCCGACTCAACCAAATCAAACCTATTGAATCTAGCAAACAAAAAGCATGATGGCTCCACTTAGATTATTTCTAAACCAGCTTCTATTCTTCCAAAAGGAAACTAGTTACAGTTTTAGCGAATCTCTCATAACGATCTGAATTAGATTAAGTCGAATAGAAGCAGGATAAGCTCTAAGGATCTTTGATAACCCTGTCTCTTTGGAAACTTTTCCTTGGGTTACAAGGCGGCTCTAATCAACTTAAAATAATTTTCCTGAACTTTAAGTTAGGCTAACAAAGTAACCAATACAGTCATTTTGAATGATATTCCAATAAGCTCGTTACCCTATAGGTCTCTTTCTAGTCAAATTTTAGGCTTAGGTTCGCGTTAGGTAACGTGTTCCTAAGGCAAGCAAGAAGGAAACGGTGGTGAAATCCGAGTCCTTATCTTATATGGCCAGTCCTTGCCCTTTACTAGAAAATAAATCCGTATTCAAGTCCTCAACATATATGCATTACGAAGGAATACAGAAAACCCACTCACAGGGGCTTCATGGGTTGATCGAGTCTTACCTCCCGTACCAGACGGGCGATGAACCGTTGAAGTCGACTCGGGCCACCAACTCCTGTGTCAGTGTACGAACCCAAGGGGCCGAGACAATATCGTAATTGTCGTCCTTCCCTATTGCAGTTTATATTTAGGTACCCTTTCGCAGGGTTTAAAAATTAATAATAAAGTTCAATAGTTCAATAGTTCAAAGTCCAAAGTCCAAAAATAAAAAAAAAATAAAAATACCTAAAATAATTACAGAAATAATAACAATTTTCTAATACAGTTTTCTAAAAAAGAAAAATAAAAACCCTAAAAAAAAATTAAAAAATAACTAAAAAAAATCATGTCTTCTTTTCGGTTCTTTTCGTTTTGTCTTTGACTCCAAGTCTTTAATCAATCAATATAATCTTTATCTCCAATTTCTTTTTGATCCAAAACCTGTAATACAAAGAAAATACCCAAAAATGTAAAATAGGACAAATAAAAATATAAAATAAAATAAAAATCTAACTAAACTAACTAACCTAAAAAAATCTAAACAAAATTCAAAACAAGTCCGCGTCGGCGGCGCCAAAAACTGATGGTTTTGTAAATAGTGGTAAAAAAAGGTTTCAAACTCTCAAACTTGTGAAGACTAATTTAGATTTTAATAAACTAATTTTTAAACTAGAAATTATACACAAATTATGAAAATGATATTCATAAATACCGAGGTTATGGATTTCACCATTAACCAATTAAAGTGATTCAATATAATCAATATGCACGCAATTGTTTACATTTAAAGTGATTCTAATATGTTGCAAAAATAGATTCTCAAAATAACCATTGTATAACAAAAGCATGGAACATCTAAAACCTAGGTCAAGCATGTACCATCTAACGAAATCACAATTGCTTAACAAAAATCATTAGATCAATTTTTAATCAAGGCAAATAATCATAAAAGAAATTACAAAAAATAAATTAAAATAGAAATATACCACTTTTAGTAAAACAATGGATTCATCCGTCACCTCAGCATATGGGGTTTAGAAAGTTACAACGTTTATAAACTTCTATTGCAACGTTTATAAAAGTTACAGACTCACTGTTACAGAGGGGTAATTGTTTCCTGAAGCTAAACGTAGAAAATGAAGATATCTGTTGCAAAGTTACAAACTTTAGCAACAGAATCTTCAAACTTTTCGTCATGAAATCTTCAACTTTTTTGCAACGGAATCTTCATCTTCTTCATCATGATCACGAGCAGATTTTCTGGAATTCTTGTTTTTGATCTCTGGCCTCTCCAGACACCCCCCCCCCCCCCCCACCAATTCTTCAGTAATCCTCTCTATTTATAGTAGAGCACCAATAACTCGATCAAATCTTCAAGAGTATCCTCTTTTTATTGAATATGATTCTTGGCAGGAAATGAAAATATTCTCTTCTCCGTCGATCATTTAGACAAGATTTTTCGGTCTTTAATTCTCAAAAAATCTGTGATTTTGTTTACTCTTCAAATATATTGTTTCTTTGTTCACAGAATATCTCAAATTAGATCCCGAGATTTTCCATTTGAGAGAGAATATATCACGAGAATTTTTTAGTTTTGATCTTGACTTTCACGGGATATTTGATGAGGTGTTCAAGTCTTACACGACTCTTTTTTAGTGAGACAGGAATATCTCTTGTCTTAAACTCCCTAAATGCTTGCCAAATCTCGGTCACAATTTGCAAGATTGAAAATTAGAAAATTCCCGCCAAGAACTATGTTTTGAATTTGAAAGCATGGGTGCCTTTATAAAACTCATGGGTTATCAATTTTGGGAGTCGTTCCCTTATCCAATATGAAGGTGCCTTTAGTAATTTTTTCCGGGGGGGGGGGGGGCTCCAAACATCACTTTTCGAGCCAATGTTTCCACAAGAGTTTATTTTTCCAAAAACACCTACAAAGACATAAAAAACCATAATAAATACAAAATCGAGTACCAACAATACATATAATTGAGACCAAATTAGATACAAAAATGTGTCTATCAATTCATATCATCTAAAAAGGGATGGTTATTGTCTATAGTGCCAGTTCATACCATCGATCTGGAAATGATTACTAACTCTTTCGAGTAGTTCATATCAATTGAAAAAGATGGTCTGTTGAGCTTGACATAGTACTGTGAATTTCTAGGCCCACTGGGGATCCCACCTACGGGTGGCTACCCGAAAGACCGTTAGCTGTAACGGTGGCTGGTATCCGACTACTCTGACATTGACATTGGCCATCCCTCATCCGTCTGATACGGTGTGTGTTGTCAGGCTTTAATTGGCTTCCACTCACAGGTAGGCAACCCGAAAGACCTTTAGCTGTAACAGTGGCTGGTATCAAACTACTCTGGCAAGATATATTGTATCCTCACAGTAAAAAGAAAGGAATCATATGTAGGATTCGATGACGTATAAAAGAAATGTTTGCCTGCTTATGAAGCAGTTTGGGATAAATCAGTGAACATTTGCTTGAAAATTGAATTGGTCCGAATAATTTGAAAATCTAGTTTCTCGAGTGGCGTATCAGAGAGTTGGAGTTTTCCAATCGGGTTGTAACCCGACCCGTTGGAAGCGAAAAATTTCTGGTCCGTCATATAGTGCATGCAATAGAAGGGGTTTAAACAAAACATATCATGGGTTTTAGCAGTACATATCAATAAGTACTCTAGGATCATATGAGGTTTGGTATCAAAAATCAATAGAAAGCAAAAGCAATACAAGACATGGAGATTTATTAACAGATTAGAAGCAATACTTTTTATTTTGCAGAAACAACAACAACTTTCTTTTTCTTCTTTGATGGTGATGGAGAACGAACAACAAGAGATTTGTTATTCTTCTTTGATGCATGTGGAGAATCAACAACAATAGCTTTTTTCTTCTTCTTCGATGGTGGTAGAATCAACAACAACAAAAAAAATTTTCTTCTTCTTCTTCTTTTTCGATGGTGGTGGAGAATCAACAATAACCGCTTTCTTCTTCTTCTTTGATGGTGTTGGAGAATCAACAACATCATGTTTCTTCTTCTTCTTCGATGGTATTGGAGAATCAACATCATCTGATTTTTTCCTTCTTTTTTGATTTTGGTGGTGGAGATTCAGGAGTATCTTGTTCTTCTATTACTCTCTCTGTGATTGTTCTATCAATTTTTCTTTTGGTAACCATTTTCTTTGATTTAGGTATAAATTATTCAGATCTACTTCTACTTTTGATGATTTTGAATTTGTTTTCGCTGAGTTTTGATTTCTTCAGTTTTTGGCTTTGGAACTCAATTGATTTCAGTTACCATTGTTTATCTATGTTTTGATTTTGAAACCTTTAATTTTCAGTTTAAGGTGGTTTTAGAAACTGAAAGGGATGTATCGGATGGATTTAAGACGTGTACTATGTTCTCTACGTGGTTCACATGTGAATTGTGAATGACAGAAAAATAATCTTGTCTAGTTAAAAAGATTTTGGACCTCCGATTAAAACTAATATCCGACTGGACCCTAGATTAAATGGGTCATAGTGTTTGAACCATTCAACAAATTTGTATACATCAAATTCGATTAGACCGCCCCAAGACCGTAAGACATCAATTCGTTTCTGATTTACAACTGTTTCAAGTTTCAACCTTCAAACATCACGAGTCACGACAACTACACTGTCCGTTTGCAGAAGAACTAGATCGGGGAAAAGAATACCGGGCTAACTCAGTAATTGACCTTGAAATGAACTCATAGTCCCGGACTCCCGGCTGTAATTCTTTTTTCATCAGTGTAAAAACTAAAACTAAAACTGCTGCAATTACTCCAGCGAAAAACCTAAATCCTGCGATCAAGTGAGACCCAGAAAGAAGAAAGAAATAATGGGGGAAGCAAATTGTCAGAAGTATGGAGTTCCTCTCTATGGAGCTGCTTGGGTTCCATTCAGGGATCTCTTTGATAAAATAAAACATCCTCAAAACCAAAAAAAAAAAAAAAGAAGAAAAAGAAAAAGAAGAGGAGAAGAGTGAATCTACAGAAAAAACAACTAACAAGAAGAATTCATGGTTGGTTCTTTCTGGTGGTGGTGGTGCAGGAAGTAGCGGGATTCCAAATGCTTTACTTCTTACCCAATTCGATTCTTCTTCTAACTCCCTCTCCGAAAATCCGGTAATGTTTTTTTTATTATTTTTTTATTTCTTAAATTAGGATCAGATTGGGTCTACTTATTTGATTCATTATAAGTGTCAATCATATAGCCCTTGATAACATTATACTAGTTTATGAAGTAATGTGGAATTATATAGGTTCAATTGTCAGCTAACAATTGTTTGTTCAATCAAATCTGTTATTATAGTTGAATTGATTTCGTATTTGTTTTTAGAACTCAAATTTGATTTTGTTGTCTTCAAGTTTTGTAAGATGGGTTGTAATTTGAGCTTCAGGTGGCTAGGCATGGGACTGGTAATGCTTTACCTTATAGAATGGCAGTTCATCCGGGTGGAGAAGGAGAAGGCCTTATTTGTGCGTTCCCCGAAAGTTGCAAGTACTTTTTCTTCTTGTAACAACTACATAATGTTATTTAGTGTGGAAAAAATCTTATCATGTTGTGTACCATTCCACATTCGTACAAGTGTTCAACAAGCAATGATATGAATGTAGTATATTACTTATGAGCTTTGATCTCTGCCATTAAAATATTGTAACACTTGGCATGTTGCTAATTGACGAACTTTCTCTAGCTATCTCTTCCATACCTGTTATGTGCCTTTGATGACCATTTAGGTTTTTAGCAAGTGTAGAAGAATATAACAGCTTGATTATCTATGTGATATCCCACTTTTGGTTTCAATAATAATATAGTACTTTTGGAGTTTCTATTGTAGGGTGTACATCACTTGGTGCAATATTTTTGAATTAGTGGAATAACTACCTACAAGGTTACCCCAAATGGCGTAGTTCCCTCTGATATCTAGTCAAGAATGTTATGTCTGGTTTAGAGAAGTATCTTAGAGTACTGCAAATTTTCATTTCTTTTGGTATAGTATATCTTTGTCAATTAGATTTTTGTCCAAGTTAGGTTTATTTGTTATGGCTTCTCGCTTGCATTTTTTTTTTGTGAGTTTCGCCTGTCACTGTTCTCTCCCATATTCATGGTCTCACGGAGATTTAAATGTAAGTGGTTACCAGGTAATACGAGACATGTATTTGGTCCTAAGTTAACTTATTCTTCCGCTTTATCCCTTCTAGGATATTAATAACCTTCGTTAAGTGCTGTTAACTTCTTATCATGAAATAATCATGCAGATGGTTCGAGTGGAATGCACCAATGAGCATGGAAACTAATGAGTTGGGCCTGATAGCTTCTGAGAGGGTTCTTACGGAATTGGAAAATGTTGGCCAACAATTAGCATTGGTATTTAACAAGGAGGGTTCTGCACTTGCTGTTGGAAGTGAGGCAATGATCATCTCACAAAACTTTTATTTTCTATCCTTTCTTCATACTTCTCTCATTAGCCATTCCCCGTATGGATGTTTTACGAATTTAGAGTTTGTTTACATTTAATAATTACACAGTGGATATTTGATACAATCCCTAAAAAAATTATGCAGGATGGGCACTTAAGAGTCTTCAAGTGGCCTAGTATGGCAGTTATTATTGATAAAGCTGATGCTCACCCAACTCTGAAGGATCTGGATTTCAGGTTAAACGGCAACAAGCGATGCTTTATTGTATCCAGAAATTCTAATATTTACTTGTGACAATACGCCATGGTATGCTTTGTTATATCTACAAATTCTGATATTTATTTTCACGCAGTCTTGATGGGAGGTTCCTTGTCTCCTTGGGAGGTGGCCCATGTCGGATTTGGGATGTAGAATCAGCAACAGTTGTAGCTTCTTTACTGAGGGAAAATGTGAGAAGTTAGTTATTGGCTTGGAGACCAGAAATGCCTGCTTCCCTTCAGTTGATTTTGTATTCTGCTCTTGAAATTGGAGTTTCATTTTATATTATTTTTTTGTCAGGATGAGGTTTTCACCTCTTGCAGATTTTCCGTAGATAGTTTTGGCACCCAGATTCTTTACATTTCAGCAGTGAGAGGTAAAATATCACCGGATCCTAAAGTTTGTTTTTCTTTATTTATCTTCACTCTGGTTTACTTGGCTGATTATTATTTATATTGTTTCTGTAGATCGTGGAGGCAGTATCGTGTCCTTTGAAACGTCCTCATGGACGAGAGTGTCATCGAAGCACGTAGTGCGCGACCCTATCTCTGCGTTCAATGTATCACCTGATGGAGAACACCTTGCCATGTAAAAGTTTTCTTTTGTTTACTGCTTCTTAGTCTATGTCTTTATCTCTAAGGTGTCTTTAGTCTCATGACCCTCTTTTTCGATCCTAGATAGAGTTGTTGGATGAAAGTTTAATCTGTTCCTTTAAACACAGAGATCTTGTCTATAGCTTTATGTCCTCTGTGTGAGAACCGATACTGTAGTGCCTTTATTCAGAGAAACTCTACTTCTGACGGTTCATTCAGTTACACTAGTTGCCTTTCCTTAGGGGTCTGGTGTTTCTTCTAATGATACTTCACTAAAATATTTGCTTATTAAACCCATGTAGGATCGTCTGCAAACTAGGATTTAATTTCCTTTTGTCAGAAAAACTAAAAGAAACTGACGTGAAAGTGTCGCATTTTTATGTTTTGCATACGTTTCTTATTACCCCTGATGACTCAGGGATTGAGTCCATTTATTTATGTTGTAAAGATATTAATCTACTTTATCACTTGACTATTAATCTAATCAGGAATCTGATTGTCCTTTTCTCTTTTTCAAATTGGTAAACATGCAGCGGAACAATCCAAGGAGATGTATTTATATATAAATCCAGTAATACACGAGTGACATCAATAATCAAGAAAGCACATCTTGGTCTAGTTACTGCATTGAAGTTCTCTGAAGATTCTAGGTCAGCATTCTTGCTTCAAATTACCAGTGGTTGTAATTTTAAATTTTTTCTTAAAAGAAAAGCGGTGCAGCACTTGGCCCTATTATATCCATCTAGCTAATTTTAAGCAACTCAAGTAATGTTGAACGCGAATCATTTGCCAACTAACTACAGATTGCTGGTCTCTGCATCCATGGATTCCAGTGTTAGGGTGACCAAAGTTGAAGAAGACACAACATTTAAGGGTATGCATTTTCTTTTAAAACCTTCTCTTTCATTTAGGATGCCAAACTAGGTGATCACTTCATTGGAGATTATAGGAACCAATTGATATATTGTTGGATCAAACATGATATCTTGTACTAGTATGCAGCAATCGGCATGACATTTATTCTTTTTATTTATTTTTTCCAATGTTTGTTTATTTTCTTTCGTACTAATTAGACTTGTGCGGTGTTCTACAGGATTGACGATTTTGGTTTTTGTACTTCAAGGCTTCTGGTTTATAATGATGTTCGCCATAATTTTTCTTCTGGCATATTATTACTGGAATGACAAACCCCTTCCTTTCGTTTATTAGAAAGCTAACCACTTCCTTCTGAAGTTGGTTTAATATCCAATATAGGGAGAGAGATACAAGCTTCATTCGGAATTCTTGAATCTTCACCATAAAAACCACTGGAGCAACTGATCAACATATACCAAGCGGGGTTTTTAATCTTGTATCTATATTCCAGATATAGTCTTTAGTTTCTACATGAAGCATTTTTCAAGAAGTGTTCATTTCCGAACACATTTTCTAACAACTTAACCGGTTTTCACAAATTATGAATTTCAGTTGTTGTTCAGTTTTTCGTTAATCCATAAAATGAAAATGGTGATGAAGTGATTATACCTATAGCAGACTTTTTTCTGTAGTGATTATCCCTTTTTGAGGAATCCTAACTTTCATAATCGGGAGTTCAAACCTACACGAAACTACCGATTGATGCAAAACTATATTCCTCTACATGAAACCATCTAATATAATCGGTAGTTAGATAAAAAAAGTTAACTACCGATTAAGCCTAAATTTTGGTACAGGAAGACAATCGGTAGTTAATGACTAAATCTAACTACCGGTTCTCAGTTGAAAGAAATCCTATGTCCACGATCGATTATTGTCGATGTTTTTGAGGAATGAAGAACACGACCATAATCGATAGACAAATACAAACACGAAATTACTGATTATATCAAATAACCGAAAACCCTAGAAATTCTATTGACAATTTCATTCAATTAAAGCAAACACAAATAATGGTAAACCCTTACCTTATTAGAGCCATTAGATAGTTCTGAAGAGGCTGATTGTCGAAATCAGTTTCCATATCTAGATTATCATCTTCGTGTTCTTCATCTTCTTCACTATGTTCTTCAACGATCTCTCTGTTTCTTATTATCTCGGCAAAACTTGGCCAATTACTATTATCAGATTGACGTCTTGTTTGTTTCTGTCGAGCCATCTTTAGATTGAAATATCGACGATGATTTGGTACCGCGATTAACGACGATACGATGAATTGGTTTTGAAAATTTCACGAGGAATTTTTTTTGTACAATCGGTAGATAGAACGAAGAGAAGAAGAAAAGAAACTATTTCTCACAATCGATCGTTAAAAATGAAATGAGTTTAGGTTTAAGTTTTATACTTTTATTAGTGAAAGGGTATATAAGTATTTTTATCTACCATTAGGCTATCCCATAGCCACATCTATTGGATGAGTATAAATAAATCTTCCCAAAAAAATTTTAAGTCGCCATAAAAAAACGCTAGGTAAATTATCAAAATTTAATCTGCTACTCATAAAGACAAAATCAATACAAATAGCAGTTTCACAAAAGAACTAGGAACAGAAGAGGGGTACAAAACTATAAAAATCTAAATATACAAAACTATCAGGCCACTCTAAATCAGGCAAGAAAAGAAGTCTGGATAAAAAATCTCTTCACGACGACCATGAGCTAGTAATGCACCTCTCTTTGATGGATACTTTTTTCCGTTTGCGAGGGTAACTAGGTAGTGAAATTAATATCTTCACTCTCAGATAAAATTAAATGGTTATATGGGGATTGAGATTATGAATTTGGAAGAAATTATGAAAGAATCATGATGAAGTTGGTTGGTTTGATATTACAGAGAGATTAAATCTCTGAAAACCCTAAAAAAACAGAGTTTCACAAAAAAAACCTAAAAAAATCTGCAAAATCTAAAGTTTAACTCATAGACAGCAACAACCCTTTGCTCAAAACTAAAATCAAACTCTAAATCCTCATTACAAAAAAGAAGATAATTAGCCCTTCATTTAGCCCACCTCTCAATCTTACCATTTTTCTCCACTCTCTCAGAAAATCTCTTTGGAAACCCAATTCTCCTTCGTCTAGGCAGTCTTTAATTTTCAAGAAATTGATATCACTTGTTCAATCATACCATCAGATATTCCCAATCTGAAATAATCGGAAATTTGGATATGCTCAAAAAAACATGCATTATTTTCACTATTATCTGTTAGACATTTTTTAATAATTAATTTATTTAATTAATTAATTATTTAAGAAAAAATAAAAATAAAAAATATAACCATTTAGTGGGAAGTTGCAATTGATCAAGGCAATTTCCCATGACTCTCTCCACTTTAGAAAACCATCCACTACATCCTATCATACCAACTACTCTATGATGACTAGAGTTAGTATACGGGAATGATAGCGAAAATAAGAATTAAGATCACCAAATTCACTCTCATAAGAAAATACACCATCTAAAAGTGAGAAGGAGGGTTTGAAACCAAAGTTCAAATCAAGTGATTATTTAGAGCATACTCAAGGATTAAGCTTTCAAATAGCAATGACTGGAGTTATTTATAATTGATCTTTTTTGCTTCCACTTTTAATTACTGTATGTTCATATTAGGATTAGAATATACATGAAGATAAATATAGATTTTACATTTGGTATCAGAGCATGTAATCACCTTCTGTCTTGTTTGAAAAATTACGGCATGTTCAAATGAGTACTCAAATCCCACATGAACATGCATATATATGAAGTCGTTTTCGGGAGTGAGCAAACAGAAATTTCACCTGTTGATACATGGGTTTCTAACAGTAGAAACCTACATTAGTCTACATTATTTAATTTCTCGTGTCTGACGAAGAAGTTTCTGTACCATGAAAAACTTGCCTGCTCACTAATGGCAGCAAAGTACCGCTCCGGGATTCTTTTAATTTGTTAAGAAGTCTGCGAGAGACCCACCGTCCATGAGTTCAAAGATTATTGATATGTATCGATTATCATAAAATGTTTGGTAATATACAACGACATTAGGACATTGAGAAAACTGGTTAAAAAATAAATATATATACAGTAAAATCCAGTTTTACAATCCATAGCATATTAAGATTGTAGCAATTTTAATGGTGATAGGAAATGATGAGATGTATGAGTATATAATATACATAACATGTTGATCATGAAGTTGATTGCTAACATGTGAATGAAATATCTAAAATTGTGTAAATTCATATCCAGAAATGTTGTGTATTGACATCTTAACATAGTAGGATGCCTGTTGTAAACAGTTAATTGAATACCGGTAGTAGTTATCGATTTCTCGATTAGTGCTTTACGTTGTTGTTGAGTATTGTTTCTAGATGTACTTAATTTGAATATGACAAGTTTCAGTCAACATAAGAACTTCAAAACTAGTTTAGCATAAGAATCAAGTTTTACTTGGTCGAATGCTATAACTTTTGGGTTCTATCGGTGAAAACCATTGCTATGGTTTATAGTATGCAACCTTCTTGATGTTTAAAAAACTGATTATTATGTATATACATATAATGGAATATTACCACAGTGATAAATTTCCATATCTAACTTAGCATCAACTTAAGTTTTGGTTTCATCTTTTAGAACAGAAGTGTATAATGCTTCTGGTATCCTTAACTGATCTGTTTCGTAGTATACTTACCTGTCCTATAGTGTCTGCAAACAAAATTATGTTCACATGAAATGGTACCATGTCCATTGTCATGTGGTGTACTTAGTCATTTAGAGAGTAAGACAAGGTGGTTAATCAACCCCATCACAGATAGCATTCGCAGCATATGGTGCCCCCATATGTATGGTTTGACGACCATCACAACTGATCATATACGTCGGCTATTTGGCATGACACTAAAGCCTAACTAGCAACAATCGCAATTCGATGGATTTTTTATTATTTTTTTTTAATCCCATATGCTATCGATACCTGGAACTGTTGATATAATATTTGGTGGTCCGTCCTGCCAAGGCACTAGTGGATTTAACCGGTTCCGAAATTATGACCATTATAATATTTGTGATGTATGTTTAATCATGTAGTGCTAAAGACATTTGTGATGTCTGTTTTCTCATGGTGTTTATTATTTGTTGACATGTGCAATAGTTATAAATAATTAGTTAAATATATATATTATGACCATTAGGATTGTACATGAACAAAGATTAAAGAAATATGTCAAGTGATTTGATAATTTTAGTAATTAGAGAATATCCACAACATCTCTAGTTATTTAAAATTTTCTTAAGAAATCACATGTAGAAACTAGACATAAATTTGTAATTAATCATACGTAATATGATAAAATATGCCCACGGGAAATTTTATTATATTTGTATGATTAATTGGGGTGAAATATTGAATTATCTTCCTTAATCTACCCACAAGGAATGAATATGGTTTAATAGTTTCATCATGTAGTTATGAATCTAATTTGAGTAGGACTTTATCCCACAGGCAAGTTTTATGTCACTAGATTCATATTTTTTATACATGACTTGCATTGGTAAATCATGATTAAGTTTAAGTCTCAAATTTTTTGTTTATAAGCATGTATATATTTTTCTTTGCAGCAATTTTAACTGGAAACATTTCTGATATCAATTGTGACATTCCTGAATTAAAGGGTGATAACTATAAGGTGTGGAAAGAAAGAGTGCTTTTACAATTGGGGTGGATGGATATCGACTATGCTATTCGGAAAGACGAACCACCTAGCATAACTGAGACTAGTACTCTAGATGCAGTTGATCTTTATGAAAAATGGGATCGATCTAATCGTCTCTCAGTTATGTTCATAAAGACCAAAATTTGTGTTAGTATTCGGGGTTCTTTCGATAAGCATACTAAGGTTAAAGATCTCCTTAAAGCCATTGATGAACAGTTTGTAAGTTCTGACAAAGCTCTTGCTAGCACCTTAATTATGAAGTTTTCATCCATGAGGCACAATGGGTTTAAGTGTGTGCGTGATTATATCATGAGCATGAGGGATATTGCGGCCTAACTTAAGGATTTGGAAGTTACCATGTCTAATTCTTTCCTAGTTCATTTCATTTTGTGCACTCTTCCTCCACAATATGGCCCCTTTAATATATTTATAACACACATAAGGATAAATGGTCAATTAATGAACTTATGACCATGTGTGTTCAAGAGGAGAGGAGATTGAGGATGGAAGAGGGCGAAAAGGTGAACCTTACTATTGCTTCTTCTTCAAAGAAGAAAAGGGATCACATTAAGGAAAAGGGAAAGCTTTCAGCTAACCAAGGCATAAAGAAGGAGTCTCCGTGTTTCTTTTGTAAAAAGAAGGGACACATGAAGAGAGACTGCATTAAGTTTAAGACTTGGCTTGAGAACAAAGGTAATTTTCTAGCGTCTTTTTACGAATCTAATATGGTTAATATTAATCATAATGCATGGTGGATTGACTCTGGTACTACAATCCATGTTTCGAATACCTTGCAGGGTATGACAAACCTAAGGAAACCAATGGAAAGTGAACACTACATTTATTCAGGCAGACAGATGATTTCACATGTGGAAGCTGTTGGGACATTCAGTTTAATTTTAAGTACTTGGTTTTATTTTGCATTTAGAAAAGACATTTTATGCACCAGGTTTCACTAGAAACTTGATTTCAGTTTCAAGACTTGTACCTTTAGGAATTTCCTTTATTTTTTTTCAGATTCTGGTTTTAGTATTTTCAGAAATTCTGAAGTTATTGGTTATGGTATTTTTTCTATCGTCTTTATTTGAAAAATGATATCACTCATAGTTCTATGCATGTTATTATTGGGTTTAAAAGGATGTATTATGAATGAGGACTCCTCAATTTTGTGGAACTGGAGATTGGGACATATCTCCATTGAGAGATTTAAGAGATTGGTAAAGGAGGGGGTACTTGGTACTTTAGACTTCAATGATTTTGATACTTGTGTTGGTTGCATTAAGGGAAAGCAAACTAACAAACACAAATTGGTTCCAAGAGAAGTTCAAACCTATTAGAGATCATACACACAGACATTTGTTGTCCAGACATGAACGCTAATGATCCGAAATACTTTATCACCTTCATAGATGATTATTCACAATATATGTATCTTTACTTGTTTCGTTCCAAAGACGAGGTTTTGGATGCCTTTAAATTGTTTAAGGTTAAAGTAGAGAAACAATGTGGTAAGCACATTAAGATTGTGAGATCAGATAGAGGTGGAGAGTACTATGGTAGATTTCTTCATAGCACTAAAATTGTGGAATTAAGAAATGCTAAATTTCTTGAGAATGACTTGATTAGTGGGAGTGATCAATTTCAGGATATTGTTGCTGAAAAAGATAATGATCAACTTCCACCTATTGTTTCAAGTGACAAGTTGATTGTCAACTATTTCTAATGACTATTTAGTGTATCTACGAGATTCGGATTGTAATATTGGTGCCGATAATGATCCTATGTCATTTTCACAAGCCATAAATTCTACAGATTCAGACTTGTGTTGAATCAATGTATATCCCTTAAGTGTAGCACCCATTGTAAAAGGTGATTGGTTCAGTTTGGACCAATGCTCCAGGAATGACATTGAAAGGGAACAAATGAAAAATGTTCCATATGCTTCAGCTGTTGGTAGCATTATGTATGCTCATGTCTATACAAGACCGACATTTCATATGTCGTTGGATTATTAGGAAGACATCAGAGTAACCCAGGAATCGATCACTGGAAGGTTGCGAAGAAAGTGTTGAGATACCTTAAGGGTACTAAGGATTACATGCTTATATATAGACGAACAAACAGTCTTGAAGTGGTAGGCTAAGTTCGTTTCTTGTTTTGAGACTACCTCACATGGTGTATGGCTGAAAGGCTTCACATCTGGGCTAAGAGTTGTTGACTCTATTAGCCGACCAATAAGAATGTATTATGACAATTCAGCTGTTGTCTTCATGGATAAGAATAATAAGAGTGGAATTCGAAGTAAACACATCGACATAAAGTATCATCCATGAAAGAACGTGTACAGGAAAAGAAAGTGATCATTGAACACATTAGCTTTGAATTGATAATAGCTGATCCCTTGACTAAAGGCATGCATGTTAAAGGATTCAAGGATCATGTAGTAAGGATGGGACTTGGTCCCATTATGTAGTACATTCTTTATGTTTTTCTGAAGCTTTCATTTAGTTGGATTATTTCTCATTTGGAATTATGTACGTACTTACTTTAGTTATCTTGTTGAGAAATATCATTATAGTTTGACCTAGAGTAAACATATGGTTTACTCATTAAGTTAAGTATGAGTGGTGAAAGACTAAATATGTTGTGATACATGGAAGATTACTTCTTGCTTTTATAGAGGATTAGTCGTCATGATCCGTATATAGAGTCTTTCGTGAAATGGATCAAGTGGGAGAATGTTAGACATTTTTCAATAATTTATTTATTTAATTAATTAATTAGTTAAGGAAAAATAAAAATAAAAAATGTGATCCATTTAGTGGGAAGTTACAATTGATCAAGGCAACTTCCCATGACTCTCTCCACTTTAGAAAACCACCCACTACATCCTATCATGCCAACTACTCTATGATGGCTAGAGTTAGTATATGGGAAATGACAGCGAAAATAAGAATTAAGGTCACCAAATTCACTCTCGTAAGAAAATACACCATCTAAAAGTGAGAAGGAGGGTTTCGAACCAAAGTTCAAATCAAGTGATTATTTAGAGCATACTCAAGGATTAGGCTTTCAAATAGCAATGGCTGGAAGTATTTATAATCGGTCTCTTTTGCTTCCACTTTTAATTACTGTATGTTCATATTAGGATTAGAATATATATGAAGATAAGTATAGGTTTTACATTATCAAGTTAGATCTTATAATCATCCAGTGGATCACACCATTGCTAAGCTCATCAATCCGATCTAAAATCGTTATCATAATTTTTTTAGTAATGATCAAGATTCTGGAATTTCGGTTTTTTTCAATACATTGAGTGATTTTATGTACTTAGGTTAAAAAAGTTCATATCTTGATCGGGGATATCGAATTTGCTTTAGGGTTCTTCAGATTTCACCATGAAATTTTTTGCTTTATTTTATCTCTCCTAAAATTGATGGGTAAGTTGTAACCACTTTAATTTTAGTTTCCATGCCATCTTGCTCTTTCAAACTCAGATCGCGAGCAAGAGGCGGGTAAAAAGAGCGATGCGCCTAGTACGGTTGTTCTGTTTAGTACTACTACCAACTGAATCTGTCACGTGATGGCAAAAATTGCATTTGATAAGGCACACTAGCAACGACCTGCCTATGAACTTTCTTCCATATGTGGAAATATATGAATTTCAAATGTGTCAGTTATTAAGTTTTGAGACTAAGCCTAATTACTTTAGGGAGTTAGAATCGACACGTTTTCTTAAAAATGACCACCATTTTCATAGTGGTCAACTGTGTGAGTTAAATCTGATTAACTTTGAGGATCCATAATTATTCAGGTTATTATTATGTGCTTCTAAGTTCTTGGTTGACTTTTTCCAGACTCTACAACCTGATCATGTTGATCCTACTTATGAGGAAATCCAGCCCATGAAAATATTTTATTTAGACCCTTTTATAGAGCCTGAACCTGAACCACAATTAGATGTAGTTGTCTTAAACAGAAAACTAGATAAGGGTGTGCTCGGTTTGTTCATTTTCTTGGCCTGCTGCAGTTTCCTTCTATTTTGGATAGCATTATTTTATTCAGATGACCCATAGTTGTTCCGACTATTTCTATATGATTTTATGAGGTGACTAATTCTTTCTTAGTCTGGTTGAAGATTTTAAATTTAGCACTTCTTGGGAGGTAACCCATGCTCATGCGACATGATAATATCTTTCCTTCGATTGGTAACAGTTTCTCATTGTTCAGGCTTTTAATCATTTATTTTTAGAACATTAAGGACAATGTTAGATTTAAGTTTGGGGGTAAGGGAGAAACTTTTGATGCAATAATGAAACTATGAAATTTAGAAACTTGTGAACAATTCAGGATGACACTAACCATTCTAGGTAGATGGAGACAAGCCTCTTGGTTGTAGGAGTTGAGGGACCCAACTAAATGGTCTATTCATAAAAGGATGCCTAGCTCAGGCGTTAGAAATAACATGATAGTCTTCACCATATCTCGGAGTCTATCTCGACCATATCACCTTCTGTATTTATTTTTACAATTTTTTGTGTTTCTCTAAGTGATTTGGTGGGGCACCTATATCGAATTGTTATCGCCGCCAGGATGGAGTAGATTGTTGAGATTATTTAGACTATTATTCGGACCAAAAAAATAAAAAAAAATCGAGTATTGACACTTTGATAGCAATATGTGTGTGTTCTCCCTGTCTCCGTCGCCTAAGCAAGCGTGGAACGCAGGATCCATGAAAACTATCATGTAAGATGTTGATAAGGAGCATGCGTTTGGATTCTTTGATCCAATCATGTTGTCAGTACATTTAAGAAAATAATAAAAAATTGTTTTATTTTCAATAAATCGATCGATGGGACCCTTGTATATATCAACTGAGTCGATATTAGTATAAGGATTAAAGACCAGTGGGTGCGTGTCTAAATCCATTAGGATTCATCCTGGCACTGACCTTCAGACAGATATGGGAAACACCATTCACCTTAATCAACATGCGCAAACTTCATTTTGTCAATATCCATCTTCTAAATCTTTTCATGTGATTGTATTTTGATAGATTCTGAGTAACGTGGGTGAACGACTATCTAAGTAGATCTTTGTTTTCTTATATATGAATTTTAGTATGCTGAGCGCAAACTCGTGTACATCAATTGGACTCATATAGGGTAATGATTCCCATAGCCGAAGAATTTAGTATGCCAACTAAATAGATTGTTTAGTATTTACCCTCAATCATTCACAGGTAACTAGGGTTTGGAGTAGAAGGTTTTATGGGTATACCTCTTGTAAACCCTCACGAGACTAAAAGTCGCCCGATAGGGACACCTATGGGTTTAAAGGCTCGTTGCACATGCTAAGTGCAATCACGGTGCCTGCGAAAGTGAGTTAGATTGTTATTTTATTTTAGATTAGATTTGCTCGAGGACTAGAAAATAATAAGTTTGGGGGTATTTGATAGACACATTTTTATGTCTAAATTGTTCTCAATTCTCTGTATTACCAGTGCTCAATTGTGTACTTATTGGGTTATTTTATGTGTTTGTAGGTATTTTTGAGAAATAAACATTTGTGAAAAAATTGGCTCAACAAGTGATAAAGGCACCCATAAATTACTAAAGGAACCCAAGTTGGTTGATAAAGGCACCCCATTTCAGGATAGGGGCACCTCTTCTTTTTTAAAATGAAAATGGTGGAAAAATATTTTCTCTGCGTGAAGCTTCTCCTGATATGTTTGGGATCCGGATTTTATGGGATTTAAGGAGGTTTAGATATACCAAACTCATAACACATTGCTTACATGATTAATATGCGTCGAAAACAAGAGTTTCAAGCCATGAAAATAGTCGAAAATAGGTTATTACCGTGAATAGAGAGAAAAGATTTTTACTTTGATTTGGGGAATTAAAACGTGTTTTTAGAGTTTGGGTTGGTTTAGAATTGATGGATAAATATCTATTTCGAGTTTGGAGGGTCTAAGAACTATAAATAGAGAGACAGGGATTGACAGAAGAGAGGGGGAGCTCGGCCAGAAGGAAAAAGGGTTGTTTAAGTCAATTAAAGGGATCCAGAGGATTGAGAAAGATTAGATCAAGCTCAGGAGGCCAACAAAAAGAAAAAAAATCATCACAGGAAAAAGTGTTCTGCTGCTGCTGAAGAACACAAAGAACAGAGAAAAGGCAACGGTTTCGTCAACCATTTTGCAACGTTTATCTTGAGATTTGCAACGTTTATCTTCAGCTGCAACGGTTTCTTCAACCCATCTGCAACAGATATCTTAGCATCTACAACGTTTATCTTCAGTTGAAAACACTTGTCTTCTGTAACAGTGAGAACAGTGGTTTGCAAAGCCATTACACCGTTGCAAACCATATGTGTTATTATTTTTTCTTCTTTTTACACACTTTTGAACCATGAGTAATTGTTTTAAGAGTTTGTACATCATGAAGAGCTAAACCCAACCACTGGGACAATGGAGGAAGCCATATTTCATGAATGAATGGTAACTACTTTTGATTCTTAAGGACTTTTGCATTGATTTATGATTTTTCTTAATTAGTTGTGATTTTGTTTGATGGTGTATGCTGGGACTAAGAGCTTTTGATGCGTCATGCTTGTGATTTACAGTTAATGTTTTAGAAATCTACTTTTGGCAAAGAAACAGAGTCAATAAAAGAGTTATAATTGTTAAAGAATCATTGTAGAAATCATTCAGAAGTGATTTTGGGGAATCCTGAGTTCCAGTTCTTCCCAATATTGTCAAAATCTTTTACTTATTTTCTAGTTTAAATCAAAATTAGGTCTAAAACGAATCTTCACAAGTCTCAGCGAACGAACTATTTTTACCACTTTTCTGAAACGATCAAGTTTTTGGTGCCGTTGCCGGGGACTTGTTTTTAAATTTGTTTTTTTTTATTTGTTCTATTTACGTGTTTGGGTATTTTTCTTTGTATTATAGGTTTTGGATCAAAAAGAGATTGAAGCCAAATATTATATTTAATGATTAAAGACTTGGAGTCAAAGATAAATCTAAAAGAACGGAAAAGAAAACAATTTTTTTTATTCTTTTTAGTTAATTTTAATTTTATTTATTTTTTGGGCTTTTATTTATATTTGTTTTTAGAAAATTGTATTAGGAAATCTTTTATTATTTTTTTAATTTTTCTTTTATTTTTGGACTTTTTCTTTGGACTTTGGACTTTATTTTTTTTTAGGACTTTTGGACATTATTATTTTTCAAGCCCTACGAAAGGGTATTATTGAATATAAACTGCAACAGGGAAGGACGACAATTACGATATTGTCTCAGCTCCTCGGGTACGTACACTGACATAGGAGTTAGTGGCCTGAGTCGACTTCAACGGTTCATCGCCCGTCTAGAACGGGAGGTAAAACTCTAACCACCCACGAATCCCCTGTCAGTGGATTTTCTGGACACCTTTGTAATGCATATATGCTGAGGACCTAAATACGGATTTACTTTTCTAGTAAAGGGAAAGAACTTGCCATACAAGATAAGGACTCGGATTTCATCACCGTTTTCTTCTTGCCCGTTTTGACGTTATTTTTATTTTTAGTGACTTTTAGTCTTTTTTGTTGCAAATATTTATATAATGACAACTACTGATCGTCACAAGAATGAACATCTGCAACAAACTAAATTTTGACGCTTTAGTCATTTTGAATGACACTATAATCTTAATGTAGTTCATGATTCCAGTTATTACTCAATTGTCATCACAAAGAAATCCCTTATGGTGATAACAAAATATATAGTTGTAAAATAATAGGTTTTTGGTAACAGTATATTTTAAACAAACATTAATTAGGACAAAGACATGATTATTATTTTTTAAACTGATGTACGAATGATTTGACCGACTTTTCAACAATAGTGATTGCATTTTCGTCTAACAAATGCTTTTAGTTTATTACAATTGAAGTAGCAGAATTTGATTATAATCATTCAATAATTTGATGCAATTACTTCAGTCCTAACTTACTGATTTTTCAATTTCTTCAATTTGATTCGATTTCTTAAAAATTGCTCGAATTCTTTCAAATTCGAACAAATTTTTATCGGTAAATCTCAAATTAAAATAAATTGTTACACTTGAAGTATCAAATTTTCATAATAAGTATTCAATTTGATGCAATCGCCTCAATTCTAAAAGGATACGTTTTCCAATTTCAATAATTTTATTTGAATTTGTTCAAATTTGATACAATTTTTCTTAAACTCTTTAAAATTTACTTTAATTCATATGGATGAAAACCGAATTAAATCGATTATCAGTTGCAATCGCCTCACTTTCAAAGTGATCGGAGTTCCAATATTTTCAATTTACTTGAATTCTTTCAAATTTGATTCGGATTTACTGATATTCACCAAAAATTTACTATAATTGCACAGTCATCTTTTTAGGTATGACATATACCATCGAAAATTCATCATATACACACACTTAAAATCATGGGCATGCAAACACATCATAGTCTTATCATTGAATAGCATTGGAGGAGTTAATCAGGTCGACTGAAAAGAGGCCCGTTTATATTATATCTATGTGGGGATAAAAATTATGCTGCTTTCTCTCTCCTATAAATTTCATTTTTTTTAATTGAATCAAATTCGATCATCAAGCATTTTCATACTAGTTTTGATTCATTCAATTAAAATATCAAATTTTGCATGTAATTATTTAATTTGATGCAACGCCTCAATTCAAAAGGATTGAATCTTCCATATCTTCCATTTTACTCGAATTTGTTCAAATTTGATGTAATACTTTTTAATAATCTTACAATTTCACCATAATTTGCTAAAACTTTACTAATATTCCACTCTAACTCGTCTAATTTGGGTACTTCATTGACCCAGCCACGTGAAGCATTCATATAGTAATCATTAAATTTGATGCAATCGCCTAATTAAATTTTTTTTTTCTAGTTTCTTCAATTTTACTCAATTTGTTCAATTCTAACATAATTGCACCGAATTCAAACAAATTTTTATCAAAAAAATTTAAATTTCTTTCAATTTATTACAAGTGAAAAATCAAATTTTGAATATAATTATTCGACTTGATGCAATCGCCTCAATTCGTAAATTTTGATCAAAAATTCCAAATTTCTTTTAATTTATTACAATTGAAGAATCAAATCTTGACTATAATTATTCGACTTGATGCAACCGCCTCAATTCAAAATGATTGAATATCTAATACTTTTAATTTTGCTCAGATTCTTTCAAATATGATGTAATATTTTTTTGGTAATCATAAATTTTACCATAATTTTCTTATATACTACTAAATTCAACTCCAATTTGTACAGTTTGGTTTTTCGTCGTCCCACCCACCTTAAAAACGGTATTCTAAGGATAATTTGTAAAGTTAATGCTAATTGTGTTTTTCAGTTTTATGATATAATTGATCATAATGTAATCAAAATACATTGTCTTTTTCTTAAAAAAAAAAACAAAACAAAAAACAAAACAAAACTCAATGGTTTTACAAAAAAAACAAAATATATTTGTGATGCCATCTCTATTGATCCGTATGACAACAAAACCTTAAACTTACACCGTCAAGATATTTCATAATCCGTATGATTTACCCTATCCCAAGATCTAACCGTCCAATATTTTCTCAAATCCTTGGTATTTTTTCTCTCAGGGCATCCACAATGGGGCGACTATACCCATCGATGAAAGATCAAAAAATTTGATCTTTGATCCGGGGTAAAAACAACGGGGGATGATCAAGCGAGGCAGTAAACTGGCGTTTGGGGGTAAGCGAATTACTGTCCTATCGCTTGGAAAACCGGACGAGCCATTAACACAGCGCCTGGTACAAGCGAGATTTTGATCTCCCGTCCGCAAACCTAACCTACAGGCTCGATCCTAGAAGGTCGTCCATTCTCCCAGCGACATCTGAATATTTCGCTTGTTCAGGCGGTGTGCCTTAATCCCGTCTAGAAAATGTGTGAAATAGTCGTGTGAAAAAAAATCCGGGCGAGATAGTATACTGACGCCTGTTGCACGTGCGAGGCACATGTGTGGGGGAAGAGACGGGCGGGATGGTGTGGTGCCGTCCAGTTTGGTCAGACGACATTCCAAGCCGACGCCTGTGTGCTCGAGTAGATTATAACCCTAAAAATCTCTGTTTCTATTCTTCATCTTCTTCTCGCCTCCTGTTCCCTTCTTCTCGCCTCCTACCACTCCCAGCCGAAACACTCCAACAACCCCATTTTGGAAACAACTTGCGGGACTTTGACGATAACCCAATACCCAGTTTCCATTTTAATATTTTGGTCAAAAAAATTTCAAGTGAAATCAAGGTATATCTTCTACCCTAAAAAAATTTAAATTCAATTATTTTAATTTCGTTAATTTCGTATATAATTTAGATGATTAGTTTGTTAAATTGGTTGTACATGTTGTTTAATTAGTTTATTATAAACCCATTATTGAAATATGAATTTGTGATATAATTATAAAATTGGGAATTTATTTAGGGTTTATGTACATGTTATGAATTAGGTTTTATAATTTGTTGTTATTTGTATAATTGAACATACAATACAAAATTGTTGTAGTTTAATTTCGTGTTGAGGAACGGACGTTTAGTATTTCGTTTCACCTGGCGGAATGCCAACTCTACGTCCGTATTTTTAAACGAGCTTTTGCACAATCGCTCGTTAACAGGCGATAACTTAAAATAACGCGCGACTATAATTTATAGTCGTCGATCAGAGACTAGATTTAATCTGGAACAGTGATTTTCCTCGACTAAATATCAAATATGATCGACGACTGTAACTCACTTTCGACGACTATCAATTAAATTTAATCTTTGATCGTCGGTTTACTCGACGATTATAAATGCTCTCAACCTGATTTTTCCCTTGGTCTCTCTTGAGAAAACCTAGACAGAGAGAAAACCTAGCCACAAAAACTCTTAAAAAATTACCCATAGCAAAATCCCCAAATTAATTCAGTTCACAAACAAATATGATTCTTTTATTATGATGAGAATTCCATCCACATCGAAACTCGTTTACCCTTTATCTATGTATCTAATCTAACTTTCAATCTTTTATTTAAGGGCTAATGTTGTGGTTTTCTTGGGGTTTTGTAGAAAATTGAGTTCTTCTAATTTGATACTTTGATGACAAGATTTATCGAGGATCTATTTCTCTCGATTTCCCCCCAAATATCCTTGTCTCGATCAATGAGGTAGATAAGTTTATTTTTCTCTATCTCGATGTTTTTTTAATTTCTGTTTTGGGTTTTGATTATTGAACTAATGGTAGTGTAGATTGGGTAGGGTTTTTGTGAGACCACTGAGATAATCAGTTTTAAATGAGTGTTATTTGTAGGAATCAGTTGGAGTTTTCTAGGTTTTTTTTTAATGAAACTTTATAGGATTTGGGGGCTTTTGAGGTGCTGATTAATAGTACATTTTTGCTTTAACTCTAGATTTCATGTTGGTGAACCTGGTTCAGGTTCCAGGGAAACTTGGAGTTGAGGTATATGCTGATGCCATCCTTTTAGTGCACTACACTGTAACAGGGAACTATGGCCTTGAATCTTGATACTTAGATGTCATCGTTAATTACTCCGATCGTAAGGAAGAAATGCTTCTTCAAGCACTATGATGGTGATGAATTTTGTCAAGGTAATTTTTGTGTGAAAATTGGTATTTAAACTTAATTGCTAGATCATAAAGGTGTTGAACTTAGCAATGTGGCATTCAACAGTTGTCCCAATCCCTTTTAAGCCTACTGTAATTCCGTGGATCTTCTGTTGGAGTTTATTTGCCACGACTTTAACCCAGTATTGTATATTGTTATATTCTTTGGTGTTCTACGACATGTACTCGAGTTTGAGAGTAAACTAAAAATATGGTGAAGCATTGAAGAAATACAACAATAATTTCTCCAATTTATGACTTGACACATAATACATAAATGGACATATGATTCCATGCGCCATGAATTACTAAGTATGCTTCAAAACTAAGGAAGTGTTTTAGGATGAAAATAAATGTACTACAAAAGAGTACTTTCAAATAGGTTTGAGAGATCAAGTTCGAACAGGACGAGCCTAAACAAAGAAATGGTCGTTCACGTCCTGCTTCGAAGATTGGGTAAGCCTTAGAGGAAGGAAGCAAATAAGGTTGAAAAATATCAGTGTGATGAGTAGTGTGTGAATAAAGGAATATTTCTGAGATGAATTACTAATTTTGTATATCTTAGTTTCTTTTGTCTTATCCTCGTTTCGAATATATGAAACCATCTATTTATATTTGTAGGAGACATAATGATTTCTCATAATTAGTGGAAGTTATAAAAGAATTAGAAGAGTAACGATTGTGGAGATTGTAGTAGAGTCATGTCCAAAAAATAAGGAGGATTTGAATGACCACTACTCCTCGTACTCTCAACTTGCCTGTAACCACCCCTTTACTTGTTACCTTCTTGTTCGTTGATGTGTTGCCACAACGTATGATTTCCGTAGATCGCCAAACCAATACCTAATTTATTATTCAAAGAATCATGTATGAGAAATCCAACTATTCCCTAACCAACAATACAATTAACTAGTCATAATTATTGGATTTTACACAGTTAAAGAAGAAAAGAAATTGCAAACCCTAAACGTTGAGAAATCTTTCACGCAAACCTACAAAAAGAAGTAGAAGAGGTGAGAAGAGAACTAGGTGAAAACCTAGATGTCTCTCCCTCTTGTTGAAGTTGCTCTTATATAGCTTTTTATCTTGTAGAAATCCTTCTTAAAATAGAAATCTAACCCTAGGTTTCATAACTCTTTAATTACCCAAGAAGGTCACGCCCAACAAATCCCAAGCCAATAATCAGATTCAGACAGGCACGTAGTCTGAAATAAGCCCAACACAAGCTCATTAGGCCTGTCAGTCTTGAGAAACTGACATGTTATTTCAAATCTATCTTGGCAGTTCGTTGAGGACTTACATCGAGCAGATGTTTTGCGTGACTGGTGGTTGATTCCGGCAGAGTCTTGCTTGTTTATTTCAATCTTTCACATTCTCTTTCCCTGCAAGTTTGAGTTCAAACACAACCCTTTCATTCATAATTAACCCATTCAACATTCTATCAGAGTCAGTTTGTTGTCAAACCATCTTCTGTTTTGCCGCTTCTTCCCATTCTTGCTGTAATTCAGCTCCACCAACCTGAAATCAATTCTGCTTCTTTCCAAAACATAACCATCTCTTCTCCTTACTGTCTTGTATTTGAAATCATATCTCTACCCATTGACAGCTAGCAGCTCCATCTAATAATCTTCTCAGCCACAAACATACCCATAAAGATTCAAACTTCAGTTCTTGATCGGAAATAACTCAGCATAAACTGAGTTCACTGCCTTCACTTCTTCTATGTCATGTTCTACTCTAACCCTTTTTCCTTGAAATGCACCACCAACTTCATCTCTTCAATCTGTTTCACGGCTACAACCAATTTCTTTCAACCGCAACGCTCCCTTATGAACAAACCTGCTTATCATTATTCTACTAGTTAATGTAAGAAAATAAGGAATATATTTTTGACGAGTTTGACACCTCTATCCGTTTACAAGAGATTTACCCGCAAAACCTACTCCAACTTCCAAATATTCCAAAGCACATGCATCCAAAGAGCTAAGAGGACATAAAGTTTCTGCACACTATTAATAAGAAGTTAGATGTATCAAAGAACATTATTCTCATGCCTAACTCTTGATTTAGGAGAAAATCACCATATGAAAGAATTCAGGTTCGAGAGCGATCGGATGTTTCTGTCTTACCAATAGGTTTTTATGAAATTGCACTCAAAGGATGCACTTTATGGTTCTCGTGTGTGCAGGCAGGAAAAGATGATAGAAATCCTACACACGTTGAATGGTGGGAAGGAAAATCCTTCCGAATTATATTTGAGTATCCCATAAAAACATGGGAAGAAACGAACCTTTTTCTGATGAACTCTACGAAAGGAAATAAACCAATATGCAAGGATGAGAATGCCCAATCACCTTCTCATTAATCTACAATCAGCACCACTCTCACAACGTCCCATAGATACGTCTTCGTCTTCGGCTTCGGCTTCAACTGTAGATGATGAACTTTTGAACTTCATAGAACTTCGACAATCTCCAACTCTTTTCTTCTTAAATTATTGTTGCTTAAAACTTCTTAGATTTCTTCTTCCCACGACCTTCACGAATAAACACTAAAGCAAATAAAAACAAATATTTTTTCTCTTTTCTTTTTTCTGACTTTTTTTTTTTTTTTTTCCTTTTTTCTGATTTCTTTTTCGATTTTTTTTAGACAAGAAATACAAAATAAAAGATTAAGAATGAAACTAATATGGTCTTGGAGAAAGGACTTTACCACTTGATTTTTCACAACTTGTATTGTCTCGATATCATAAACTTCACAAAGATTCACTTCTTTTGATTTATTCGCTCTTGTACATAAGTCTTCAACTTGTATATAGATTTTTGCTCCTTGTATTGTTGCTTCACTTGAATCAGAAATTTGCTCTTTCTTGTACGGTTGCTTGTAAACCTTGAACGTCTTCAACTTTCTATAAATTTATAATGTTCCGCTTATTGATGATAACGGTTTTTCTATGGACTTGTTGTTGTCGAGAGAGAGAACGGTGTCAACTGCAAATTTCATATCAATTGATAGGTGTCTAAAACACCTTAATTATCATCAATTGATTATGTTTTTTTTTGCTATTTTTCTTGTAAATTTTGAATTTTATGTTTGTTTTGAGTTTTGTAGGTACTTTGGAGTCATGAGAAGTAAAAGAAAAGAAATATGAACTCAAGGCATTGTCCGGAGTCATTGCGTGTTAATAGACACAAAAAAGCTCACAAGTCTCTAATGCATCAAAACTGCAAATTACTAGGGCGCGTCCAGATTTACAAAAGAATTCAGAGAATTACCAAGGAGAGGCCTACTGTTTTACTAAGATGTGCTAAAGGGAGTCAAACAGCTTGGGGTAGCTAAGGCTAAAGGCAGACAGTCTTTTGATCAGGGCCATTCTCCTCTTTTAAACCTAGTAATTAGGTCACGATACCATTATTCCCTCTTCTCTTCAGGTTGCTGCACTATTCCCCTCTCTTCCCTACTACTAGCCGTGTTTCTGGTGCTCCTCTCGCAAGGTTAGGACAAGTTCAGATAGGATAAGAACATGGAGTTTGCTGTGGCTGGACTATCTCCTTGGACATTCATCAAAGGATCCGCGATATTCTCCTTATACCTCACAAATTCAACAAAAATAACGCCAGTTGAAATTAGTTGTTTTAGGGAATTGTGTCTTTTACGAATGTGTATAGACTTCCCATTATAGTTGCTGTTTTTAGCATTAGCTAGTGCAGCTTGACTATCACAATGTATAGATATAGCTGGCACAGGCCTATGCCAAAGAAGAATGTCTTCTAAAAAATATCGTAGTCAAGCGGATTCCTCTCCTGCTTTATCTAACGCAATAAACTCTGATTTCATAGTGGATCGAGCTATACATGTCTGTTTGGAACTTTTCCAAGAAAACATATCCACTCATAGACTTAGACTCCTCTGAGTCTGATATCCAGTTTGCGTCACAAAATCCTTCAAAGACCGCAGGGTATCTCTCATAACTTAAACAAAAGTTTAAAGTGTAGTTTAAGTACCTTAACACTCTAATAAGTGCATCCCAATGCTCTTGTACCGGATTATATGTATACCTACTTAACCTACTCACAGCATAAGCAATGTCTGGTCTCGTACAGTCCATGAAATACATCATACTTCCTATGACACGTGAATATTCAAGTTGCGAAACTCCATTACCCTTATTCTTTTTGAGTCTACAATAAGGATCATAAGGAGTACAAGCAGGTTTACAATCAAACTGGTTGTATCTTTTAAGCACAGATTCAACATAATGAGATTGACGAAGACTATATCCATTAGAATGTCTTCTAATCTTCATCCCTAAGATCACATCTTCGGGGCCTAAGTCTTTCATGTCAAAGTTCTCATTTAGCATGCTCTTTGTGGAATTAATTACATCCATGTTTGTACCAAGTATAAGCATATCATCAACATACAAGCATACAATTACACATGCATCATTCACAAGTTTAGTATAAACACACTTGTCAGATTCATTAATTTTAAAACCACTAGAAATCATTACATGATCAAATTTTTCATGCCACTGTTTGGGTGCTTGTTTCAAACCATACAAAGATTTTTTCAGTTTACAAACTTTGTTTTCACAACCTTTCACTACAAAGCCCTCAGGTTGGTCCATATAAATTTCTTCATCTAATTCACCATTTAGAAAAGATGTTTTTACATCCATTTGATGTATCTCTAAGTTATGAATGGAAGCAATAGCAATTAGCATCCCAATGGAAGTAATTCTCGTAACATGTGAATAAGTTTCAAAGAAATCTACACCTTCTATCTGTTTATAGCCTTTAGATACTAATCTAGCTTTATATTTTCCACAGTTCCATCTACTTTACATTTCCTTTTGAAGATCCATTTACAACCTACGGGTTTGCACCCTAGAGGTAAATCTACAATCTCCCAAGTATCATTTTATATAATGGAATCCATTTCACTAATGGTAGCTTCTTTCCACCATGGAGCTTCAGAAGAAGTCATGGATTCTCTATAAGTCTGTGGATCAGTCTCAGCTAAGCATGTTATGAAGTCTAACGCAAAAGATTTTCATTTCTAAGTCTTTTACCTCTTCTAGGCTCAAATTCATCTTCCTCTACAGGTACTGTCTGACTAGTAGAAGGGATATCTAGAGGATCAACACATATCATGCGAGATTCAGATTTCAAAGGAAAAATATTTTCAAAAAATACAGCATCCCTAGATTCCATAATTGTATTCACACCAATTTCAGATATTTCAGAACTCACAACCATAAATCTATATACAGTAGTATGTTCAGGATACCCTATGAAGACATAGTCAACAGTTTTGGGTCCTATCTTGGTTCTCTTAGGTGGAGTAATGGAAACCTTAGCCAAGCACCCTCACACTTTAAAGTATGCATAAGAAGGTTGTCTACCTTTCCATAACTCATATGGAGTTTTGTCTGATCCTTTAAAAGGTACTCTATTCAAGACATAGCAAGCTGAGAGGACGGCCTCCCCCCACAAGTTTGCAGGTAGTCCTGAACTAATTAACATGGCATTCACCATCTCCTTAAGGGTTCGGTTTTTCCGTTTAGCCACACCATTAGATTGTGGTGAATAAGGAGGGGTTACTTCATGTATAATGCCATGTTTTATGCAAAAATCTCCGATAGAAATTACATACTCACCACCACGGTCAGACCTCACAGTTTTGATGGTAGCACTCATTTGGTATTCAACTTCTAGTTTATATATCTTAAAGGCTTCTAAGGCATCATCCTTACCTTTAAGTAAATAAATGTGACAATATCTTGTACAATCATCTATAAATGTGACAAACCATTTTTTACCACCTCTAGTTTGGACTGATATCATGTCAACTAGGTGTGGATGAATTAATTCTAAGGGTTTAGAATTTCTCTGAATATTTTTCTTATATGATTTTTTAGCATATTTTGATTCAACACATATTTCACATTTATGTTCATTATGCAAACTGAATTTGGGTATGCAGCCTATGCTAGCCAGTTTGTTCATTGACTTATAGTTTACATGACCAAGTCTACCATGCAAAAATTTCAATGACACACAAACATAAAAAGAATCAATTTTATTCATTTCAATAGAGGTTATATTCAGTTTGTAGAGACCCTCAGTCTTATAACCCTTTCCTACATAGTCCTTACCCTTAGTGACAATAACTTTCCCAGATTCAAATACAAGTTTAAATCCCTTATCATCTAACACACCACAAGATACAAGATTTTTACAGATGTCCGGAACATGAAGAACTTCATTCAATGTGAGAGTTTTGCCAGAAGTGAGCTTCAGCCCAACTTTTCCTTTTCCCGCAACCTGTGCTGCGGACGAGTTACCCATGTAGAGTTTTTCTCCTTCCCCTACCTTTTGATAGGAGGTAAACATATCTTTGTTTCCGCAGACATGCTTGGTAGCACCAGAGTCTACCCACCAGTCTCTCACATTGGTTACTAGATTGACTTCAGACACCGTGTCAGAAAACTCATTCTTGTTGTTTTCAACCAAATTAGCATTGGGTTTCTTATTATTAAAGTCCTTACGTTTCCTACAACGCATTGCCATATGGCCAGGAATTCTGCAAACATAACACGCACCTTTAATTTTACCAATGCCAGATTTGGGTTTCGGAAAAATACCTTTCTTGTGCGGTCCAGGCTTGCAGAAGACTTGTGCTCTATTACATGAGCCTTGTTGGACATGTCCCTTGCGGAAAATATATTTTTATCTTTTGAACACAGCAATTCTTCCACTTGAATCTTCTTACCCAATTCAACCATACTGACTCCACCAGTTTCATGTCTCAATCTTCGTTTGTATTCAGACCAAGAAGATGGTAATTTCTCAATCACCGCAGACACTTGAAACGTTTCATCAATCACCATACCTTCAGCAACAATTTCATTGATAATTTGCTGAAGTTCAAGAAGTTGGTCAACCACAGATTTGTCATTTGTCATTTTGTATTCCAGGAACCGGGCAACTAAAAACTTCTTACTACCAGCAGTTTTCGCTTCATATTTTACTTCTAATGCAGCCCATAAGTCAAACGCAGCAAAGTTTTCTATTGAATTATAGAACTCATGAAGAGCATCTTCTAAGCAGTTCAGAATATGGTTTTTGGCCATATAGTTCTGTCTACTCCAACTTTCTAACTCTCTTTAATTTCTCGCATCATTTAAACTCTCATCAAAGGATTTCAGAAATAATTCATCAAGCATGTGAAAACTCAGAAAAAATAACATCTTGGATTGCCATTTTTTGAAATCTTTGCCATTCAACTTTTATGGTCTGTCTACATCACTTTTAGCCATTGGAACAGAATGAATAATATTGTGTTAAGATTGTTGGTTCTGCAACAATGGAAATAACACTAAACAGAAAAATTGTTGACGCTAGAGAAAATTCTGAATTGATAAACACTCTGATGTTGATGCACACACACAAGAACAGAGCCACCTGCTCAGCAAATTGTCCTTAACACAATAGTTCTCAGAGAAGATGTGTCCAGGATAGAACTGCCCGTTATGACTAGTATAAACACAATACTAATCACCCTCTAGAACTTAACAACAATTGATAGTGGAAGGGAAATAAACACACAGTTGCGCAAAACAAAGCAAGAAGAGGGGAAAAGAACTGGGGATAGTAGCCTGTTCTGGAGTACTTTGAAATGAAAAAATCTGTTTTCTTTTATAGCCAAAAGATGGAGTGAAATCAGTACGTTAATAAATGAGAATAAATTTTATAATTAATCAAAACATTAAGTTCGATAATCAAATTTGAAACGGTAATAAAACGGTCAAATATTTATTTTCATTATGGCAAGATTTATTCTCGCCGGGTCAACTGCCCCCCATATTAAAACAGAATTTAATGAAATATATCTTGTTAAAAAGGTAAGTCTTGGTTGGCCCGCAGCTTCAGCTGCGCCCGCACCCGCAAGCATACTCATTCCCGCAGCAGTAGCTACGGTTACTCCCGTACTCACAACCACAGGCGCAGCCGCAAGTCCGCAAGTAGGCAAGCTCGCAAGCCGCAACCGCAACCGTGCGTGCTTCGGTGCGAAGCACCGCACATGTGTGAAAAGTATGTGTGCACCAACTATCTCATTGCCTTAGTATTCCCCCAACCAAAAAAGCTTTTAAACCCCAAGAGCCATCCCTTAGTTGTATTTTTTGTGGTAATAAAGGGAGAACTCATCTCTAGTCTCTCCAATGTGGGACTAAAGGTTCTTCATTCACAATAGTGAAAAATGAGCTAGTGTCCCTTAGTGACTTCTAGGTCCTAAGGTACATTCCCACCAAGACTAAAATACATTTTAAGTTCATTTTTCTCCAACAAAATATACTCCCAACTACCTCACTGCATCTCTGCCATCATCCTACAACACCATTAATAATAACAACTATCCCTTTTTTTCTTCGAACTCCTCTCATCTCACTCGAGTTGACACCAACAACACAACCAATAATAATAACTTCATCAAAGATCTCGACCACCACCATTTATTATATCCCTTTGTTCTCACTGCCACTAAAAACTCATACCATCGACCATCACAGATTTACTTCCAGAGAATCCTATCATTACATTCTCGAGCTCAACTGCAGAATCATCACTGATCACCATACTCTCGAACCCATTCTATGAAATTGTAAATACTCGAGTTCACTGCCTCCGTCAACTTCCGATCATCATCAACTTCTATTACTCACCATCACTTCATCATAGTGTTAATGGCAGCATCATCATCCCCTATTCTATCTCATCCCTTCTCCATTACTATTAGTCCATTACCATCGCAGGCTTTGTTCAACTCTTCCTCGCTACAGACTCATAGCTCCATTCGCTGCTTCCAACTGATGTTAATTGAGCCGTCAAAATCCATACATGACTGATAATTAATAATCATAGCAAGAAATAATCTTTGTCGCTTTAACATTCACTTTTAATCATCACCCATGCCTTCTATCAGCCTCACTAAATTACTGCACCATTTGAACTCTAAAATCTGTCATCATCGAACCCATGATTAATCACAACTAACTTTCTTCATCCACTTACAGCAAAACCCACCTTGAACAATCTTCGCATCCTTAGCCTGATTCCATCCTGAGTTCTCTTTTCGAATAAGGGAGAAGGAGGTGGTGGCCCCGAGTAAAACCTTTAATGATGTTATAACAATTCAAAATCTGAAATCCCTTAGTAGAATGGCCGGTGCCTTTAATGCTATTTGAATTCCACCTTCCCCTTAATGTACGATGGAGTGCCCACAGTAGTTGGCCTTGAAATGATAATTTTACCCTTAGTTCTAGTTTTGCTCATAACTTTCTCATACGAAGTCACAATGACTCTGTTCTATCGCCGTTGGCTTCGTTTTCTCGTTCTCTTCAACATGGTGGGTAGAAATCCGGGACTTGACTGACGATGTAATTTTTAAATAGTGGTAAAAGGTTCAATACTAAGACTTGTAAAGAGTCGATTTTTAAACCTAATTTTTAATAACTAAAATTAAAACAGATTAAAGTAAAATTGATTTCAAATTATGGGAAGGACTAAGACTAAGGATTCCACCATTAGACAATTTTTCAAGTGATAAAAATCTTGCAACTCGTATATTCAGTTTATCCAAAATATTGCTAAAGTTAGGTTTTCAAAATAATAATTGTAAATCGAAAGCATGAGACATCAAAAGCTCTAAGCCCAGCATGACTCATCAAAAGAAAACACAACTAATTGAAAAAAACCAATTTTTACAATTTTAATTCAAAGCAAATAATAGTAAAGGAATTGCAAAAAATAAATAAAATAAGAATTACCACTTTATTATTGGAAAAATAGCTTCCTCCGTCGCCCTAGTGATGGTGATTAGCTCATCATGTTGGAAACACTCTCAAAATGGTTTTTCAGAGCTCAAAAAGTGTTTACAATGATAACATAAAAGTAACACAAACGATTTGATACGCTTATAAGCGTTACATAGAATGTTTCCTGCATTGCTGAAGAGAAAACGATTTGATACACAAATTCTTCAGTTATGGGAATCATTACCCTATATGAGTCCAATTGATGTACATGAGTTTTTACTCAAGCATACTAAAATTCATATATAAGAAAACAAAGTTCTATTCAGATAATCGTTCAACCTCAATACTCAGAATCTATCAAAGTTCAATCACATGAAAAGATTTAGAAGATGGATGTGGACAAAATGAAGTTTGCGCGTGTTGACTAAGGTGAACGGTGTTTCCCATATATGTCTGAAGGTCAGTGCCAGGATAAATCCTAATGGATTGAGATACGTGGTCTTAATCGTAATACTAATATCGATTCAACTGGTATATACAAGGGTCCTACCGATCAATTTATTGAAAATAAAACAATTATAAATGTACTGACAACATGATTGGATCAAATTGAATCCAAGCGCATGGTCCTTATCAGCATCATACATGATAGTTCCCATGGATCTTGCGTTCCACGCTTGCTTAGGCGACGGAGACAGAGAGAACACACACATATTGCTTACTCGACTGTTCTCCAGAGCCTTATGTTCTTAATGTGTGATCTTCACCAGCAGATTTTTTTCTTCTTCCTGGAATTTTTCTGGCTGCTTTAGCTTGATTTTTCGTCGATATTCTTTGTTATTTATAGGATTAGATAACCCTAGGAACCTTTCTTAACCGTAAGGACTCAAAGAAGAGTCCAAATCAAACTCCAAATTGTTGATAATCCGAATCCGAGAGTAACTCCTTTTCCGGCCATATTTTGAATCTTCCAGCCATATTTTCCGGCATGCAACACTCTAGTTAACGTGTGTTGATCATATCTTGGGTGTTTCTTCTATTTGGGATATCAAAAACAAGTTTTAATCCCATAAATCTCGGTTGCCAACTAATCCAGGAGTTTTCTTTACGTAAAGCTTTTCTTTCCGCCATTTTCCTAAATTTGAATTTGAATGAAGGGTGCCCCCAATCCAACTGGTGGGTTCCTTTATCAATTTTGCATGGGTGCCTTTAACAACATTTTGAGCCAATTTTTCCTCAAATATTTATTTCTCAAAAATACCTACAAAGACATAAAAACCCATAAATAGTACAAAATTGAACACTATCAAAATAGATAATTGAGCACAATTTAGACACAAAATTGTGTCTATCAAATACCCCAAACTTACTATTTGCTAGTCCTTGAGCAAATCTAATCTAGAAATAAAATAAAATAAAATCCTAACTCACTTTCGCAGGAATCGCGACTACATTTAGCATATGTAATAAGCCGTTAAACCCCTAGGTGTCCCTAGTGGACGAGTTTTGTCTCGTGAGGGTTTACAAGAGGTATACCCACAAAACCTTTACTCCAAGTTTTAACTACTCGTGAACGATTGAGGATAAACACTAAACAAGCTATTTATTTGGCATACTAAATTCTTCAGTTATGGGAATCATTACCCTATATGAGTCCAATTGATGTACATGAGTTTTTACTCAAGCATACTAAAATTCATATATAAGAAAATAAAGTTTTATTCAGATAATCGTTCAACCACAATACTCAGAATCTATTAAAGTTCAATCACATGAAAAGATTTAGAAGATGGATGTGGAAAAAATGAAGTTTGCGCGTGTTGACTAAGGTGAATGGTGTTTCCCATATATGTCTGAAGGTCAGTGCCAGGATAAATCCTAATGGATTGAGATACGTGGTCTTAATCGTAATGCTAATATCGATTCAACTGGTATATACAAGGGTCCTAGCGATCGATTTATTGAAAATAAAACAATTATAAATGTACTGACAACATGATTGGATCAAATTGAATCCAAGCGCATGGTCCTTATCAGCATCATACATGATTGTTCCCATGGATCCTGCGTTTACCGCTTGCTTAGGCGACGGAGACAGAGAGAAGACACACATATTGCAAAAAAATGTCAACACTCGAATTTTTTTTAAATAAAAATGGGGCTTGATCTCAAACACTCTATTTCATCCTGGCGGTGATAACAATTCGATATTGGTGCCCCACCAAATCACTTAGAGAAACACAAAAATTACAAAAATAAAAACAAAAGGTGATATGGTCGAGGTAGGCTTCGAGATATGATGACAACTATCATGTTATTTCTAACACCTGAACTCTTTCCTTTTAGGAATAGAACATTTAACTGGGCTCACCAATTCCTGTAGAAAAGAGCTAATTTTCCATCTACCTAGAATGGTTAGTGTCATCCTGAATTGTTCACAAGTTTATAGACTTTGGAGTTTTATTATTGCAAAAGTTTCTCCCTTACCCCCAAACTAAATCTCACAATGTCCTCAATGTTTCTAAAGATGAATGATTAAGAATATGAACAAGGAGAAACTGTTATCACTTAAAAAAAAGGAGTTAAGGAAAGATATTACCGTGTCGCATGAGCATGGGTTACTGATGTGGTTTAGAAAGTGGTAAATAAAGGTTCGATTCTCGAACTTGTGAAGGTAATGATTTTAGAAAATAATGATTCTAATTAACTCTAGAAAATTCCAGGAGTAAGAAAAAGACTAAATAACCTAAAGATGATTTTTGAATAATTTTAAAAGGACTAGGAATCAGGAATCAGGTAATTCTAACAACCTATGTGATTAATCAGATAATTCTTATTAAATTAATTGAAGCACAAGTAATTGCCAAAATTGGTTTTATTAGGCTAACAAACAGAGGTAAATCACAAGCATGGACTATCAAAATTAATTAACCAAGCATAATCCATCAAGCAAAAGCACAACTGTTGAAAAAAAACCGTTTTCACTATTTAAAACTATGCAATTCTAATAACAAAAGAATTATAAATAATTATTAGAAAATAATTAAATCACATAAAATTGAGAAAAGTACCTTATCCATCATCCCAGTAAATAAACTTAGCCCATGGTGAAGAAAACTTGCTCAAAAGGTCTTCTCATTGCTCAAAAAGTTGATTACAAGGTGAAATAATAGTGCAACAACTGAACAGATACGTTTATAAATGTTGCAAGAGAGGGTTCAACTGTAACAGAAAGTATTCTAAGCAACAAAGGTCTGAAATCTAAGGCAACAGAGCAGTTTGAATCAGCAACAGATATATATGTTGCTTACTCTTCTTCTTCGGCAGCGATGGGATGAAGAACACGCCGGCCGGTGCAGCAGCAGTGACCGGCGATCACCGGAAGTGACCGGAAATTGACGGAATCGATCTCTAGGCTTTTTCTCCCCTTTTTCTTGGCTTCTCTTGGTTTATATAGGTTGTAGAAACCCTAGGGAGAGTTCTAAACCTAATAGAATTCTTCAAAACACTCTAGAATCTTCCCAAATCCGAATCAAAGAGTGATTCCTTTTTCCGGCCAAAATCACATTCCCGAGCAGATTTCTCGGAATTCTTTGTTATCTATTCACGTGTTATGACTTGTATGAGATATCTTCTAGCGTGTGGGACGATTTGGAGCCGAAAACAACTCGAAAATTGATTGAACAGCGTACACAGCAGCTTCTCCGACGATCCCGATGAGTCAGCCCGATCCAGCCGAGTTGACCCGCTGAGTTGGCCCGATCCAGCTCAGCCCGATCCAAGGGTGCCCCAATCCAAAGTGTGGGTGCCTTGATCCATTTTCCCGGGTGCCTTTAACACTTTTTGAGCCAATTTTTCCACAAATCTTTATTCTTCTAATGTACCTACAAAAGCATAAAACACGTAATAGACACAAAATCGAATACTAACTCACTAGAAATTAAGGTGCAATTTAGACACTAAAATGTGTCTATCAGTTACCTCCCAAGAAGTGTTAAGTTTAAAGTCTTTATCCAGACTAAGAAAGAATTAGTCACCTCATAAAATCATATAGCAATAGTCGGAACAACTGTGGGTCATCTGAATCAAATTGTGCTATCACAAATAAGAAGAAACTGCAACATGCCAAGAAAATGACAAACCGAGCACACCCTTATTTAATTTTCTGTTTATGACAACTACTTCTAGATATGGTTCAGGTTCAGGCTCTATAAAAGGGTCTAGATAAAATATTTTCATGGGGTGGATTTCCTCTTAGGCAGGATCAAAAGAATCAGGTTGTAGAGTCTGGAATAACTCAACTAAGAACTTAGAAGTACATAATAATAACCTGAATAATTGTGGATCCTCAGAGTCAATCAGATTTGACTCACACAATTGATTACTATGAAGGTGGTCATTCTTAAACAAATGTGTCTATTCTAATTCCATAAAGTAATTAGGCTTAATCTCAAAACTTAATAACTGACACATTTGAAATTCTAACGTTCCCACATATGGAAGAAAATATTTTGGTGGGAAAACAAAGTCAATCTTGGTATTATCACCTAGGTAAACCATATCGACCAGAGGATGGGTTTCTAACAACTGAGCTTTTTTCTGGACATCAACAGGCTCAAAGAATCTGGTTTGAAGATGATCTTTTAATATGGTAAATGTGCAAATTTCAAGTCCCAAGTTATGGAATTTAAGTAGGGATACTGGAAAATCACAAGAATCATCGGTACCCCCAAACTTAGGTTGGACATTACTCTCAGATGGACTAAGAACTATGTAGAGTCCTTAAGGTAAAAACTACATTCAGCTTCCTTTATAGAAGGAAATAAGGTTGACTTGTAAACTGGTAGAAGTTCAGACTCAGTTTTCCATATATTATAAGTGTCCATCAAAGGTGCCGAATCTAACAAAGCATTCACCTCATCAATAATACTATCATCGCCAACATCAAATCTAAAGTGGGCTAGGCATTTCTCTAATGGATCTTCTAAAAAAGTGTTTGGTAATGACTCCTGAACTAATGTTCCTATCATGTTAACCTCTTCAATGCACGTGTCATCTAGTTCAGTTGGTTGGTTACTAATATTGAAAATATTCAGCTCAATAGTCATATTACCAAAAGATAAGTTCATAATACCATTTCGACAATTAATGATCGCATTAGATGTAGCTAAAAACGGGCGACCTAATATAACAGGTATCTGATTCTCTGGGTCAGGGACAGGTTGAGTATCAAGGACAACAAAATCTACTGGATAAATAAACTTATCGACCTCAATAAGAACATCCTCTATGACACCATGAGGAATTTTCAGAGAACTATCAGCTAATTGTAGTGTTATCTGAGTAGGTTTCAAATCACCAAGGCCTAGATGGAGGTACACATGGTACGGAAGTAAGTTCACACTGGCACTTAAGTCAAGTAAGGCTTTCTCAACATGGTAGTTACCTATTGTGCAAGAAATGGTTGGGGAACCTGGGTCTTTGTACTTAGGAGTTGTATTGTTCTGGATAATTGAACTCACATGACTAGATAAAAAGGATTTCTTTAGTACATTAAGCTTTTGCTTTCGCATACATGTATCCTTAAGGAACTTGGCATAAGCAGAAATCTGCCTGATTGCATCTAATAATGGAAGGTTTATCGTGACTTGCTTAAAAACCTTCAATATGTTGTTAAAGTTCGATTCCTTCTTTGTTGGTGCTAACAGTTACGGAAAGGGGGCTCTGGGAACAAAATCTTGTTTATGAGGAACTACATCGGGCTCTTTAGAGACTTCATCAGTCTCAACAGCTACTGGATCAGAAGGGTGAACTCCAGTTCGTTCACTATCAGGCATAGTTACCTTGTTGTCTACCACTTTACCGTTCCTAAGGGTTCTAATTGCATTCACATGATTTGATGATTTCTCACCAGAAGATACTTCATGAACTCCTCTAGGATTGGGTTGGGTCTGACTAGGAAACCTACATTTTTCTCTTTCTCTTAAAGACTCAGCGATTTGACCAACCTGGGTTCGTAAATCATTAATAGCCTGAGAGTTAGCCCAGATCATGTTTTTATTGTCTTCTAAATCTTATTTAACCGATTGCTGAAACTCTATAAAGTGTTGAGTCAATGAGACGACATACTCTGCTAAACTCATGATTATCTTATCTATCGGATTCTGAACTTGTACCGGTCCCGAAGGATTCTTAGTATAACCAAAATCTGGGAGAACCTTAGAATTACTAGACAGACCTTGACTCTGGCCCTTAGACCAAGAAAGGTTAGGATGGTTTCTCCAACCAGGGTTATAGGTTTCTGAATAAGGATCAAACTTCTGATGATTATCAAATCTAGTGTTATTATAAAGAGCATGGGCTTGCTCTTCAACAGACTGTGCTTCCCAAAATGATTTGGGATAAATTCCACAACTAGATTGACTCATTCTAATGTTTCTAACCTTTTCGATATAGTTGTTATTTTAGCATCTGATTTAAAAGATCCTTCTACCCTATTGACATTTCCTCTACTTAAAAGAATTGTTTTCTGGGGCTCCCTACTGTTTTTCCACTGTTGGGTTTTTCGGTGATTTCATTCAAAAATGTCATCGCGCCATCGATAATTTGATTTTTAAACCCACATGTGGATAAAGACTCAACCATGGTTGTTGTCGAATAATCTAAACCCTCGTAGAGGATCTGAACTAGCCTTATTTTTTCTAAACCATGATGAGGATATTGTGATAATAAGTCATTGAACCTTTCAAAATACCTATATAAAGATTCTCTCTCTTGTTGAACAAATGTGCAAATCTGCTACCTAATAGATGATGTTTTGTGCCTAGGGAAAAAATTCTGGGAAAAGGCAGATGTAAGTTGTTCATAGGTTTCAATTGACTCGGAAGTCAATCTATATAGCCAAGATTTGGCTTTGTATCTTAGTGAAAAAGGAAACAATCTAAGTTTCAATGATTCATCATTTAGGTCCTTAATTCTGAGGGTACTACATATTTCCTCAAAATCCCTGACATGGAAATAAGGGTTTTCATTTTCTTTCCCTAAGAAGATTAGGAGCATCTTTATGGTCTCAGGTTTCAACTCATAGTTTGCTTCAGTTTCAGCTAACTTGATACATGATGGACGATAAGTCCTAGTCGGGTTCAACAAAGCTTTTAAAGTTGCCATTGCTGGCGTTATCTAGGGACTAGTAGTAACTTCTTTACACAGTGTCAAGTTCTCAAAATTAAAATTTCTAAAAACAGGGCCCTCAAAAGAAAAGTCTTTAAGGTCCTCGTTTCCAGGGACAGAACTACTAGGGTTGTCACTACTAAAACGACCTAGAGTGTCTCTTTTCCAAGATCGCTCAGTGATGAATTCGAGCGGTCTTGGCATACACTAAAAAAACTAAAAAAAAATAAATCGTAATTGGAAGGGAATTCTAAACAATCACAAGCAAGGATGACTCAACCAAATCAAACCTATTGATTCTAGAAAACAAAAAGCATGATGGCTCCACTTAGATTGTTTCTAGACCAGCTTTTATTCTTTCGAAAGCAAACCTCTTAGAACGATCTGAATTAGATTGAGTCGAAGAGAAACAGGATAATCTCTAAGGAGCTTTGATAACCCTGTCTCTTTGGCAACTTTTACCTGGGTTACAAGGTAGTTCTAATCAACTTAAAATAATCTTCCTGAATTTCGAGTTAGGCTAACAAAGTAACCAATACATTCCTTTTGAATGAGTTTCCTATAAGCTCGTTACCCTATCGGTCTCTTTCTAGTCAAAATTTTAAGCTTAGGTTCGTGTTTGGTAACGTGTTCCTAAAGAGGGCAAGAAGGAAACGGTGATGAAATCCGAGTCCTTATCTTGTATGGCCAGTTCTTACCCTTTACTAGAAAAGTAAATCTGTATTCAGGTCCTCAGCATATATGCATACGAAGGAATACAGTAAACCCACTTGTAGGGGATTCGTGGGTTGATAGAGTCTTACCTCCCATACCAGACGGGGGATGAATCGGTTGTAGTCGACTCTCGCCACCAACTCCTGTGTCAGTGTACGAACCCGACGGGCCGAGACAATATTGTAATTGTCTTCCTTCCATGTTGCAGTTTATATTTAAATTACCTTTCTGTAGGGTTGAAAAATAATAATGTCCAAAGTCCCAAAATAAATTCCAAAAGTGTCCAAAAATAAAAGAAAAATTACAGAAGTAATAAAATATTACCTAATACAATTTTCCTAAAAAGATAAAATCTAAAAAAATAAAATATAATTAAAAATAAAATTCTTTTTCTTATTTCCCGTTCTTTTATCTTTAACTTTAACTCCAAGTCTTTAATCACCAAAGTATTTGGCTCAATTTTCTTTCAATCCAAAATCCAAAACCTGTAGCAAAAAGAGAAATACCCAAAGAAACGAAAAATATAACAAAGTAAAAATAAAAATCTAATTAAACTAACTAATCTAAAAAAACTGAAAACAAATATAAAAACAAGTCCGCATCGGCAGCGCCAAAAATTGATGTAATTTTTAAATAGTGGTAAAAGGTTTGATACTCAGACTTGTAAAGATTCGATTTTTAAAGCTAATTTTTAATAACTAAAAATAAAACAGATTAAAGTAAAATTGATTTCAAATTATGGGAAGGACTAAGACTAAGGATTCCAGCATTAGCCAATTTTTCAAGTGATAAAAATCTTGCAACTCGTATATTCAGTTTATCCAAAATATAGCTAAAGTTAGGTTTTCAAAATAATAGTTGTAAATCGAAAGCATGAGACATCAAAAGCTCTAAGCCCAGCATGACTCATCAAAAGAAAACACAACTAATTGATAAAAACCAATTTTTACAATTCTAATTCAAAGCAAATAATAGTAAAAGAATATCAAAAAATAAATAAAATAAGAATTACCACTTTATTATTGGAAAAATAGCTTCCTCCGTCGCCCCAGTGATGGTGATTAGCTCATCATGTTGGAAACACTCTCAAAATAGTTTTTCATAGCTCAAAAAGTGTTTACAATGATAACATAAAAGTAACACAAACGATTTGATACGCTGATAAGCGTTACAGAGAATGTTTCCTGCGTTGCTGAAGAGAAAACGATTTGATACACAAATTCTTCAGTTATGGGAATCATTACCCTATATGAGTCCAATTGATGTACATGAGTTATTACTCAAGCATACTAAAATTCATATATAAGAAAACAAAGTTCTATTCAGATAATAGTTCAACCACAATACTCAGAATCTATCAAAGTTCAATCACATAAAAAGATTTAGAAGATGGATGTGGACAAAATGAAGTTTGCGCGTGTTGACTAAGGTGAACGGTGTTTCCCATATATTTCTGAAGGTCAGTGCCAGGATAAATCCTAATGGATTGAGATACGTGGTCTTAATCGTAATACTAATATCGATTCAACTGGTATATACAAGGGTCCTACCGATCAATTTATTGAAAATAAAACAATTATAAATGTAATGACAACATGATTGGATCAAATTGAATCCAAGCGCATGGTCCTTATCAGCATCATACATGATAGTTCTCATGGATCTTGCGTTCCACGCTTGCTTAGGCGACGGAGACAGAGAGAACACACACATATTGCTTATGCGACTGTTCTCCAAAGCCTTATGTTCTTAATGTGTGATCTTCACCAGCAGATTTTTTTCTTCTTCCTGGAATTTTTCTGGCTTGCTTTAGCTTGATTTTTCGTCGATATTCTTTGTTATTTATAGGATTAGATAACCCTAGGAACCTTTCTTAACCGTAAGGACTCAAAGAAGAGTCCAAATCAAACTCCAAATTGTTGATAATCCGAATCCGAGAGTAACTCCTTTTCCGGACATATTTTGAATCTTCCAGCCATAATTTCCGGCATGCAACACTCTAGTTAACGTGTGTTGATCATATCTTGGGTGTTTCTTCAATTTGGGATATCAAAACAAGTTTTAATCCCATAAATCTCGGTTGCCAACTAATCCAGGAGTTTTTTTTACGTAAAGCTTTTCTTCCCGCCATTTTCCTAAATTTAAATTTGAATGAAGGGTGCCCCCAATCCAAATGTTGGGTGCCTTTATCAATCTTGCATGCCTTTCTTTAAATCTCTGATAAATAAGGCGTTAATATTGTATGCAAATTTGTCGGAAGGTAGTCTTGTTATTTGGTCAGACATTCATGACGATTTGTTCTACGAATTCTACTTCTACGTAATTTCCATTACCACGAATATAAACACTTTGCAGATTTGCCACCTTGGAGAATATAGGATAGGTCGATCAAGGACTAAGTTAGGAAACTTAGTTTGTTTAGAAAACCATTACTTGTTCCTTAGCTTAGCAACTTAAGAGGTATGTCTTTTAGAGTTAAATTAGGAAACCATGTACTTGTAAGAAAAGTAATCCTTGTTGAGGAATGTATCCATACTTATTGATGTGTATAAGTTGTCCTTGAGAGAATCTAGTTAGACATACCAGAAATCTCTTTTTCTCTGCTTTGAGCATTGTATATTGCTTTCTCCTATACAATACTAAAAAATTGTTTATTCCTTCCCAAGGATTCAACCTCGTTAATACTTGCTATTCTTATGTGTGCGTGTGTTCTTGGGAATATTGGAGTACCATTGTAGTTATGCAAATAAATGGTTTTACAGGTTTTGGAGCAACAATATCAGAGCGATTTACGTTATTGGATTGAAGTATTCATACTGCAGTTGCAGTAAAGGTATTTTATGAAGATTGATTGAGGTAATTCTGATCTCTAATGTTCATTTTTCTTCTTTATTTTGAATAATGGTTAATTCGGAACCATATGACATAGTGGAAACATATATGTCAAAAAATAAATATAAATAAACAAAAGAAGAAATACTTCACTCGCATAGGTCATAACTCAAGACAAAAAAATTACACGAACTAATAACTTTGGTATAATGAGAACATATATAATGGATGTGCTTGTTCATCTTGAACTAAATGAAGCTCTAGAAGGTCATCCAGATGGAATGATTGACAAGTAGTAGAACAAGTTAAATAAATTATATCTTGGTTCAATTCGAGGGTGTTTAGCAACGACAATAAGGGTTCATTATCATCACACGACTTCATCTAAGGAGCTCTGGAAAGTTAGAAAATGAATACTTAGTGAAGAGCAAGGACAGTAGGATACATCTTAAGAGGAATTTTTATCGCTATAACATGAAGAAGGGTGCAACTCTGACAGAGCACCTAGATTCGTTTAATAAACTTCTTATTAAGTTTATTAACTATGATGAGATAATCGAGGATAAGAAACAAGATTTATGTCTGGTAAACTCTCTTCATGATAGGTATGAAACAGTGATTAATGAATTAATGCACGGTAAGGCTAAGCTGACATGATGAGGTCACTAAAGCATTACATAGTGAAAAATTCAGGAAGATAGACCATGCATAAAGACCTTGCAAGTAAAGCTGACAGTTATGTGCTTGTTGCAAGAGGTCGTTCAACAGACAAGAGAAAGAAGAATAATGATCGCGGTGAAGGTAACCGACGTTCCAAGAGTGGAATGTGTCTACTTAAGGATGAGCGTGCATGGTGTCGTGACACTGGTGACTGGGCCAAGGATTGTACCAAGCAGAAGGATAGAGAAAGAGATAACAATAAGACCGAGGTGAGCATTACAAAGGAAAATGGAGATCCATATGATGTTTTTGATTTCTCACTGACTGTGAAACCATAAACTTGTATCACTAGAGAATGTACATAAGTACTTGATTATGGAGCAACATAACATATATGTCCTCATCGATACTGGTTCTCAAGTTTTGAATAACTTGATGGAGAAATACATATTGGAAACAATCATACATGTAGGATGATTGGGACTGGTAGTGTTCGTATCAAGATGTATGATGGTATATTTATAGAATTGAAAGAGTCAGATGTGTAGTTGTTGTTAAGAAGAATCTGATTTCACTCGGAACTTTATAAGCTAAGGGCTACAAGTTAGTTACTAAAAATGATGTTCTAAAGGTAATCTCTGGATTTATGGTAATAATGAAAGAAAACCGACATCATAACTTGTACGACTTAATCGGGAGTACAATAACATGGTATTTATCTATTTTTTAGCACATCGAGAGTGCAACCACAGAAACCATGAAGTTATGGCACATGAGACTTGCACATCCAGGTGAGAAGTCGTTTCATACTTGATTCAACAAGATTTGTCGAAAGGTGTTATTGCCTGCATATTTTTTTGTGAACATTGTGTGAATGGAAAGAAAACAAGAACAAGCTTTGGCACAACAATCCACAATACTGGTGGATTTCTTGACTATGTTCACTCGGACATTTAGGGTCCCTCCAAAAATGTTGAGAGGGAAACATTGGTTTGTGACGTTTGTTAATGATTATTCTAGGAGCATATGGGTGTACACTATAAGGAATAGGGGTGATGTCATGGAAGTCTTTGAAGGTGGAAAAAGGCAACTGAGACTCAAACTGGAAGAATTATCAAGGTACTACGTTTGGACAATGGTGGTGAGTACAAAAGTAATTTATTCTTGCAAGTATATCATGATGAAAGGATACAGAGGCACTTCATAGTGAATAATACACCGCAACATAATGGGGTAGCTGACCGTATGAATCATACTTTGCTGTAAAAGGTACAATGTATATTATATAATGATGGATTAGGTAAAACGTTTTTGGCTAAGACAGTTACATATGTGTGCTTCCTCATTAATAGGTTTTCATCAACAATTTTTAGAAGGTAAAACTCCTTTGGAAAAGTGTTATGGTAAGACAACTTATGAGTTATGAATATGACTTGATACATATCTTTTGTTGTCCTGCATGTTATCATGTTAGTTAAAACAAGCTTGATAGTCGTGCCTTCAAAGGAATCTTTATGGGTATAAAGAAGGGAGTGGAAGTGTTCAAACTGCGGAATCCAGTTGAGAGAATATATTCATGAGTAGGGATGTCACATTTGATGAGATGTATATGATAAAGTGGTAATTCTTTTATAGTGGTAAATAAAGATCAAACTCTCGAACTTGTGAAGATTGATTTTAGATTTAATAAACTAATTTTAAACTAAAAATATACACAAAATATGAAAATAATATTCACAAATACTGAGGTTATGGATTTCACCATTAACCAATTAAAGTGATTCAATCTAATCAATATCAATATTCATGCAATTCTTTACATTTAAAGTGATTCTAATATGTTGCAAAAGTAGATTCTCAAAATAACAATTGTATAATAAAAGCATGGAACATCAAAAACCTAGGCCAATCATGTACCATCTAACGAAATAGAAACTGTTTAATAAAAATCATTAAATCAATATTTAATCAAAGAAAATAATCACAAAAGAAATTGCAAAAATCAATTAAAATACAAATATACCAATTTTCTTGGAACAATGGCTTCCTCCATCACCTCAGCAAAGGGGTTTAGCTCCTCATATTAATCACTTGCTCATAATTATGGGTCATGGCTCAAAATGTTTACAAATGATGAAAAAGGAGAAAAACAAAGAAAACAGTGTGTTTGTAACATCTATAGGCGTTACAGACTAACTATTACAGACGGATTGAAGATAAACGTGATTAATTGGTTGAAGATATTGTTGCCTATTCTCTGTTCTTCACGCAGCAGCAACAACAACTTTTCTGAATTGATTTCTAGTGCATCTGGCCTCTGCCAGCTCCCCCTAAAAGATTCCCACGACTCCTCTATATATACTACACGAGCAAACAACCCCAAATCTTCTCTCGAATCTTCGCAATAATCTCGGAATATTTTCTAACTTCATTTTCTTCCCGTGAATAAAAATATTTATTTAATACGATTCTTCTTTGATTTCATGTATTTAATCCATGTATAAACTTTCCTTTTTAAGACAAGAATATAATCATGTATTTAATCCCTTGAAAATCTCCAAAATACGTTGAATTATTCTTCATAGGTTCACGGAAAAGAGAGAAACTAATTTCCCGCCTAGTTTTTGAATTTGAAATAAGTGGGTGACCGTAATCCAAGGAATGGGTGCCTTTATCAATTCTATGGAGTGCCTTTAGTATTTTTTTTCTGAGTGCCTTTATAACTTTTTGAGCCAATTTTTCCCAAAGGTTTATTTCTCCAAAAATACCTACAAACACAATAAAATCACAATATAAGTACAGAAATGAGTTCTAACAATATAAATTGAGATCAAATAAGACATGAAAATGTGTTTATCATAAAGTCTTGGGTTTCTTGGCAAGTGGAGAACAAAAGCACTAGTACTAGAGAACCTTTGTAGCAGGTGGAGATTGAAACAATTCCACCACTTCCAGCTAAGTATGTAATTGTTGAGAATACTTATGAAGGCATACAATATGCAAGATAAGTAGTTACTGAAGTTCCAAATGATGGTGATATCGTGAATGAAGAGGAACAAAAGTCAGTTGAAGATACAGAAGTTACGGTCACGAATACCATAACAACCAGCAAAACGAGAAGACTAACTAGGAAACTTGGTTGGATAGATGATTATGTAGCTTATGCTTTACAAGTTTTTGAAGATGGTACTCCTACTTCCTATTTAGAAGTTTTACATAATGCAGAGTGTGTAAAATTGGAAGGTGCAATGCAGGTCGAGATAGAGTCTCTAAACAAAAATGGCACATGGGATCTTATGAAGCTTCCAAACAGTATGAAATCCCTTGAGTGCAAACGGGTATATGCTAAGAAAAAAGGATATCTGGTGAATCAAGTACGTTACAAGGCACGGTTAATTGCAAAAGCTTATGCCAAAGATAAAGGATTGACTACAGTGACTTATTCTTTCCATTTGTAAAACACTCATCAATCCGTATTTTGTTGGCCTTAGTATCACAATGTTATTTAGTCCTAATTCAGCTAGATGTAAAGAAAATGTTATTACATGGTGATCTAGAAGAGAAGATCTATATGTCTCATCCGTGTGGGTTCACATTTGCTGGAAAAGAAGATTGTGTATGTAAGATGAAGAGGTCGTTGTATGGGATGAAGAAGTTTCCAAGATAATGGTACAAGCGATTTGGTAAGTTTATGATTGGACAAACATATACAAGAAGTCAATATCGCCATTATGTATACTGTAAAAAGCTACATAACGGGTCTTTCACATATTTCCTATTGGATGTCGATGATATGCTGATAGCATTAAATAACAAAAAAGAGATTGAGAATTTGAAGCACAAACTTCCATCTGAGTTTGAGATGAAAAATCTAGTAAAAGATAAGAAAATTCTTAGCATGGAGATTCAACGTGACAGAGAGAACAATAAAGTTTGTTTGTCTCAGAAGGAATAATTGAAGAAAGTGTTACAAAAGTTTGGTGTATGTAAGGAAACCAAAACTACAAGTACTCCCCTTGCTCCTCATTTTAAGTTGAATTCTGGTATGTCTCCCTCTACTGAAGAAAACATAAGTATATGTCCTAAGTCTCATATATTGAGGATGTTAGTAGATTGAAGTATGCAATGGCATGTACGAGGCCTAGTATATCACGTGTAGTAAGTATGGTCATCTATTATATGCATTTTCCTGGTAAGGTACTTTGGAAAGCAGTGAAATGGATTTTTAAGGTATCTTTATGGTACGATTGGTGTTGTCTTGGAGTTTGTGAAGGAAGGAAGTAACAATCAGTTGTGTGTAGGGTATGTAGATTCTGATTATACTGGTGATTTGGACAAGAGACGTTCAACTACATGGTTTGTATTTACCGTAGCAGGGGCACCAGTTAGTTGGAGATCAATTTTGTAGTCTACTTCATTTTCTCAACTATTGAAGCATAGTATAACAGTAAAAACGGCATTTAAAGAGGCTCTGTGGTTACAGGTCTTACTAGATGACTTGGGTGTTGTGAAGGAACAACTGCCTCTGCATTGAGATAATCTTAATGCAATTTACTTGGCTAAGAATCAAGTACATAATGCGAGAAAAAAACATATAGATGTGTGATTTCACTTTGTGAGAGAAATTCTTAAATACAAAGACTTCTACTTGTGAATATCAATACCAAAGACAATCTGGTTGATATGTTTACAAAGGTAGTATCTGGGGTCAAATTTTGTTATTGCTCGAAATTGGTCCATATCCTTCATGTTTGGTAAAAGGACCTCTTGGGGTATGGGTTCTTAGGAACCTGGTGGAGGCCTTCTATTAAGGTCATTTCAGTAAACTATGATCAGGTTTGATTCCTTGTAGAGAATATATATGTAGCCAATGATGGTGCAATCGACGCTGAAGATTGAGGTGATTTTGTTGATTGATCGTCTCATGCATGAATGCATGATCCAATGTGGATAATTGTAGGATAGGTCGGTTAAGGACTACCTTAGGAAACTTAGTTTGTTTAAGAAATCATTACTTGTTCCTTAATATAACAACTTAAGAGGCATGTCTCTTAGAGTTAAGTTAGGAAATTCTATACTTGTAGGAAAGGTAATCCTTGCTAAAGGTTGTATCCAGGCTTATTGATGTTTATAAATATTCTTTGAGAGAACCTAGTTAGACACACCACATATCTCTTATTTTGCTAAGAGCTTTATATATTGCTTTCCCCTATACAATAATATAGAGAATTGCTTATTCTCTCCCGAGGATTCAACCTCGTTAAATATTTGTTCTTCTTGTATGTGTGTGTGTGTGTGTATGTATGTGTGTGTGTGTGTGTGTTCTTGGCAATATTGGAGTATTATTATAGTTGTGCAAATAAACGCTTCCGTAGGTTTTAGAGGAATAGAGAAAACAGACAAATATACTGTAAATTCATCAAATATGTCAAATAATAACAAGCAATTTTTTTAAAAAAAATTCAGTATCGTACACAATGGAGGCTTTGTGTCACATTAATTTGATAATATTAAAAAAAATTCATATAAGCCAATTAAGCTTGATTATAGGAAAAATTACAACGATGAAAATCTACAACCAGAGTTCCCCTACAAAATAAAACAAGCATTTGGATCACTTAACGGGTACATAAAAAATTATGAAGAACTCACCCGCACAAGAGAAGAATCAAACAACAAAATATCAACAAACACATTGTTTCCACTTTTAAAGGAAAGCAGAACACCTAACAAAAGATTGTCGTTAGGGCTTCAACACAAAGAAGAAAAATGGGAAAAAAGAAGGATTAATTAGACTTTGGTACTCAAGTTTTGACCATTAGTGTTTGGTCTAACATTTGTCCAACGTTAGTGTTTGGTACCTGGACTGACAGTTGACTACTATTGACTGTTATTGATCTGGATTTAATTAATTTTATAGAATAAATAATATCTACTTATAATTGTACCCCTGAAGTGGGGTTCAATTAAACTTGGGTGCCTTTATCTATCCCTTTCATTTAACCTAAATGAAACTATGTTTGTTCTTCCCCAATTCATTTCACGGTAGCAAAGAGAGAAATGGAGAAGATAACGAAAGAGAAATGAAGAAGATGGAGAGAGAGAATTAGTGAGAAGAGCGAGACATCGAGAGAGAATTGAGCTCAGATCGATGATCAGCTTCAATGGATTAAGATAATGAGAGAGAGATAGTGAAGTTGAAGTTAGGTTATGGTGGGTCGATCTAAGAATGGGTTGTGAATGAATTTTGCTGGCAGATAATGGATCTGAGTTCATGAATCTGAGTATGGTTATGGTTGGATGGTGTTGGTGATTGAGATTGCAGTGAAATTTGGTTTCTGTTGTATTCAATTGGCCGTAAACAAGAAATGAAAGAGGGGTTGTATTTGGATCTGATTTTGGAAGCAGCTTGGTGATGTTCTCAACACCAACAAAGAAGTAACAGATAAATGGTGGTTATGGTTTCGCTGTAAGATATACAGAGGAAGATACTTAGATGGGTTTGTTCTTGCTGTTTTTAGTAAAGGTGATGAAAATGGTGTTAGGGTTTGTGGATGAAAACAAGAACAGAGACATGGGTCAGAATCTGAGTAGACTTTGGAGTTGTAGTGAAAAGAAGATGAAAAAGAACTCAGAGAGGAATTTTGGGTCTGTTGGTCTGTGAAGAGAGAATAAAGTTCTATGTTGTTGTTATAGGATTAAATTGTTTCTAATTGAATGATTAAATTTGTTGGTTTGAATGCATGAATGACATATGCTGGGAACGACTGAATAGAATGGCCTGAATTAGGTCGGAAAATTATAAGAAAATAAACAGAACTCTGTCAGATTTCTGCTCTGGGGAGTTAAATCAATGAGTCTGATCCAACTCAGTAAGAAGAAATGAAGAAGACGGAGAGAGAGAGAGAGAGCATCAGAGAAGATATGTTTAGAAGAAATGAGAGAGGTGGAAGATGGGTTCGACGAGCACAGCGAGATTTGGCTGTCTGTTGGATTTGAAGCAAAAAAGGAAACAAGATCCGCCGTGAATTAAGTCTGTAGCTTGAGTTGATGTTGGTTGCATCTCAAGATCAGAACAGAAAAGAAAACGAATATTAGGTTTATGGGTTGGATTGGAGAGTGAGATCGTTGAGAAGTGAGATCTGTTGTAAAGAAGGTAGGTTGCGTTTCAAATATCCAGTGGAGTTGAAGCAAGAAATGATGATGGGTTCTCTGTGGTAACTCGGGATAAAAACAGATGGTGTCGATTACAAGGTAATGCCAGAGAAGGAAGAAATACAACAGTGAAATGGGTTTTGGTGGTCTGTGGTAGCTGTTACGCTGGTGGTGGATTTGGTGATGTTAATGAAGAAAAGGAAGATGTAAAATGGAAAATGGAAGATATGAAGCGCGTGTGACAATAACGGTAATTTAATCCAAGTAAAGTGTATAATAGTAAATGTATAAATATTTATATGGTAAAATTAATTAAAATTACACTTAACTGAGTCAATTCGGGTCAACATCCAATCCAGGTACCAAAAATTTAACGTTGGATAAATGTTAGACCAAACACTAAACTTGATCAAAACCTGAGTACCAAAATCTAATTAACCTAAAAAAATATTAGAAATTGTATACAATAGTAGCACTATGACCAAAACGTACTATGTCCAAATGGCGAGTTACTCGTCCCCAACACAAGATCGGGGTAAGCCACTATCTACTTACCTAGGACGATATCAACAATTCGACATGACTTCGCATGGAAAGAAAATATACAGTTGATAATCTTCATTTAGGAAACTTTTCGAACCTACTAGACAAATCATGACTACAAATAACTAGTTTGAGATTTGAACAATGGAGGAGAAATACGATGTGTGCGAAGTAACGTCTTTGCAAATCGTCAACTGTACTAAAAAAATAATGTTTCCTTATTTCATCAATATTTGCATGTGCTCAATTTCGATCAAAATCAATTTTCATAAGGCGATTAGTTTTACAAGCGATTGTAGAAGGCGGAATAGGAGACTCTAAAAAATGCCAAGACATGATATTGACTTTTCCCTAACCTTTTTTGAAGTTGATAAAAAATTAACCGTTGCCACCTTGGGCCCTTATTAGGGATGAATAAAACCGACCCTACCCGCCAACCCGACCCATACCCGCCCAAAATAACCCGACCCGCACCCGGCCCGCCGTTGAACGGGTTGGGTAGGGTGATTTTTCATAAACCCGACTTCTGGCGGGTCGAGTGCGGGTGATAGCTCCTCTCACCCGACCCGACCCGCCAACCCGCCAATCAGTTTTAACAAAACAGAACAGAATCGAAAACTAATTCTTCTTCGGTTCTTTTTTCTTCTTCTCTGTTCTCTGAGTCTGAGTCTCTGGTTCCATTCTTTTTCTACAGAGTAGTAGAGCATACCACCACCACCACCACCTTGAACCAAGTTCCCTGCATCATCACTTCATCAGTTCATCAACACCATCAGA